>CM061061.1:12086087-12434018 GCA_030762865.1 Paraleonurus japonicus
AACCCCCTTCTAGATTTTCACTAGAAGGTTATCTAAGGTTCTTCATTAATTCACTCAATCCGTGGGACCAACAAGTGGTATCGGAGCAAAGTTGTTAAGATGTTTCGATATAGATTTGTGGTCTTGAAAAGTTTCTGGAATTGTTTCTTGTTTATCTTCTTTATTTTCAATCCGCTAACCTTGCTACTAACAAGTTCTTGTTGAGATTCTTTGATTCACTATGTCGCCTATCAAGAGCAAGAAGTCCAGGAGTTTTGCCTCGAGTTTTCAATTGAGGAATATGATTATTGGATGTTCGGGATGGAAAACCATCTTAAGGCAATCCATGATCGGATGGAAGAAGTGTTTGAAGAAGGTCCAATTAAGTTCTATCATGGAGGAACTAGTGATGGGGTGGAGCCTGAAACAAGGGTAAGACAAGAGAAGAAAAGTGCAGAGTCGACTAATGATGAGAGAAAGATTCATAATCTAGACCAAGTAGCGAGGACAAAGATTATTGAGACTCTAAGCATAGATTGGATTGAGAAGGTAAAGAGGTGCAAAACAGCTAAGGAAACGTGGGAAACACTTGCTAGTGTATGCGAGGGACCAGCACCAAGTCAAGGAGAATATGCTACAATTAGTGTTACATGTATTTGATACATTCAAGATGAAAGAGAATGAAACCGTAGACCACTGGATGTCGATTGACAAATCTTCTCAACAAAGCTGCAGATTTGGGAAAGAATTATACGTAAAAGAAGATTAATAATAAGATACTCAGATCCTTGAGTAAGAGATGGAGAGAAAAGGCCAATATCCTCAAAGCAACTCAAAATTTATCCTCAATCTCACATCATACCTTATTTTCTCATCTTAAAGCTTTAGAATATGATATTCGATTGAAGATGAGGAAAATGAGATGGAGTCAAGCACCTCATCTAAGACTGTTGCCTTTGTCAACAAAGAAGGCAAGACAAGAGCTGAGCCTAAAGGAGTTGATCTATCCTTAAAGGAGCAGATGGCTTTGACAAAAAGGTATGACCGATTAAGAATGAAATATAAACGTAATAAATTGAGATTTGCAGAGAAGGACAGTTCCAGCATCCGCATCAAGAAGGAAAGATGATGAATCAACAGATGATGACAAGAAAAAGAATCAGACAAGAAGATACAAATCTCCGCAGAAAGAATCCTATCACCCTAAATCAGACAGGGAGATACTTGTTACACTCCGTAATAAGCCGTGTCACTTCAGCCTATGACGGTCCCCACCGACTCCCAAGGAAAGAAAGGAGAAAAAGAAGAAGAGAGATAGGCGTTTTGCAGATCGTAGAGCTCTTCTTGCTGAGGAGAAAGAGTCAAGAAAGTTATCATCATCCTCATCATCCTCATTCGATTTTGGATCGGACGATGAAGTCTGTCACGATGGCCAAAGAGGTAGATTACTACTCCTCATCGATAATGATTCTTACAAATCGTCTCGCATAATGATCAAATCTGTTATCAAAGGACTTTTGAAAGATCTAAAGATGTCTCTAATTGCTTACAAACAATTAGAGACTAAAAATTTAACTTTGAAAGATCGATTCAGACTCTAGTCAAAGGCAAACAAGTTGTGAACTATTCTCAACTGAGGAAACATTCAAAGGGGAATGTTTACCCCAGCCGAGGCTAGTACATCACCTAGTCTGTCTCGAAAGACTAGAAAATAAATTAAAATCTTTGAAAGATAAATTTGAAATGGTTTGTACTGAAAATGAGTCAATTAAAAAGGCCAATGAGAAGCTTGTCTTCAAAATGAGTCGACTTAATAACTCACAAACAGTCATAGACCATATCTTTAGTACATCTCAAAAATCCCATGATAAGACAGGACTTGGCTATGATAGAAATAATAAATCGAAGTTCAAAACCAAGGTAATTTGTGAAGGCTAATGAAAAATCAAAAGAAGTTAAAATGGTCCTTGGAAACCACAAAGTCGATGAGGATCGCATCTCCTAATCAAAAATAAAATTCGATAAGGAGTACAGATCTGACCAAGAGGGTTCCAAGAACTAAGATTAGAAGAAATTTTTATTACGGTTCTTTTGATGGGAGAAGCAGATGCTATCCTACTTTTCCAAAGTTTAAGAAAGTTACTAAATCGACTACAATAAACTCTCATTCAAATGTGATGTATTTGTAGACAGATTTGGTAGACAAATCCAATCTGATTTGTTATTGAAGAATGAGATGTTTGTCTGGATACCCAAAGTGATTATTGACCTTAAAGGACCCAAGATCACTAGGGTACCTCATACCTAATCTGTCTTGCAGAATCACAGGACTATCACTTAAGGAGGAGATTCTAGCTTCAATCTGTACATAGACGGTGGTTGTTCACAGACATGACCTGTAACAAGAAGCTACTATCAAATTTTCAGAATATTGATGGTCCTAGAGTCTTGTTTGGAGATAATAACTGTGGATTACATTAATTATAAGGGATGTCCAGGTATCTACGAGGTTTATTTTGTACAAGGTTTAAAGCATAACTTGTTATCTGTTTCTCAACTCGTGATAAAGGCTTTCTTGTAAAATTTTCTAAAGATAAGTGTGATATCTTAGATAGCTCCTCGAGACAAGGTACTCTTAATCGGCTTCGTACATGGTAATGTCTATGTGGCTAACTTCAACAGGTTGTCCCAAAGATACATGTCTTGTAGCTAAACGTGGAGATGATCTCACTGCTATGGCATAAAAAGCTTAGTCATCTGAACTTCAAAACCCTTAGTAAGCTAGCTAAAAAGAATCTTGTCAAAGGACTACTCGAGAAATTTTGTTCAACCGATCTGAAATGTGATGCTTGTCGAAAGGTAAACAACCCAGTACACTCTTTTAAAAGTATTAACACATCCTCATCTCAAAGAGTTTTACAACTCCTTCATCTTGATTTGTTTGGACTCGTTACACCACTCGGCTTTAGTGGAAGGAAGTATACTCTTGTTGTTGTTGATGATTTTTCTAGATACACTTGGGTAATATTTCTTTTCAAAAAGAATGAGGCTGTGAACAAGATCTCCGATGCTCGAGACAAATTCAAAATGAGAAGGGTGTTAATATTATTAAAATTAGGAGTGATAAGAGAACCGAATTCTTGAATTCTTGTTTATCTAACTATCCTGAATGAGAATGGTATAGTTCATGAGACATCTTCAGCTAGAACACCACAACAGAATGGAGTTGTGGAGAGAAGAAATAGAACTCTCAAAGAAGCAACCGGGAGCATGCTAGCCGAGTATGGAACACCTCATAGGTTACGGGCTGAAGCTATCAACACATTGCTACACTCGGAACAAATGCTTACAGTCAAGAGTAAGGGTAAGACACCTTATGAGATTTGGAAGGGTAAGGTTCCAAGAATCTCATACTTTCGTGCTTATGGTTGTAAATACATCATCCATAACAATGGGAAGTCTAAGCCGAGGACCTTTGATGCTAAGGCGGTGATGGGATATTCTTGGGATATTCCAACACTTCCAAAGCCTTCGCAGTCTTCAACAAGACAACTCTTTGTGTGGAGGAAACTCCTCATGTGGTATTTGATGAATTGCATACTTTTTGAGATAAACTGAATCAAATTACAGATGATCTAGATAAAATTGAACTAACTAAAACTAAAAATAGGATAGTCTATCTGCCTAGTTTTGATTCATATTCAGCATGATGAAGAATCCCCATCTCGAGAATCGAAGGCAACCCCTCTTCAGTTCCATCTCGAGGAGACACCCTTGACATCATCCGATCACCAGGTCGGTAGATGAAGGGGGAACGTCTGCTCAGACAGAGTCAAATGAGTTGCCTGCCGAGTCTCCAGATGAGGATACTTCTACTCAAATAGGCAAGAGGATGAGAAGTTATCATCCAACTCGACCAAATCATTGGGGACCCATCCAAGAGTGTGCGCATACCTAACAATGATAGATTCCCAAAGTTTGTTCACCGCTATGTATCACTTCTTGAGCCTAAGTCTATTGAGGAGGCTCTATCCGATCCAAACTCGAATAATGACCATGCAGAAGAACTACATCAGTTTGAAAGGCAAAATGTTTGGGAACCGGTGGACAGACCCTTACATAGAAAGATTATAGGCACCAAATGGGTGTTTAAGAATAAAACTGATGAAAATGATATTATTGTTCGTAATAAGACAAGATTGGTAGCTCAAGTTTACTCACACCGAGGGGATAGGCGTGATGAAACATATGCTCCAGATTGCGATTAGAAGCAATAAGGCTGTTTTTGGCATTTGTTGCTTACAAATCTTTCAAAGTCTTTCGAGATGGATGTCAAGTCTCGCCTTCCTAAATGGTGTGTTAATTGAAGAAGTCTATGTAGAACAGACCTCCGAGTTTAGGATCAATAACAAGGTCTATAAACTCAATAAGGCTCTATATGGACTGAAACAAGCACCCGGCTTGGTACGATACTCTATCTGAATTCTTGATTTCAAGTGGTTTCTCAAAAGGTAAGATAGACAGAACTTTGTTTAGAAAAGAAATAGATGGCAACATCTTGTTGGTTCAAATTTATGTGGATGATATTATATTTGGTTCACCTAATCGATCTTGTTTGAAGAGTTTAGTGTTCTCATGAAAAACAGGTTTGAAATGTCAATGATGGGAGAATTGACATACTTTCTAGGCTTGCGATTAAATGCAGACGAGTAAGGGCATATTCATACATCGTGCTAAGTATGCTAAGGACCTTATAGATAAATTTGGGATGACTACTAGTAGGGAAGTTAAAATACCTATGGTAACTAACTTCTCTATGGATTCAAATGAGCGGGGATACCCACGGATGCAACGGAGTATCATGGGTGATTGGATCCCTTCTCTATCTTACTACAAGTAAGCCGTACATAGCTTTTGTGTTAGGGTATGTGCAAGATTCCAATCTAATCCCAAGAAAACTCATCATCTGAGACGGCTAAGAAAATCCTTAAATATCTTAAAGGGACTTTGCGAGGTTGGGTTGTGGTACCCATCCGATGACAACTTCGAGCTATCGTGCTATTCGGACTCAAATTTTGGAGGTCAGAAATTGATAGGAAATCCACCTCTGGAACTTGACAATTTTTAGGAACCAAATTAATTTCTTGGCTATCTAAGAAACAGATATCTGTTGCAACCTCCACAACCGAAGCCGAATACATGGCGGTGGTAGTTGTTGCTCTCAACTCCTCTGGATTAGTCACACTTAGAGATTATAACATTCTAACATCATATGTTCCTATTTACCGTGATAGTAATAGTGCAATAGCTATGACATACAACCTTGTCTTGGATTCTCGGTGTAAGCATATAGATAATGTAGAAAAGAATGACATTAGAATAGAAAAGATAGCAACCGAGTCTCGGAAGAGCGGATCTACTTACAAAACCCTTAGCCGAGTCTAGATTTAAGGAGTTGTGTTTAGAGTTAGGATTACTTGATGCATCCTTAGCTGATTTTTAATTGCTATTGTTTGTATCTCATATCTATTTTCCTTCTTTCTTTTCCTTTCTTTAAATCTTGTCTAGAAAGAATTGTCGGACTAGATATGTGTCAAAGGACAATCACAGAGCCGATATCATTGATCTCCTTCTTAGGAATCAAGAATCAAGGATTAGTCATATTGACCTTATCGACTTGATGATTGCTTATCCGACATCGATTAAATCAAACAAGGACACAATAGTCGGTTGGTTTCTTCAAAGCAGATGACTATCTCGCATTCTATCCGACTTACCTTGGCTACTAATGGTTTCTTGAAGTTTGTGTATCTCGCATGAACAGTAAAAGATCAACATTGTTAGATCAGCTTGAAGTTTCTAAACATTTAAAACCTCGTCATCCTGCTCACCCCTTCTTTGTTCTCTTCAAAAGCTGTGTTTTCAAAATTATTTTCACACTCATCTATTTCAAGATTTTTTTTTCGGATGAGTTGTTCTTTGGAAACTCCAATTGAGTCTCGATATTTTGTTTAAAACAAAAAGTAATGATTAACTTGTCTTAATTTTTGCTAAAAAGGATGAAACTAGGCTGTCTTTTGAAAAACCCAGACGAGGTCTTTTCTCGAGACAAAGTCAAAACCTTGTCTGCTTTAGAAAACCTTTGTGCAAAGAAAGGTAAACCTAGGCTTACGTCGGTATACTTACTTCTCTCGCATAAAGTAACCCTACTAGAAGTCAAATCAACAATCTATACGATTACTTTTTATGCATTTCAAAGTCAAGTTAATCTCACGCGCTGAATCCCAATCGCTTATCCCATTTTAACCGTTGATTCAAAGACAAGAAATCATTTCAAATAAATGATTTAGATTTAAAACCACCCTCCACGTGTTTTCTCTCTCCAAATTTTCCCTCCTATATATGCATCTTCTTCTTCGTTTAAACCCTTTCATTCTCGTAAAACAAATTTATCCTCTATAAAATTCCCAACTCTCAAAACCCTTTCTAAATCTTTGTATGAGCCATACCGCCAATTCATTGGAATCACATCAACCATGGTGGACTTTAACAAAGAGGCTTACAACAAGAAAATAATGTGAAATGTTTGTGGTCTTCGAAACCACAAGGGATGCGTAATCGCAGGAAATTCTGAGATTGTTGGAGAGATCGGGACTAAAGACATTTTGTTCAAAGAAATTAGACACGAACAAGACACTTGGATATGCGCGGGATTGAATTCTACATCAATGGAGTGTATGGGGATGGTGTCTTCAAAACCAAGATTGACGGTGAAGATTTGGTAGTAACGAGGGCGAGGTTGCTCGAATCTTCGAGACAAATGATGAAGGTGTAAATCCCCTTACATACAAAGACAATGACTGGGTACAATCATTCGAGATGATTGCCCGAACGTCGTGTAGGGATCGAAGGAAAGAATTGAAAAAGAATATGCTTAGAAGGAAGTATCGTGCTAATGACGATACTTGACTAAGTCTATTCTTGGGGAGCGAGAACTCCCACGATAGACTCACCGCACCTCGTCTCAACTGCATTAGAGCTATCTGGATGGAGTCCAAGTCAACCAGGTTGAGTTGTTGTTGGCCGATTCAACACCGAGAAGGGCGGTGGAGTGTATCAATGGTCGTGGACAACCAAGTCCATCACGAGTTTGTTCAACAAGATCACGGTGTTGCTAGAAAATATGCTTGTTGGAGAGATCAAGCGACAGACGGGGTGAGGAGCTACACAAAGCGAAGGGATCCTCACCAAAACGAACTTATCGATAGGCCGGTGACTCGGATGAGGAAGTCACTGAGGAGAGGGTGGCCGAGCCCTCACCCGAGGAGGATCAACTTGTGGAGCCGACCGTGAGCTCACTGAGGCTTCACACCCGATGAAGGCGAAGGAGAAGGCACCTAAGAGGAGGAGGCTGATCAAGGCCTCGAGAGAAGGAAGGGCAACATCTGCCGCTCAGCCCAGTCTACTAATAGAGGAAGCCCAAACCACGGAGGTGGCGGCGGCAGTGTTATCTAGTCACAGGGAGATTCGGGAGATCGGCTCCGAGAGGACTCCTTCCCCTTCGTCGAAGAGGTCGAGAAAGGCGTCAAAAGGTACTTTCTTTCGGAGCTACTTCTAGTCTATCTTCCTCCCTCCCCCTCATCTCGCCCACCACCGCGATGAAGAGGTGTCCCAGCCGGCACCTCCGAGCCTCTTCAACAGCCTCTACCTCCCAAGAAGTCCAAACCAATCTCCCATCTTCTCCTCTACCCCAAATACAAGTCACTTCCTCACCATCCCCATCCTGATTTCTTATCCTTTCTCACCGGTCCTATCTACTCTCCCACTCCGATAACCACCATCTCCTCCCACCATGTTACCCTCTACCTCATCTCCTCCTCAAATAGCCGACCCCGCACCCTCCAATTCTCAACCAACACCTTCTCCACAACCATCTTCTCGAAATCCCACCCCCACCATCGGATATCCCGTCCTCCCCTCAACCTCGCTCCACAAGTCCAATTGCCGGATATTTCCCACAATATCTTTGGGGATATCCGGATGAGCTCCCAAGTCCAAAACCCCTCCTCTCCCTCATCGTCCGACTCAACCGAGGAAGGTTCGACAGCCCCCTATCCGCCATCTCCTCTGCTTCAAAACCTTTAGCAAAAATCATAAAGAAAGTAGAGAAGATGATGGCCAAGAAGACGGATGATAAGGGCAAAGAATGCACACCATGCTAACAAATATGCGGATAGCCGAGGTGAACATTTCTCGAACTTATCTCGACAAGATCGGCTCCGCATTGGCTGGTCGTCTGGGCAGCTTGGAGGAGGAGGTAAAGCCGCTTAAGGACAAGATGGCAGAGGACAATGCAACTCTGGTGGAAGCTTGACCAAGAATAAATCAGATTTCAGGTGCGTTGTGCCTCACTAGAAGACCAGCTCCGAGCCCTCACGGATGAAGTTAAAAAGGGGGAAGGAGATGGGCAAGCCAAGATGGAGGCCCTCACACCGATGTAAAGGCCAACTCGCATAAGCCGCAATTCAAGGCCGACACAATGAGATGGAGGCGAAAGGCAGAGTTAAAGGAAAATCGAGACGAACTCGCCGCCTTGCAGGTGAGGGTGACTCAGATAGAGGATGCCATCCGAGAGGATGAGGAGAAGAAGAGGAAGAGAAGACAGAGAAGCCGCTGGCCGTAATCAAAGAGTTTGAAAAACCACCGAGGCCAAAGGAAAAGGAAAAGGGAAAGCAGAGAAGGAGCTAGCCGAGGTTGATATTGCCAAATCACTCAGAGCCGAGAAGAAGAGGAAAGAACCTGACTACTCCAACCTTTCGTAAGAGCAGATCGATTTAATCAAGGTCAAGAGGAGTTGTTCGGGAAAGAGAGAGGAAAAGACAAGAAGCTGGGTAAAGGAGCCGAGCTGAAGTGGGACAGGGTACTCGAAAGTGGGTCTCCAAAGCGGTGATGAAGCAGATTTCGCCTCACAACCGCTCGTCTGCTCCTCCTAAGATGGTTTCGGTCAATACACTCGAAGAGTATCGAAAGAAAAGCATGGATGCCGGATGGATGTACTACGGTACATCTTGAAGGCATCCCCAACTAGTGCAGTAGATGAAGACCTTCAGCTGGCACGAATGGATGGAGAAGGAGGACCCGAGACCTCTATGGAAGGTCGCTCGATGAGGCAAGCAACATTTTCAATCACGACCTAGTCGCCTCTATGAGCATGCCAAACCCAAGCCGAACGCGGATGGGACTCCTGATCCGAACCGGGTAAAGACCGTGATTGCCAAAGTTGAGGTGGAGTCGAAACTCACAAATGAAAAAGAGTCAAGAAGCTAAGAGCGAGAGTCTTCACCTAGCCGGATGTCCTCAAGCAAGCCGATGGGGTGTCTAATAGAAATATGATTTTTCTTTTCCTTATCTTTCTTTCCTATCAACATCCATCTTTGTAATATTTGTAACTGATGTGAATATACTTGATCTCATCGTAATTACCTTGTCTTATTTTTTTAAGCTTTCCTTATCGCTTTCTAAGAAAACTTAAAAAAATTTCTAAGTGTTAATCATCTGAGGAAACTCCCACCTCGTATTAAATTTTCTTAAAATTTTTCTAAGTCTTAAAATTATCTAAGTCCTAAGACTTAAAACTTTCTAAGTACTAATCATCTCTGATAAAGTCTAAAGATTTAAAACCTTTCTTAAAATCTTTATAAAACTTTTCTAAAAATGTTCCTAAATGTGAATTAAGTGCTCTTATGTGAATAAATCTGAACAAAGTGTTTATATGTCTTAATGTGCTCATCTGTTTATCTTGAATAACCTCGACTAACATCACCGTGAGTTTGTCTCTTTCTCGGCGCTTTTAACTTCATCAAAAAGGGGGAAATTGTTAGATCGAAGAAGTTTTGATGAGTTAAAAGAGGTCGACTAGAGTCAACTCATATGAAGTAAGATGACCAGCTAATTGCGTAGAACAAATGTGAGGAAGAGTTCTAACACTAGGGCCGACTGCACTAGGAAGAGCTAGAGAAGTCACCGAGGTCAAGAAAGAAAAAGGTCATCCGAAGACGAGCTTGGGATAGTCATCCGTAGGAGACAACAATGAAGAGCTCGAGAAAAGGTCAAGACAAGCTGAGTAGAATAAGAAAGGCAAGTCTTCACCAAGTCACCGCACGACTAGTGGCCAAGATCACCGGGGTCGAGGCGCTTTTCAAGAATAAGTTTGTTAAGCGATTTTTAGTTTGTTACAACAAACTAACCGTTTCTCAGGCTTATAAATGGGATTAGGCACAATTTCAAACTTAACAATTTTTCAGACTCTCTCATTCACATTATTCACGAAGTTTTCTAAATACTCACAAAAATTTTTCAAAGCAACATTCATAAATTCAAAGTGTTTATAGAACACTTATTTTGTATATTTTCAACACCAACCGCATTGTATTCTAAAAATTCCAGGAAGATAGGAAGTTGAAGAATAGGATTGAAGATAGACATCTTCGTAAAGTTGTATTTGTAAGATTGTAAGTAAGAAAGTTAGTAAGTGGTCGAGACCCTTCTTCAAGTTGAAGAAGGAGAGTGGATGTAGGATCGCTTAGATATGAACCACTATAAATTGTTGTGTTCTTTCTAGCTTTATTTTACTTATCTTGTTTCAATCAACTTTCAACCAAGATCAATTTCGCATTCTTAATCAAATTGCTTTTGATCCATAAAAGATTGAGTTTAAATCGCTTTCCACTCGTGTGAACTTTGATACTTTGAATTGTATTCTAATCTTTGAAAAAGGATTTGAAAATCTATTCAACCCCCTTCTAGATTTTCACTAGAAGGTTGTGTAAGGTTCTTCATTAATTCACTCAATCCGTGGGACCAACAATTATTAATGATTTGAGAATAGGGTTTTGTTCTACTCATCACAAGCTTCAAAACGGTATAAAATTTATCGATTGACAAATCGAATACTTACCAAAATGCTTTGGGATCTCGCATGACACGATCGTCTCTCTCTCTCTCTCTCTCTCTCTGCGTGATTGTATAAGCTTCCAGGTTTTAATAAAAATGGAATGATATGCATCCCTCCACCGCCTCCTATTTAGCTTCCAAGGTAAACTTTTTTTTTTTTTATCGGTAAATGTTAGTTGTTAGTGGTTAGAAATTAGTTCACCAAGTCTCCTCGGAATTTTAAATTCTCCAAGCCTCCTTATACCTCCCACTCCAATTCGTTTCCAAAGGAAATCGAACCTGTGTCTCCCACTTAAGTGAGAAGTTCGGTGGCCAAGTGGGTTAAACCCCTTGGTTCCAAGGTAAACTTTTATATTTTATTATTTTTCTTTTCTTTCCTTATCTAAACATACTTATGTATATACCATATCAATTTATTTATTTAATTAAAACCTAAATATTAAAATTCAATTTATAAAAATAATAATATCTAATTTATATCATTAATAATCAAATAAATTACACTAGTATTCAAACACCATTAAAATCTCAATCATTCACAAAATTGATTTTCTCACCACTAAACATATAAATGCATATGTAATTAATTTAGTATTTAAAAGAATACAATAAAATAATGCAAGATAAAATACTTCAAAATCACAAGTAGTGCATAATTAATTAAAATGCACTCAATGCATGAAATATATAGATCAATTAGTAGTGAGAAACTCGGTATCACAATTATAATTAATTTTCAAGATAGCACTAGTGGTAGTAACAATTGAGTAGTACAAAAGAATCAAATAAAATCTTATAATAAAGTTAATTATTGTCTCACCACTAAGTAGGTAAAAATATATATTTAATACAATATTTAAAACAAGATAAAATAGACGAGATTACAAGTAGCACACAAATAAATAATTATATGAAGTATATTGACTCATGAGTAGTTGACACTTAATTTATTTATATTACTTTAGATTTAACAATTTAGGTAGAAGTTTATGAGTATTAATTCAATAAAATATCATATATTTAAAACTTAAGGAGAAAAATGAAAAGAATTGTAAATAAATAATGTGTCACTCATATAAGTTAATAAAAATGAGTAATTTTTTTGGTAAATAACTAATGAGAGATTCGGATATCACAAGTATGTGAGTAAAATGTAATGAAATTTTGTGTAAATTAGTGGAAATTGTGAGGGTGAAGTTTATAAAGAGTTTTCCATTTTAAGAGTGTAAAATTTATAGTGGAACAAATGAAAAAGAAAGTGTGAAATGTTTTACAAGGAGGGTGTATAACTCTTTTTATAAGATATTTTAGGGTTGAAACAAAAAGGAAAAATAATAAAAAGAAATTAGCCGATCTACAAGAAATATGTTGTTGAATCCTACTAAAATGTAAAAATATAAAAATAAAAATAAATAACACCATGAAAATCGCCGGGTCAAAACACCTCCTGATGAATATTAGATCATTTTTGGGATAAATTATTTCAACACACCAAATTATTGAGTACACACACTTTTATGTACTTCTAAGTACACACGTGATGTGTGGTAATTTTTCGCACAAATGTTTAGCATGCGGTTAAATCTTTTGCACAAGTGTGAGTATTCGTAAGTGTGTGACTAAAAATTTCATACGAAAAATATTTAGTTTGGATAATTTTTGCACAAATATGTATACTTAAAAATACGTATGTACTTCCCTTTTAAAAAAAAAATACATATACACTTAATAATTTGGTTTGTGAGAATAACTTATCCCAAAAACATGAGTTCTTACTTGCGGGCCTAGTGTCTTGTAAAAAAAAAAAAATTGGGCTCAAATGCTACAAAAGTGGGCAGTAATTCCTTGGGCTAATTAAGAGAAAAAAGGTATGATGTGTTCAAGCCAAAATTATATATATATATATATATATATATATATATATATATATATATATATATATATGATGAAGTTGGACCTTGCTGGAGCCATCTTTTATTAAAAAAAAAAAGTTATTTATGTTGTTACTCATTTCTTAATCAATGAGATTTATGAGGAATGTGGTGTGATTTAACGGATAAAACAAACATGATTTCACCGATCTTGAACGATTATGCCTCAAGAGTAATGAATGCAAAGTTGTTTGCAATGAATGTTATAGTAAATGCGTAAAGCAATAAATGGAGGGAAGATTGCCGGGTTTGTTCAACCCGCCTTAGCGTCGAACCTTTCTTGGTCACCGTTGGCCTATCTCGTCCCGCCACCGTAAGCTTACTAAGGGCGACTAGTGTCTTGGATCCCCTACTACCACATCCCGACATCGAGTCATAAACGGTGATAACCTCATATTTTAGACTTATCTTGTACAGACCAATGGTTACCGTTTACGTGACCTACACCAAAAATCGTATCGACTTTCGTCCACGGGATACCAACTCCATGTAGAGTCAATCTTCTATTTACATAATTAATCACATTATGTGTTTCATTGCGACAAGATGTGTTGTACAAAGTGTAGATTAATATATTATACATGTAATAGTTATTTTCTAACAAGAAGTAATGGAAGCAAACTTACCCAAAAGGCAAATCAACAATAATCCACCATTGCAAGTAATACTCAGGATATAACAAAGGATAAGTTGTAGGACTAAAAAAATACTATTTATAAGCACAACATCAATGGCAAAATAGTGGGTTCAAAATGTGGGATGAAATAAAGCGAATTTATACATTTGAAATTAATGGGCATAATAGTTGACATAAAAGTGAGATCAAGTGTGGGGCATGAAAGTCGAATATCGTTATCCTAAAATTGATGTGTGGTGAACCACAAATATATGTCCCACATATTTGCTAACACATCTTTTACTCGAGTATAGTGAGGTAGCCAAGTCTAAAGTAATTTTCACTCTTCCATACAAGTAACAATAAGTTCCTTCAGGCATTGCATCAGTACAACTTCTTCCTTCTCATTCCAAGACCTTCTATAACTACTCTACATATCTACAAATAAAATGATTTAAGAACCAAATAATTAAAAAAACTCATAAGTTTATACCACATGAAACCCACACGGGCCACACAAATCTATTTTAAATTTATTTCGATGTAGAACAATACACACAAAACACATATAACTGATACATATTTATCAACTATGATAAACCCAAAAATCCTTACACAAATTAAACTCAAAACCCACAAAAATCTCGTGCAAATACTAGAAAATCTTTTATTTTCACAACCCACACAAATAGACAAATCCAACACATTATTTTAAACTGCAAAATTCCACAAAAATAACTGAAACCCGACACCAATTCCACACAACTCACATAGAAACAAAACGTCATAACCCACACCAATACCGTCCAAACAGAAATAATATCATCCAAATAAAAACAAAACCTCATAAACCTATAAAAAAGACCAACACAAAAGAACAATAAAAATTCAAAAAAAAAAAAAAAAAAGGCTCAACACAAAAGAACAATAAATACGCGGAATTTCGAAGAAAAATGCTACTTAATGATATTTGCCCATAATTTAATAAACAAAATCAAAACGTTACGCAATTCTTAAATTTAACCATAGTTTGGAGAAGACAAAAAAAAATTGAAACATAACTACCTAGTTCGACTTCTTCATCCAGCAGAGGCAATTTTTGTTTGCCCACCCTTTGTTCGTCGTGTAATCGTCACTCACACCGTTCGCCATGAATCGCTCGCCCACGCCGTGACCCTAGTTCGACTTCATTGCGTAACATAACGAAGAAGTGAAATATATTTGAGTGAAATATCACATATAATTGAGTTTCTATTATTTTAATTAAAGATAAAATGGTCTAATTATAGTTTATATGGACACTATATTAGCTACCAAACATTATTATAAAAATTGTGCAACATATGTACTATCAAGAAAAACAAAATTATACAATTTTTGCACATCCTATCAAGTGTCATGTTAAATTTCTTATTACATCCTACCAAACAACTTATTACAAATTGTCTCTATTAAATTATGTGGCCCTCCTAAATATAAGAACTCCAAGAAATTAGTATTTTTGGTCCCATAGGTCACGCCGCTCATAATTTTGGTCCCAATATATGTCAAACTAGTCCCATTCATCATTTTTTTCCTGCAATTTTGGTCCCACCGTTAGTTTTTCCATTAGCTCCATTAACACGCTTTGTCCCAATCGAAATATTATTATTGTGCGGTGAATTGGAGTGAAAATTGGACATATTTTGGCGCCAAAATGGTAACCTAATTCCAACCCCTTTTTCCTCATTATACACACCAAATACCAATATGAGCCAAGAAACAAAGTCTTCATCCCCTTCACAAAAATGCCACAAAAATATATCAACTCCGAAATTTAGATTTATTTTTTTCCCACAAAAATATTTTAACTCCAAAATTCATTAATATTGTATTCTTTATGAAATTCATATAAAATATTTGCGCTATATATGTTTTAAAGTGCAAATAAATTTTTACCGATATAGTCGATTCTCCTAATCATTCCAGGAAACATGTTTTGGGCTACCACTTCGTGTTCATTTGCCCACATGTTCCGTATTTTCCCAACACATAAAATAATCAACCGCAAGTGTACGGTGTCTATCCTAGTGCGGTAAGTACGAGTCGATCCCACAGAGAAGAGTTAGTGTAAAAGTGATGTACATTGGCCCGATTCTATCTAGATACGATCGATTCTAAAATCTAAGACTAAATCTAAATGCTATCTAAAAATTGTCACTAAGAAAGCAAATAAAAATATAGTTCAACCCAACAACAAGCTAAAACAAATAAACAATAAATGAAAAGGTGGTCCTAGGGAGTTGCTACACTTAAATATCCATCTATGGTAGAACACTAAATTCAAATGGTATTAGTGATGATTTTGTAAGGTGGGTCACTAAGCAAGAGTTAGAATGATTAATTAAATCCAATCAATTCAAAGGAAAATTGCACTAGCATGCATCTCTACCCTACTAGCATAATTAACCCAATAAACCCCTAATACCTTCAATACCTTCCCACTAATTAATCATTTCTCAAGCGATAATTAATGAGTCATGTGTCCAAGGTAAATTGTTGGATCCAACTTCTCAATTAAACCCAAACAATAATAAGTAAAGCACACAATCATGGCCAATAAAAGCATGCTTATAATAAATGATAATTTGAACACATAAACAATAATCACCAACAAATACCAAATAAAAGAAGAATTAAACCATAGATATCAATTTAGGATTCACAATCCCTATAACCAAAATGGTTCTAGGAAAATTCCTACATAATCAAACTATTACAAAATTAAAGGACTAAAAATGAAATAAAAAGAGAGGGAAAAGGAAGCTTAGTCTCTTGGGGATGAAAATCTATGCAAATTCGAGCTCAAAACATATTTTTTGCTCCAAAATGATGAAACTTGAGGGGGAAGGCACAAAACACCTTCAAGTGTGTGTGAGTGTGTGTATATTGCTGCTGCTCCCAAAAATATGATATGTCGTGTGTCTTTTTTTTTTATGTATTTGGGGTTAATCCCTTTTTCTATTCTCATTTTTTTTTCGCTGAAATCTGCCTTCCATTCACGCTTCTCTCTCTTTCTTTTTTCCTTGCAAAAGTCGCTGTTGTCATTTTCTTTCCTAATAAATCGCTGACTTCTTTACTTAAAAAAATGTGTGCTGCAAGTGCCGCTCGACTCGAGTTAGGCGGCTCGACTCGAGCGACGGCGTGTCTCGGATCGAGGCAGAAAGAAGGCTGGGCGATTTGGGGCTGGTTTCGATTCAGCGGCTGCTGTTGATCTGCAACGGCGATGAAGCTGGGAAAATCGATGATGGCTGTGACGGCGGAGGTTGTGCGTTGGAATTGCGACGACGACGACTCACAGGGGTGACGGCGACGGCGCTGCTGCGATGGTGGTTGTACAGCGGCGATGAGTGGAGGGTGAAGAATGGAGGCATCGCGCGGTGATGTGGCACGCCGTGACGGCGACCGGTGATGAGTCGTCGGTATTAATGATGGTTAACGCCGATGGGTGATCGGATTTGTGGTTATTGGATTGGTGGTTGCTGTTGGTGGTAATTTGGGATGTCGCGACAGGGGCAGATTTGATGAGAACGACGGAGGGTGTATTTATCAATTCTGTGGGTGTTGTGGGTGGGTGCACTCACCAGTCTGGTGGGTGCATCGGTTTTGGGTGTAACAATTTATTTTTCCACCGTCTCAACTTCGTTCGACCGTATCTCCTTCATACGAACTCCGATTGACCTCATTCTTTTGCGTTGCAAAGCTGTCTCGGCCCTATTTCTATCCAAGCAATTGCTCGTTTGATTTGAAGACGTTAATTTCCTGAAGGATTCCCTCCTCCAAAATCGCCTCTAACATTGAATTCAATTTTGGTGAAAGGCTTGTTATTTGCATAAAATACAATCAAAAGTCTACAAAACAAGTATAATACCTTCCACAACCGTTAAGCTCACAATCATACTAATTAGGTGAAATTGCTCATAAAAAAGATCAAAAATAAACAATTAAACCACAATAAAATCATGCAAAAATCACCCGAATCAAACCCCCAAACTTAAAGTGTTGTGTGTCCCCAAACAACGAGAAAATAAAACATGAGGGTGATATGATTGCATCAAAGTTCATCGGACACAAAACATTATCGGGACATCAAGTTCTCTTTATAACAACAAATCTCATAGTGTTGCAATCAACTAACAATCAAACATGCTATGCTTTGAGAAATACAAACTCAAGTACTTCATCCAATGTTCCTCTCAAGGAGTGTTTCTCTCTACACACAAGAGATATAGGACGTGTTTACTCTCAAAAATCAAAACACACAAGTGCACTACCATATGCTTGTCAAGTATCTACATTATTATCATGCATTCATGCTCAATTCAAGAATCAAAGAGGGTTTTTCATTTGGTTGTAACGTTGGCTCTTTGGTTAAGGTGGAACAATTTGGATTGAGTGACTCATAAATTAGTGGTGAGCGAGAGATAAAGACGCATAGACACATCTCAAAAACTTCTCAATATAAAGTTGCAATTGCGTTGATTGCAACTCAAAAAATTCTAACTCCCACCTTTTATTTGTCATCTCTAAGCACATTTTTTTTTCATCAACCATTGAACACTTTTGAACATCAAGCTCTACCAAATTCTTTGCACACAAAGAGAGTTTCTTCTCATTTTTCTTTTTCTTTTCTTTTCACAACAACTCAATTTTTTTCTTGTGCATTCACATCTCATCTTTTTCTCACTTTTCACTTACACGCCAAGTAATTCCACCAACTTCACAATTAAGCTCAATTAACCTCCTTATCCACATTAAAGCTCAACTAGTTCGTTGGGACAATTTAGGCTCATTAAGAAGGACAATTTGGTTAATACATGTAGGTTGCCAAAGAAGTAGGATAATAAGCTCAAGTTGGCTAACTATGGAGAAATTTCATTGGGTAGGAAAAATTTGGCAAAGTGACTATTAGAACAAAGATGATCTCTTATCCTCTTCAAAAATCTCACAAAAATAATTAGCTCAAATGAGACACTTGGCAAGTTCTAGAGCACACGAGCATACATGACACTCACATGAAGAAATTAGACCCAAAATATATGCATGTCTAATAGGCTCTAAAGCTCACGGGCTCAATGAACATGAACAAAGTACCATCATAAGCATCAATCATCACACAACTAGCTATCATGCAAGCATCAAACTTCACCAATCAATTCATCATTATAGCAAAAACTCAACAATTACCAATCAAAGCACAAGTATCCAATGAACACATTTGCAACTCAACCACAATAACACCATCACACAACACAACTTAAAATCTAGCACCACGGGTGCGTGCGCCGGTGCAAAAATATCAAGAGTAGCAATAAAAAGCAAACAAACACTCAATAAATAACCCCTCTCAAACTTAGAATTTTACTATAGGTGAAAATTCTAAGTTTGGGGCATCGAAAAGCTACCTCTCTCCTTGCACATCCTAAGCATCTTTGTTGGAAATCACAATTGCAACATTTATTTTCATCCCATAGTGCTCTTTCTCTTCCTTCAAGTCCACTAGAACTCTCAAATGAATCATCCACCTACAAAAATGCTAAGCAAAATCAAACAACTAACACTAGAAAGCAATAAAGAAAGCAATAAAAACCTTGGGTTGCCTCCCAAGAAGTGCTATTTTTAACGTCCTATGCCGGACGGACTTCCCTTTCAAAATCACGTGACACCATTTTGTCCCTTGACCCGATACTTCTTGAATCTAATTCTATCCATGGGCCCGTCGGAACAACGTAGGGATACTCCATAGTAGTCTTCACTCATATTACAAAGTCTTGAAGTTTTGCCCAAGATGTCATGTGAGTAGGATCTTTTAAATTGGGAGAGTTTTAAAAGAAAACTCCCCCAAACTTGGCTCTTTTGCTTATCTCTAAGCACTTAGCTTCAAGCTTGGACAATTCTTCCACTTGATCAATCTTGTAGCACTCCTCAATATTGATGTTCTCTTTACGAATTTCAATTCCATTGTGGATAGAGACTACTACTTGCTCATCATTCTCCAAATTGATGTCATTTTTATGTTTATGGCCTTGCAATACTCTTTGGGGTTCAATTCCGTGTTAGATGGAAATTGACCCGGTTTGTGTTGACTCCCATCATGTTGGCAATTTGACCAACTTGCACCTCAATGGCCTTCATGTTGTCCTTGATTCCTCCAATTTCATGAGAGATATGATCAAACTTCTCATCGTGTTGTGCAAATTTTCGCTTTGTCTCTTACATGAACTTCATCAAGTTTCTCCCATGACAAAGGTGAACATTTCCTCCATGCTCAACTTTGATGGTTCATCCATGACTTTATCGGTCACACCCATATTCGGAGTTGGTCGCAAGAAATATCCGGGTTGGCATAGTAAAAATTATCATCTTCTCTCAACCACAGGTAGTATTGGTCGCCATTGTAGCTCCAAAACTTCAAGTTCCTTTCCCCAATGTTCATTTCTCTTTCTTTGGCACATAAAACACATCCTTTCCCTATGGCTTGGCACAAACGACCATTTGGGAGCTTGTTCAATTAGTAAAGTAGTCAATCTCATCACTTGAGCAACAAATTCACTATAGCCTCTGAATCATTCATCTCTTCAACACGATGACTATCCAAAATTTTGTACCTCGAAGAACAACAAACAAAGAAGTAGTAGTGATACAAAGATAACAATAAAAACAGAATATGAGATTCAAATATTTTTGTTGTTTTTGGGGTTTATCAAAAGCAAGTAAAATCTAGACTAAAACCAAACCAACTATCAATCTAGAACTAATAATGCCCTTCACCCAAGAACGGCGCCATAAACTTGTTTCGTATTTTCCCAACACATAAAATAATCAACCGCAAGTGTACGGTGTCTATCCTAGTGCGGTAAGTACGAGTCGATCCCACAGAGAAGAGTTAGTGTAAAAGTGATGTATGTTGGCTCGATTCTATCTAGACACGATCGATTCTAAAATCTAAGACTAAATCTAAATGCTATCTAAAAATTGTCACTAAGAAAGCAAATAAAAATAGTTCAACCCAACAACAAGCTAAAACAAATAAACAATAAATGAAAAGGTGGTCCTAGGGAGTTGCTACACCTAAATATCCATCTATGGTAGAACACTAAATTCAAATGGTATTAGTGATGATTTTGTAAGGTGGGTCACTAAGCAAGAGTTAGAATGATTAATTAAATCCAATCAACTCAAAGGAAAATTGCACTAGCATGCATCTCTACCCTACTAGCATAATTAACCCAATAAACCCCTAAGACCCTCAATACCTTCCCACTAATTAATCATTTCTCAAGCGATAATTAATGAGTCATGTGTCCAAGGTAAATTGTTGGATCCAATTTCTCAATTAAACCCAAACAATAATAAGTAAAGCACACAATCATGGCCAATAAAAGCATGCTAATAATAAATGATAATTAGAACACATAAACAATAATCACCAACAAATACCAAATAAAAGAAGAATTAAACCATAGATATCAATTTAGGATTCACAATCCCTAGAACCAAAATGGTTCTAGGAAAATTCCTACATAATCAAACTATTACAAAATTAAAGGACTAAAAATGAAATAAAAGAGAGGGAAAAGGAAGCTTAGTCTCTTGGGGATGAAAATCTATGCAAATTCGAGCTCAAAACATATTTTTGCTCCAAAATGATGAAACTTGAGGGGAAGGCACAAAACACCTTCAAGTGTGTGTGAGTGTGTGTATATTGCTGCTGCTCCCAAAAATATGATATGTCGTGTGTCTTTTTTTTTTTTTTTTTTATGTATTGGGGGTTAATCCCTTTTTCTATTCTCATTTTTTTCGCTGAAATCTGCCTTCCATTCACGCTTCTCTCTCTTTCTTTTTTTCCTTGCAAAAGTCGCTATGTTATCATTTTCTTTCCTAATAAATCGCTGACTTCTTTACTTAAAAAAATGTGTGCTGCAAGTGCCGCTCGACTCGAGTTAGGCAGCTCGACTCGAGCGACGGCGTGTCTCAGATCGAGGCAGAAAGAAGGCTGGGCGATTTGGGGCTGGTTTCGATTCAGCGGCTGCTGTTGATCTGCAACGGCGATGAAGCTGGGAAAAATCGATGATGGCTGTGACGGCGGAGGTTGTGCGTTGGAATTGCGACGACGACGACTCACAGGGGTGACGGCGACGGCGCTGCTGCGATGGTGGTTGTACAGAGGCGATGAGTGGAGGGTGAAGAATGGAGGCGTCGCGCGGTGATGTGGCACGCCGTGACGGCGACCGGTGATGGGTCGTCGGTATTAATGATGGTTAACGCCGATGGGTGATCGGATTTGTGGTTATTGGATTGGTGGTTGCTGTTGGTGGTAATTTGGGATGTCGCGACAGGGGCAGATTTGATGAGAACGACGGAGGGTGTATTTATCAATTCTGTGTGTGTTGTGGGTGGGTGCATTCACCAATCTGGTGAGTGCATCGGTTTTGGGTGTAACAATTTGTTTTTCCACCGTCTCAACTTCGTTCGACCGTATCTCCTTCATACGAACTCCGATTGACCTCATTCTTTTTGCGTTGCAAAGCTCTCTCGGCTCTCTTTCTATGCAAGCAATTGCTCGTTTGATTTGAAGACGTTAATTTCCTGAAGAATTCCTCCAAAATCGCCTCTAACATCGAACTCAATTTTGGTGAAAGGCTTGTTATTTGCATATAATACGATCAAAAGTCTACAAAACAAGCATAATACCTTCCACAACCGTTAAGCTCACAATCATTCTAATTAGGGTGAAATTGCTCATAAAATAGATCAAAAATAAGCAATTAAACCATAATAAAATCATGCAAAAATCACCCGAATCACCACACAAAATATTTGCATCCACCATTCATCAAGTCAACACAGGCATGAATGGATCTACCCTAGGGACATGTGTACAAAGTTTTATGTTTAAACTTCAACCCATCTATATTATGTGTTACTTTTATTTCTTAGATCTCGTAAAAATCCACCTTAGATCAAATCTCCTAATAAGCCAATTAAATTGAGAACATGGTTTCGACAACACTTATTTATGTCCTAGATTTGTCGTTGTTGTTGCTCTTTCTTCCTTTTCTTTAATAAAATTTAATGTACTATTTCTTCCATTAAAATTTAGATTGTTCAAAAATAAACGTTACAAATTTTATTTTTCAATATCAAAAGAGCAAAAAAAAAATTACTCTCTCAAACTAAACCTACAAGCATCTCTTATTTACACTTTATGTCACTCAATTTTCCACTATTATTAAATCTCCAATACACCATTTAATATTAATAAATAATTTAAAACTTATGTGGTTTAATTTTGACCAAGATAAATTTTAATGGAGGAGTAAAATTTATTAAAATTTAGAGAAGACAAGAACCCTCCTCAACAAATAAGAAAGAATCATCATTTTCAAATGCATTTTCATGAAATCTCTAACCCCAACATTCAGGGTTTAATATGATTTTTAAAATTCATAGCTTTTTTTTTTTTTTGTTATTATTCAACTGGATGAAGATTGAATACATATCTTGTTCTTTCAAATTTTGTCTTTTTCTATCAATGAATATGTCTTACTAGTTTATATTTTTAATAATATATATTGTGATAAATACTTTGTTGATCCTCACTTTAATGTTTAAAAAAATAGAAAATTGAGATTTAATAAAATATTATATTATATCATATTAATAAGTTCATTATTTCATAATTTTAAATGAAACACCAATCTTAAATGAAAATAGAATATATTTTATTATGTATAAATTTTAATGTGCCGATTTTTTTCAGCTCATCCCACTATTAAATTCTAGATCCGCCACTAAATACAGTGTATGAAATAACCTACCTTTACTTCTTGGTTTTGAGAAACAAATGTGGCTACAGCTTTTCCACAATAGCATACAAGTTGGTGTTGGCATTTTTGTGAAAAAGGGAATGAAGACTTTGTTTCTTGACTCATACAGGTATTTGGTGTGTATAATGAGGAAAAAAAAGGGTTGGAATTAGGTTATATAAGGCTAGGGTTACCATTTTGGTGCCAAAATATGTCCAAATTTTCCTCCAATTTGCACAATAATGATATTTTCGATTGAGATTAAAACTGCTACGTAAGCTAACGGAAAAACTAATGGTGGGACCAAAATTGCAAAAAAATGACGAACGGGACTAGTTTGACATATATTGGGACTAAAATCGTAAGCGGCGTAACTTGTGGGACCAAAAACGCAATTTCCTCAAACAAGTGAGGCTTTAGAGAAATAAAATCAAAGTTTACAAAACTTAGAAAATATTTACTCCCTTGTCAAAAAAAAAAAAAAAAAAGAAAGAAAGAAAGAAAACATTTACTCTCTACATCCATAAAGTATTTCACACTTTTATTTCTCGTCATTCTACTATAAGTTTCACACCTTTTAAATGAAAAATCCTTTATAATTTCCACCTTCACAATTTTCACTAATTTACACAAAATGTCATTACTTTTTAACTCACACATACACACAACCCAATAATTTTTCTTACTTTTACCCCCTCGAATCTCAATCATTACTCTACTTTCTTAAAATGTGTGCATTCTCTCCTATAAAAGCATATGAGACGGAGGAAGTATATTTTTATAAGATTTACTTAATCATATTATATATATATATATATATATATATATTTGTATTTTTTAAATTATAAAATATGTTTAAAGAATTTAGGGTGTGAGTAATGTTGCTCTTTGAATTATTTGCTTTTCAATTCTTCTTATGGAACTAAATTTTTAAAAAAGAACTCCATAAAAAAAGAAAATCTTAAAAAGTAAAGGCTAAAGCAAAGCCAAACAAAAATAGAATTCACCAACTTTTTTCTGTCATCTTCCATCTCCACCAATTAGCCAGTTTTTAAAAATCAACGTTCTGCTTTCGAGAAAAAAGAAAAAAAAAAAAATCAACTTCCTTCATTCTCTATAAAACTAAAATTTTATTACTGTTTTCCTATATATTAAAATACAAAATCAAAGCGAGATGATCTTATTATCAATACACGAATTTTTCTGAAAATTTTGTTTATAATATGAAAGTAATATTATTACATTTATTGAGTGATAGTATAACATTTATTTTATAACACTATTACTTTTACAAACTAATATTACATTACAAAATATTTTGATAATAGCTTATAAATGTAATAATATTAATAAATAAATATAATAATATTAATTTATACAATGAAAAATAACTTCTTATCATATCCCTATATTACTAATAGGGAGTTTGTTTTTCCTTTATGTGTAAATCGTGAAGTTAATTTGAATGAGGTGTCACAATCTTATTAAATGCATATATATGTTAATAATTTATGTGTCATTTTCCTATTGATTTATAATTAATACATGCCATCTATGTGGCATATTAATATAGGAATTAATTAAAAATATATTTCTAATGAGGATTGAACATTAGACCTCTTGCACAATATATATATATTTTTAATAAATAAGTTAATATATAAATCTTTAAATATTTTAAATATCTATTTTCTATCTAAAAAGTGTTATCATATGACAATTTTTAAACATAAAATTATATTTAACTTAAGCCTATAAATGTATGTAAGAAAAATTGTGGTTGTATCAACTTTTATAAAAATAAAATTAATATAAATATGATATTTATTGTAAATATACGATATATATATATATATATATATATATATATATATATATATATATATATATTATTCGAATAATATTTATGCATCAATTATATAAAAAAATCTATTAATCGTCTCCATTTTTTTATTAATTATAAAATAAATTTAAAACAAATCTTATGGTAAATTCTTTCACATAATTATAATAATTCTAATCCCTAGCATGAATTGTCATACAATTAATATTACCATTATTTAAATTTAATATTATAATTATAATTTTTTTATACATATACATTATTTTAATATATATATATTATTATTTGAAAATATTATATATAATATATTATATTGTAAAGTTTATTTGATGAAAATACCGCGTAATACGCGGAGCTCATCTAGTGTAGCAATATTTAAGACTATTGTCTTAACCTATTAAGTATGAATAAATCAAATCGTGGATATAAATTAAAACTTGAATTTCGTCTAGTGTTCTTAAGCCATGAGACCGATAAACTTGTGTGAAATAATTTACAAAGTAACATTTGTGTCTTTCAAAATAGTAAAATATTGTTTCTAAATTATGTTTCATTGCACACTACGTATACCATAAGATTTGGAGTTCAAGTCATCATTCACCTAATAAAAATAAATTCATCTCACTCAAGACTTAATAATTAATATTGGTGGGACCGAAAAAATGCTCCCTCCGTCCCATGTTTGTTTTGACATTTACTATTTAACACAAGTTTTAATGTAAGAGTTGTTTAATAATATAAGTTATTTTTTATGGGGGTAGGTTAGTCTTTTCAACTTTAATAAAAGAGTTATTTAATAATATTAAATTGAGTTAGTGTGGAAAAAATAGTGACATATGATGTAATATTGTAGTGTTTGAGGGGATAAATACAAGTGAAAATTTATTTTATTATCATTTAAGAAAATGATGCAACGAGTACGAGACATACCTTTTTGGTAAATGTCACAACGAGTATGAGACGAGGAGGGAGTATTATTTTAGAGAGGTATTAATTTAAAGTGTTTTTCAATACGATGAATAAAAATATATTTTTATAAAAATAAATGTATTTAATTAATATATGCATTATATTACCTGAACTAGTAGTATAATAAGTATATTAATTATACATAATATAATAATATCTTAGCAACCATTTTCGAGAATTATGTGGAGGATGACAACAAGAATATACAACACTTTTAAAACTAGTTATGAGAAAAGAAACACTTATAACATCTAGAACGCTTCACAATTTTTTTGTGCAATTTGAGAACACAATACTAGAACTATTGGATGAGATAAAACTTAGAAATGAGATCCAAATAGATTTGAAGTATATTCATATTTTACTAATTGTCCTAGTTATTTTTGTAATTTGAAAAAATTATTAATTTATCATATTGATGGGATCACTAATTTATATAGAAAAATTGGTAAATTTGTAAACGACCCAAATCAAGTGAGTTATTATTTTAAAGAGTTAATTACTCCCTCCGTTCCCCAATAGTTTGTCGGTCCGGATCTTCTTACACAATGATATTACATCTCTTGTTACATCAATTAGATTTATGTCACGTGTACATCCATCAAAACTTACAAATAAAAGAAAAATATTCTAACATAGCCATATAACCTATTAACTAGCATTACAAAAATAGTCATTTATCTTGTGGGCTTACCATGGATTTCCATCGGTAAAATTGGTCATCCGTCGGTATTTTTTTCGTCACAAAAATATCAACAAAAATTAATTTGCCGGTAAATAGCGGTGGATATTCGTCGGTATTCCGTCGGTAACTACCGACGAACCTATTCCGTCGAGTAATTAAGCGAATATTCATCGGAAAATATAGTTAAAAAATTCACAATATTTTGTAGGTAAATCTGAAATTTGAAATTTTGTCGGTATTTTATTGGTATTTGTTACGGTATTTGATCCGTCAAGATTTCACAGCTTTTTTGTAGGGTAAGAATTATGTCAATTTAAGAAAATTAAAAAAATCTTTCAAAATTCAATCCTTAAAAGGCCAAAATCACGCTAAACTAAAACAAAACAAAAAGGAGATTAAAAATAAGTGAAAAAATTATTTCTCTATTTGAATATTGTTAATATGTTTTATGAAATTTTAATTTATTTTTATATTTTTATTAATATTTTTTTATCGATAAATATTCGTTCTCAAGAGAAATCGAACACGAGTCTCCCACTAAAGTGAGGAACCCGATGGCCAGTGGGCTAAGCCACCGCTTATTTTTATATTTTTATATGTGTTCTGCAGGAATTGACTTACAAAGTTTCATTATTTTTTACAAAATTTATCACCAGGTATAATATTTAAATTTTACACAAGTTCTATTAAATTTAATGACTTTTAACATTATTTAATACACATATATATATATATATATCTTATACTATTAGTTATGTAAAATTTGTATGCAATCCCTTAAAAAATTACAATATTATATTCATACATATCTTATATTAATTATGAAACATATGATAAAAATATAAAATTTTGCTATTATTTTAAAATACTAAAAATTTTTACAAGTACACTCTTGCATTATACATAAATTTGTACGTGGTTCATATAAATTTAGATGTAATTAAACGTAAAAAAACTAAAAATAACATAAAATTATAAAAATTTTAAATTACAAATATTATATCTAATAATAATTTTGTATTAAAAATTAAAATTTACAAGGAAACTCTTGCAATTCACATACTACTTAAAAACGTAAAACATTATTAATTAAAATTACATAAAAACTTTTAAATAGATCAATTATTCCTTCCATTTTTGTTCAATCTCTAAAATAGAATCAATAATTTTTGGGATTGGATTTTGAAAGAAATGTATTTTTCTTAAATTAAAATAATTTTCTAATTAATAGGTTATATTGTTAAATTATAATGTTATTCTCTTATTTGTAAGTTTTGATTGATGTACACGTGGCACAAATCTAATTGATATAAAAGGAGATGTAACACAATTGTGTAACAGAGATCTCAAGTCGATCGATAATTTGCAAGCAAATAGTGGCACAAATTTTAAGTATAAAGTGTATTGAGGAGTAATTTGATAAACCTTTATGAATAAAGTAAAAAAATTAATTGGATTGAGTGAAATGACAATTTTTGTGTAAATATTGTGAGTGTGAAGTTTATAAAAAAAAAAAAAAAAATCTTAATTGGATTTGCAACTTATTGTGGCTAGACTAATAAAGAAAAATCTACGAATAACCGTGGGACGGGAATAATTTATAAAAATAAATAAAACGGTATAATACGAAAGCGGTGTTTTAGGGCAATGAAATCATCTCGTGTCACATTTGGTGTTTCACTCCATATTTTATAATGTGAATAAATGTCACATAGCATATTAAAAATATCCAACGAAACCGCCACAATTGGATCCATGTCTTAAAAATTCGGAAGGTGAAATATAGTTTGAAACATATAAAGTGACATATAGGGGTGGGAATAGATCGGACTACCCGAGGGGGCCTACGGCCCGGCCTATTAAAGCCTAGCTCGGCTCGGCCCATTTAATAAATAGGCCGCACTCAGCTTTTTAAGAAGCCTATTTAATTAAATAGGTCGAGATTAAACTTTCTTATAGGCCTTTAAATATATATAATAATATAATATATTATATTTATATTTATATATATAATAATATATATGTAATATATGGTATACAATATATATTATATATTATATTAGATAACATAATAACATTCTGATACGAAAAGAGTATATATAAGAAGGGATAGTAACTCTCCACTACAATATTATACCCCCTAACACTATAAGGTACTACATTTTACCAAATTACTATCACTACAAAACTTTAATTCCTTCTACCCAATTTGTCCTTACTCTAACCTTTTTAAATAATACACATTCTCGCACATTTTGTCTCAAAGAAATAACTTTTTCCCTCATTGTCCTTTTGTCATTGTCCTTTTATGCTAAACTTTTTCATGTGTCAAGGTTGTTATTTGATTTAATTTTTTCAAATTTACAATTCAAATAATTCACTTTTTTTTTTTAATTTCTTCATAATTTGTATCGATATTGTAGGAAATAACTATTTAATTTTTTTGAAAAAATGTGTAGATTCAATAATTGAAAAAATGTGCATTCAATACTTTTATTGGAGATAATTACGGATCCTCGATTGACCAAGCAAAATCATAAATTTAGTTGTTGTATCTTTTAATTGATTTGTTTTTCCTTATATGTAAATCTTACCTTTAGAATTGCACATGTGTAGCTCACACACATGAATTGCACATGTGCAAAAAGAAAAAAATCTGCACATTTGTTCCTAAATATACACAAACAACTTTCAAAAGATAAAAAATAAGATTCATGAAATCAAACAGAAGAATAGATCTAGAACAAGTTTCCAATACATCGACTACCAAAATAAACACAATATATTTTCGTATCCAAAATTCATCAATGTTTAGCAAATAAACTAAACAAAAAAGTTAACACGAGATGTTTCTAAAAAGGCTGCACATATGCAATGTGAAAAAGAAAAAAATCAAAATAAAAACTCAAACCGAGTCAACCACGAATCAAAATAACTTTGAGATGAGGGGTTTTTTCTTCAAAAATCCAAACAATCCCGAACTAAAAAGCAAGCCATTGAAACATACAAGATCATTCTTCTTCAAACAAATCCAAAAACCCCAAAATAAAATAAGAGAGAGAAAACAGAGAGAAACGGTTCAACAAGATTTTCCATCTTACGGATCTGAAAGAACACAGAGAGAGAGAGAGAGAAAGAGTGAAGAGAGAGAATGACAACGACGGTTCGACGGATCTCGATGACGGAGCTTCTCCGTCGTATGAAGTGTTCAACCAAATCGCAAAGAGCTAGATCGTAGAAGCGGCGGCGACTTATCAATCGCTCCACCATCAACGACTTCTTCCGATGCGGATGCGTTATGCGCTGGTGGCGACGGCGAGGAGAGAGGCGACACCGAGGTCGTCTCTTCCCTATCGGCGGTGCCAGAGATGTGCGGTGGCGGCACGGCTTGGTGGCGGAACCCGGTGGAGCCCAGGCACGGGAGGGCTCGGTTTCGGCGATGGTGTGGTTTTGGCAGTGCGGTGGTGGGGCCCCGAGCGCGGTGTGACGTCTCCATCGGCGCCGCCTCAAAGATAATCCGTGAAGCGTGGTGGATGGGTGGTGTGATATGGGTTTTGAGAGAGAGATGATTTTCTCATGTTTGAGTGGTGTGGGTTACGGTAGTTTTGAGAGTGAGAATGGGAAAATGAGAGAGATATCAGCCGCCCAATTTAAGGGTAAATTGGGAAGTGAAAAATATTGATTGTAGTGGGGAGTATTAACTTTTTGACATAGTACCCTATAGCAATAAAAACCTAAATATAGTATCTTAGAGTCATAATTTCATATAAGAAATGTATTATAATAATATATATGTAATATATATATATATATATATATATATATATATATATATTACATATATAATTAGGTTCATATTTTATTTTTCTTTGTAATAGTTGAAGACATTGACCAATTATTTATCATTGGGGTATTATTTTTGCACTATTTGAAGATTTTGTTGTTGCTTTTGCTAGTTGATAATTTTGGTATGCTAATTTTATTCGTATTTTGAGTTTTAAAGTATTTACGATGTAATATAATTTTTTAAAATTTGATGAAGAATAAAAAAATTTGCAGCAAATAGGCCTTTAAAGGCTTTCAGCCCGACCTATTTACTAAAAAGGCCGAGCCGAGCCTTGAAAAAAGTCTATCGTAGATAATAGGCCGACTTAGGCCTAAAAATTATATAATAGGCCTAGGCTTTCTTATGCAAAGCTTGGTCTGCCTATTCCCACCCCTAGTGACATAGAAGAATTGAACTGGTTTTCAAATGAAATCATCTCGCACCACTTGTAGTATTCCACTCGAAGGTGTGCGTGAGTGTTTCACGAGAATGTTGTCACGAATGTTGGCACATTCGAATAACAACACGTACACAAAAAGATACGTAAATACACACAACGGAAGTCTTAAACACTTTGCAAGATGGATATCAAAATTTCGTATAGAATGTAAATAAATCTATACCGCTAATAGGCGATATATCACTACTAATTGTTGAGTGATACAGTCGGTGAAAGCATGAGCTACGCCGTGAATAGATCTACGTATCTAGTGAATAGATGTTAATCAATTAACCTATCACTAATACAATTAAAGATCCAAATATTGAGTGAAATGCCGAACATTCACCAACGGAAGTAACGAGTATGAAACGCATAATAAATTCTATAATGTATGTCAATAGACTATGCTAGATTGTATTTTCCTCAAACTTCAAGTATTATCTTGATAGTAGCCATGTATTTATAGATATTACGGACATCAAGTGTGCTTGAAGATAACTTCCACATCTCCCTTGAAAGTAGATAACTCCTTATAACTTCCTCATGATCTTTTCAACTCCTCACTCTTGTTTTTCAATCGCATGACTTATAGTAATGCTATAAGTCTTCAATCAGAAACCAAGACATTGAAAAAGACATTTTGTGGGTTAAGGGTTAGTTGAAGTGGAAGAAGGAATTACGATGTTGTGACACGAATGTTGGCACATTCAGAGTAACACTTGTCAATAACATCAACAATCTCCCCAATTCGGCCTTTCTACCGTAACACACCCGATATTGTACAATTGATCGAATGTGTACACAATAGAGATAAGTAAGTTAACATCAAGTTAATGACATCTCATTACTTAGCCAAAATAAAAATAAAAGGAAACGAGAAACAATAAACACAACACAAACAAAGAACACAAACTAAGACTAAGTATACGATCATAAATATAATCAAATACTAGACTTATAAAAACCTAAATCAGAGCATAACTACAAAAAGAGTTCAGAAAAATAATAACATAAACAAAGAACATAACTTAGACAAAAATAATAAAACAGAGCTATAGTAACTTAAACATAAAAACTCAAACTAATATCAAACTTAAAATAGTTCATAAATCAGAGCACTAGATCTTAAAACAAAATAAACCTATATTACTATAAGTTTTTAGAATTCAAAAACACATAAAAAGAAGAAAATTTAAATGGGTCTATTACAAGAATGATAGAACTTAAAATGAGGAACAAGGAGAGGATTGGGGAACATAAATCAAGCATTTGCATCTACAAGATATCCGCACGAACTCCCCGTTCTTCAAGCTCTCCATCCTTGAAAGCTCCCCATACTCTAATCATTAGTGCCCCCCGTCCGTGTCATCATACAAAGACACTAAGGTCTTCATCATCCCACCACGGCATCAATTCTCTCGGCATCCATGTTAGATTTGTAGGTTCGCCTTCGGTGTTGTTTGAAATGTTGGGCACATTGTCCTGGCACACCACGAGTTTCTGTCTAGTCTCGGCATTCCGATCAAAGACTCGCCCACCTCGCAATATCTCTGCATCAGTCCACCAGAAGATCTCCATCACCAGCAGCGGAAGATCCAACAACATCGAGTCCTACTCCCTATTATAGTTGAAATGAGCCTTTCCCGCATCCTCTTCTCAGTATTTCCAGTTACTCAACAAATATTTTAATTTAGAAATTAAATTCTCTCGTCATGGCAATCCGATCTCGTAATAAGTGTGGTTGGAGCTGTGGAATGTTAGCAGCGTGTATGACAACATTTAGCGGAACATCGGTTGTCTGAGCAAAGCAGGAACTTCAGTGGTCATTAGGTCCTCTCGTATGGCGATCAATTACCCTAGGACCACTTCGCAGAACATGAGAAATCCTCGAGACTTTGTAAACGAGCCGATGATCTCGTAATTTTTCATTGGAACCCTTATGCAGTAAATCATTTTATAGATTAAATTAGGGTATGACAACAATCCCTTGCTAGACACTCTACCGAATATGTCATCATGTTGTCAAAAACCATTTTTCCCAAGTTAAACCTCCTCGGATGTCCAATCTTATACAAAAACAAGCTTGCTCGAGGTCGGGAGTAGTTGTGTTTGAAGAAGGCAACCAATTGTAGACAATCGGTTTATGAAACACACCGTATAAACTAGTTAAGACCGATGAATTCATCCTATACTTTCATACATCTGTCTACCCCGGTGATTACACTCATGACCTCATCTAAGTTATCAACTTGCGGGTCCTCATCATCTCTGGTTTTCGTAAAAGAATTAATCACATGATGTCACTTCAATTATTTTACCCCTAAATTTCACCTTTTCATAGTTTGTAGAGTTCACTCTAGAAATACTAACCTTTAGATTTGCATAGAACTCATAAATTCAATATATCAAATAGGGAGTAGCAAATTGAAAGGCATACATCGAGGATCTATCATTCGGATATCCAACAAGATTCATAGACACAAATCATCCATCTTTATAATTCTTTCACCAACAATCAATCTAGTCCTCAAGGTCCTAAATTTATCACTATCTACACCATGATAACTTTCATCCGAATCACTTGAAGACAAAGATAGAGAAGAGTCGATATGTACCTCTTCCGATCCTTTTGAGGATGATTCGAAGCCTCTGGATATTGCCATTGGTGTGACAACATTTTCAGGCACATTCTGCGGAGCATTCCGCCTTTGCTTCTCTTCTCCAAGTAGGCCCATCCGAGCTAGTGTTTGATCCATCTCGAATTCTCGGTGCTTGATTGGAGTGAATTGATACATATTTTTAGGGCCTATTTTAGTGCAAAAGTGAGCTAAATTGTTAGTTTTTGTGCCTAAATGTGAAAAGTATCACTCTTTTGCTTAAAAGTATTATTTGTGAGATTTTGATATTTTTCGTCAATTTTGCAGGTAATTCGTTGGAATTTTGCCAAACCGAGAGTACCACTAGGCTTAGAATGAAGAGACGATCATACGGGACGAAAATGGGGTTGGGGCCAAAGCCCCGCGCGAGAAAAGTGCCCTGGACTCGAGCTCTGGTCGAGGAGCAAGAGCCTCGAGTTGAGGGATATGCGAAAGGACCAAAATCGAAAGAAAAGCAGAGTCTCGACTCGAGGCATGACCCTCGAGTCAAGGGATGAGACAAAACAAGGACCTCGAGTCGAGGCATGACCCTCGAGTCGAGGGAGGAGAATTTTGCAAGATCCTCGAGTCGAGGCCTGACCTCGACTTGAGGGGTAGGATTTTCTAAAATTCGTATTTAAAGGAGCCGAGCCGAGCATTTCAAAGGATCGATTCATAATAGCGATTAATAGCGGTTTTGGGGCGATTTCTCGTGCCCCAAGCCAATTTTCCATCTTAGGTAGAGTAGATTGGTAGAATTAACCTTAGATTTCATTTGATGTTGCTAGATTAGCCATAGATTAGCATTTGATCCTTGTAATTCTTTCAATTCAAGCTTGTAAGTCATTTGGAGATTGGTGTTGAAGACTCGAAGCATTCCTATTGTTGTTGATTGAAGATCATTTGGTGATGTTTTTCCTCTTTTGTCTCTTTAATTTCTTAATTGTTGTGATTTGCTTTGTGTTTGATCAATTCTATCTTCTTCCCATGGGTATTGTTTGTGGTACCATGGGCTAAATCTCTTGTGCTTGGGTTAATTGAAATTGATGATGAATTGATTGATGATGTAATGATTGTTGATGATTGGAGATCAATTGAGTAGATTGCTTACTAATTGTGATTCTCATTTGTGCTTCATGCATAATTATCTCTTTAGATTAGTGTTTGATCACCCTAGCTATAGACGAGAGTTGCGCTAACGTGATCCGGGATTAATCGGGTGATAATTGTGTATGAATGTGTGGATTGGGTGCTTCGGAATCGAAATTAGTTGCACTAAGGATACTCACATTAGTTTGTTTCCTAATTGTGATTCTTAATTGTGCTTTGTGTAAAATTGTCTCTTTAGATTAATGGTTAATCACCCTAGCAATAGGCGAGAGTTGAGCTAACGTGATTATGTGTTAATCGAGTTTCAATTTTGCATGATTGTATGAATTGAGGATTTCTACATTGAGAGATGGGAAAGATTAAGGATACTTACATTAGGCATTGTGATTTTAATGGAGTGATTAATTTCATAATGGTTTATGCTTTCTATCTTAGTTGATTTGCAATTTGATTCAATTGTAGCTTGTTGATTGATGATTCATTGATGGATGTTAATCCTAGCACTCATATCCCACCATTTATTGTTGTTTTTGTTATCGCATTCTAGGTGTTCGCTCATTTGCTTGCTTGTTATTGTTTTGTATTTTTGCTAGTGTTTTTGTTGTTTTTGTTCCAACCTATTGTTGCAACTCTAGCCACTAAGAACTTGTATTTCTAAGGACTCATGTGCATACTTTTTCCCTTGGGTTCGATATTTTGCGATTGGTCTTAAAAGCTCTTGCCCTATACACTCCAATCGTGCTCCCTCGGACTAGGCATTGGGATTGAAGCCTATTCACTTGTTTGCTTCTACTGATGGCTTCTCTCATTTCTTCTTACGAGGAATCAAAATCGAACACATGAATGGGCTTTGATGCAACACCATCATCGTGCTTTTGCTTTTTCCCTTTCTCCGAATAATCTACCTGCGACCCATTGTTACGTATATGATCTCCTTTTCGACCCACGACCCCTCGAGCTCGAAGCTTTACGGTGAATAGTCTAAAATCGAGCAATGAGTTCACTGTGTCGGTTGAGTTAGAGGATGAGTCACCATCGGAGCATCCTGTGGCGATTGAGGTGGCGTGAAAATGAGGTGCTTGTATTGCTTTGAAAGTCAACCTCCACATTTCCACCATGGACGACGGGATAGATTGTTTGCTTGGTCGATTCTTGAATGCATAGACAATCTGATCGAAGTAGCTCCCTCCGCAAGTTCTACGGTCATTGGGAATATTTCGAGAACGGGTTCCTGTTGGGCTTCGCCGCTATCAGGATTTTATGGCGTTCCGCCCAAAATTGGAATTTCAGTGGTTTGAGTGTCGGGAATTTGGGTTTGAGAGGGAGGAAGAGGAACATCAACGGACCCAACCCTAATCGACGAGGGCGATGTTGGGTGAGGTGCGTCAACATTCTCGAAACACCGGGAGAGTTATCAACAACCATTTGTGCAAGAAGGTGAAGATTTTTTGAAGAGGATGATGATCTTTGGAGAATTCGAAGGTTTGTATTGTGAAGGTGAAGAGTTTCCTTGATCAACCATTTGAATTAATACCCTGCAATTACTTTACAAAATATTAATATAATAATTAATTTGAAAGTATGTGACTAATTAAGAAATAATACCTACACATATTAATAATGATACCTTCAAACTACTGTGCTTATTCGAGAATAGATTAATTAATGTGTATAACACACCGAACACTAAGGACCTTTTATAGGGAAAAGAAATTGCGTAGAAGTTGTGATCACATACGTGTTAAGAAAATAAGATTAAGCACATCCCTAAGAAATAGAAAATACCAAGTGTGTGGAAGTTAATTTCAAAACATGCTAAAAACCGCTTAATAAAAATAAATAACTGCACATTAAAATAAATTAGACTATATAATATTGCTGGGAACAATTTAAAATAAATAGTTCTTCATAAAATAATATTCGGAAACTATCAAACTCATAAAGGTAAATAAACGTATGAGAACCGTAATGTTTTTCGCTGAATGTCGGCACACACACTTCTCAACACGCTTTTACATGAAATTAATTCATTTGTGTTGCACTATATTTTGCTTTTCTCACTTATTCACATTGATCCATTTTTCTAGAAGAGATCATCGTAGTTGTCAACTCCGTGTCCCATAATTACTCAATGGATTTATGAATGTATTGATGCATTCAAGTCACCTTTTGAAAAGAGAACATCGTAGTAGTCAACTCGTGACCCATAATTACTCGGTGACATAACATCTAATTGTGAGTTATTTAATTGCATTTAAGAGAAGTGTGTCCAGGACAATTTATACTAATCACGAGTTCTAATACTATTTACACAAGAGAGTTCGAAAATACCGAATATTATAATACTTAGAAAAATTTAAATAAATTGTTCTAGTTTTGTTACAAATGTGGGCACATTTGGTACAACACACAACAATAACATGTCTAATTTGTGCATAAACCTAGAGATTTTCTAAGAGAAGAAAACCTCTCATTATCAAGGGCTTTAGTAAAAATGTCTGCAATTTGCATCTCGGTAGGAATGTATTCCAACTTTACAACTTCTTTTTCTACAAGGTCCCTAATGAAATGGTGTCTTATACTTATATGTTTAGTCAATGAATGTTGCACAGGGTTTTTAGATATATTAATCGCACTTGTATTGTCACAATAAGCGGTAAGAGTATTGCTCTCCAAACCGTAATCATCGAACATCTTCTTAAGCCATAGAAGCTGAGTACAATAGTTTCCTGTAGCAATGTATTCAGATTCTGCTGTTGATAAAGAAACACAATTTTGCGGCTATGCCATGAATTAAGATTGTTACTCATATAAAAACATCCTCCACTTGTACTTTTTCTATCATCACTATCACCTGCCCAATTTGCATCACTATAGTTAATCAAAGAACAATTAATGTCTTTGCTATACCATATTTCATAATCACATGTACTGCCACATTTCGAAGAACAACACGAGACACAAAAAGTTACAAAAATACACACAATGGAAGTCTTAAACACTTTGCAAGATGGATATCAAAATTTTTGTATTGATCAGTAAATAAGTCTATACCGTCAATCGGCGAAATATCACTATTAATTGTTGAGTGGTACAATCGGTGAAAGCATGAACTACACTGTGAATATATCGATATCTAGTGAATAGATGTTAATCAACTAACATATCACTAATACAATTAATGATCCAAATATTGAGTGAAATGTTGGAACATTCACCAACGGAAGTAACGAGTATGAAACGTCTAATAAATTTTATAATCTATGCCAATAGACTATGTTAGATTGTGTTTTCCTCAAACTTCAAGTATTATCTTGATAACAATCGTGTATTTATAGATATTCCGGACATCAAGTGTGCTTGAAGATAACTTCCACATCTCCCTTGAAAGTAGGTAACTTCTTGTAACTTCCATATGATCTTTTCAACTCCCCACTCTTACTTTTTCAAGCCGCATGACTTATAGTAACTGCTATAAGTTTTCAATCTATAAAACCAAGACATTGAACAAGACATTTCGTGGGTTAAGGGTTGGTGGAAGTGGAAGGACGAATTCGATGTTGTGAACTCGAATGTTGGCACATTCAGAGTGACACTTGTCGCTAACATCAACACACTCCATATTTCATCATGTGAATAGATGAAATGTAACATGTTAAAAATAAGATTGATTATAATTTTCAACATGCACTATAATGCATTTTACAATTTACAACCTACACTATATTTTGTTATAAATTACAACTCATACTATGTAAAATTGATGATTAGTAACTCAAATACAATTTTTTTAGTCAAATTAGGAATTGATTCTTTTGTTAGAAATCAAACATTTGATAAAATAATAAGTAATAAACCTAAAATGATAACTATAATTTTGCTAGAAAAAAAAAATAAACAAAACTTGAGTTATGGTACCAATTTGTTAATTTTACATAGTACATGTTACAATTTGTTACAAAATAATACAATTTTTTTAGTCAAATTAGGAATTGATTTTTGTTAGAAATCAAACATTTGATAAAAAAATAATTAATAAACCTAAAAGGACAAATATAATTTTGCTAGAAAAAAAAAACTTGAGTTATAGTACCAATTTGTCAATTTTACATAGTACATGTTACAATTTGTTACAAAATATAATACTTAGAAATTGCAAAGTACTCCCTCTATCCCACTCAATTTTCACACTTTCATTTTTGCTTTGTCATATTAATTTTCACATTTCAAAAAAGAAAACACTCTTTAAACTCCATTCTCACAATATTCATACCCTCAATATAATTACCTCCTTTACTTTAATAATAAAAATTTACAAAATTATCCTTCAATACTCTACTCAATATATTTTTCTTAAATCACATACCAAATTAGTATAAAAACTAATTTGAGATAAAGGGAGTGTGATATAGTATAGGTTGCCAATTATAATTACCACTAAAAACAATCTGACGAAACAAGAGCGATGCTTAATTAGTTTGTACTGTATAACTAATTATTATGAAGACAAGTGAGGAATCTGTATGATGGCGCAATTTGAGAGAAGGCATTAAAATTGCCCAGTCACCATCCAACATTACTCACTACTCTGCACCACACCGTTTTCTCCACTGAAACCCCCTTTCCAATTTCTTCTTACTTTCCCCCATTCTCTCTCTCTCTCTGATTTTTGATGCTGCAGGGACTGTGATTGCATAGTCGGCGACACGAAAATGCTTACATGCATAGCACGTCAGAAGCAAGGGAGCGGTGAATCACAGTCCGTTGATCATCGGAATCAACCTTCTGAGAAACACAATTCCAATGATGTACCTACTAAACAAGCCATAAAATCCCTCTCGTCGCAGGTATTTCAGTCGTTGGACATAAATGTGCGATTAATTTTGGTTTCGTACTCTGAAAATGGTGTTTGAATATAGATCAAGGATATGGCGTTGAAGGCGTCGGGCGCATACCGCCACTGTGCGCCGTGTGCGAATCAACCGGTTGCTCATCAGGGGAGGAACGGGAGCTACGGAAGCGGCGGGGAATCGGAGGCGGCGGCGCTGGAGAAGTTTCGGTGGTCGTACAGGCGGACGGGGAGCTCGAACTCGAGCTCGACGGCCGGAAGGAGGGAGTTAGAGGCGAGGCTGAAGGGGATTTCGAGCGGCGAGGGGACGCCGGCGTCGGCGAGTGGACGGCGGATCGACCCGATCGTGTTCGTGGAGGAGAACGAGCCGAAGGAGTGGGTGGCTCAGGTGGAACCCGGCGTCTTAATTACGTTTCTGTCCTTACCGGGAGGCGGCAATGATCTTAAGAGGATTCGATTCAGGTACCCTGTTTTGGTATTTCGAACTATTTTTGGTGAGTTTTTCATTGGTTGAAACTTGAAAGAATTAATTAATGTTTGTCTAATATTATTTGCATCATTTGAAAATACGTAAAATCTAATCATGATTAATTTCCTTTTCTTTTTTTTTTTGCTTATATTGATTTTGTATAGTAGCTCATAAATGTGAAAGCATGCCAACCCCGACATGATTTGCCGCAAATACTAAAATCTTGTTTACGGAAATATTGCAAACAATTTACTTTTATCCTATGAAATTGGAAATTGATATCGTTCATTTATTTCATAATACCAATTCACTTTTATATTATTGCATACATATAGTAATATCAATTTATTAATAAACTAATATCTCAATATAAAATATTATAGTACCAATTAATAAAATTAATAATATTAGTAAATAAATATATAAAATATTATAGAACCAATTAATAAAAATAATGATATTATTAAATAAATATAACTATATAATTCCTTGAAACTGACTAAATAATTTGGACCAAGACACACAGTATATCGAAGTCCTCTATATTAAGTATTATCTCAATATTATTTTGATAGAGTTTAATATTTTATATATATATATATTCCTTCTCTATATAAGCTAAGTATTTTAAAATGACATAAATTTAAGAATAATATTCCCTCCTCCGTCTCATAAAAACTTTAGCACTTTCCTTTTCGTCCGTCTCACTTTAAGTTTCACACCCTTAAAATAGAAATTTTTATAAACTCCATCCTCACAATTTTCACTAATTTACACAAATGCCATTACTTTTACTCTCACATACAAATAACTCAATAAAATTATTTTACTTTATACATAAAAGTTTACAAATTTATCCCTCAAAACTACAATCGTTACTCTTTTTGTTAAAGTGTGTGCCACACTACATATGAAAGCTATCTTGGAGCGGAGGGAGTAATATTTAGTATGTAGTCTTTGTAGTGTTGTTGAGATGTGATAAAAAAGAAAAAAACAAATGAGAGATAGAGAGCAATAAAGTTATAAAGATATAAAGAGATATGAAAAATGAGTGTCCGTTTTGATAAATAAGTAGTTTGTAGAGGGACGGAGAAAATATATAATTTGTATATTAAAAATGTCGAATTATAACATTCAATATGTTGATAATATTTAATAATAGTATTTAGAATAAAAGATATTATATGCTCTAATATTCGAGTGTAATGGCATCGTAATAAATGAAAAATGAATCCATTATATTTCATTCTGAAGAGAAGTATTTTAGTTGGTGGAAATATTCAAATTTCTTCCTAGTGATTCTTTCTCAAGAGAATTTTGTTAAAGAATATATATGGACAAATAAAGTAATAATTAAGCATTATATCAAAGTGTTAGTGGAGACTATAATTTGTCATGATTGATATTAGTTAAATCGCCATCATAGAGGTGTAGAATACTCAATTGGCTCAGAGTGCTTTACGACCATCTGGTGAAAAGTTTAATTTGCATGCTTAGTGAGAATTTTTGTCACTACCTTTTATTTTACATATAATCATTTAACACATCCAATTCAATAGTTTTGCGCCTGTAGTCTTTTAGATAATTTTGACTGTTATAACTCTTATTGTAAATTTGTTGCTCTTACTATAAATAATGTTATAGCTAAAGAATAAAGGAAAAAGGAAAAGTATACATTATTCCATTAAAATGTGTTGGTTGTTTTTACTATAAGAGAGTATTAAGGTTGAATGATATTGTGTTATTAAAAGATATTAGTTAAAAACTATTAATTATTTTTATTATAATTATGTATTAATTGTAAATTAATTTTACGGTGAAACTGTACCAACTAAAAATAAATTATTCAGGAATTATCCAATTTTAAGCACATATATGGAATGCTGTAATTTAATTTTCGAATATCATTAGCTTGTTGTCCACTAGATATAAACACAAAATTCGAGCAAAACATATATATATATATATATATATATATATATATATATATATATATATAAATTGTGTGAACAGTGAAAAGTTGTAAACTACACCTAATCTGTGTAAAAGATATATAGAATAGATCAACACTTTGGATGCAGAGGCTACTTTTGCTGTTATATATGACAAAAAAGAACTGCTTCAAAAAAGTTAGGTGTATTGTCTGGGGGTAATCAACGTAAATTAACTAGGAGATCCATGCAATCAAACAAATTTTTATTTCAAAATCTTTTGGTCTATGTTCATACTGAAAATCAGGCCATGATTTTGACATTAATTATGCCCATCATAATGAGAAAGCCAAAAGCCATGAGAGAAGAAAACTAAGGAGTCCCTATACTAAGGTCCAGAAGAGCAGAACACTTTGGTGGGCCCTGTTTTTATTGTGGGGAACCTTTTACTAATTGTTGTTTTCTTGTCGGGAGAGTCTCCTTTGCTTTCATTTTCAATCTCATCACGCCAATTTGTTCTTCAATTTGTCATCTTGTTGGATTTTATGTCTTGTTACATTAGTCAAAAATTGCATATACTATGATGAAAAGATAGGCTTCTCAACAAGAAACAAGCCGATGCTTGCTTTTACTTTATTTCTTGTTTTTTTTTCCAAGTGAAAATTGGTGGGAAATTTATGATCACATTGTAGAAAGCAATGGTTTTAATGTTATTCTATATAATTATGTTGACTTTATGTTTATTTGCTTTGAAATCTTCTGTATCGATCACAATGAAATTTCCTTCAAAACCCTATTGTAAGCTACTCCATCCATTTAAATTATACACTTGTTAGACCTTCTCAATTTTTTCCATGGTAGAGTTGATGACAATATTAGATAATTAAATAAATAGATTAATTTCACACATTTTTATAAATTTAAACTTTTAGATGAGATGAAATTCTTTCAACATCATTACCCAAGGGAAATCTAGTTTGCAAGATTTCTCACAGGCATGATAAAATGATTAATGAACACGTGCCTTTGAACAGGAATTGGAATAATGAGTTCAGTTTAAGGCTAGAAACCTGCATATTCTGGTCCTTCAAATGGATCGTGACTCACAATCCATTCCCATGAACAGATTAATCATTATATTTGTTGTTTGTTTCAATGGCATATTCCTGTTTTCTCTCATTATTTTGTGGGAGAGAGTTGAATGCCCTCTAACCTTAAGTCAAAAGACAATCCATTTTTACGTGTTTTTAAGATATTTAAGCTTTGATTTTCCACAGTGCAGCACTAATTATAAAGAACTCTTGGTAGGTCCAACTTAGCGGTTTGCCATAATAAACAACAGTTCCACAATGCCTGATATGATTTCATTATTTGGAATGATGCTTTTGTTTACTCTTTGATTTGACCACCTAACTTGCGTTATTTGAAAATAAAATTCTATTAAACTTTACAAAACCCTCTATGAATATAGTTCATCGAAATTTTATGGTGAACTCGTAATACTGTTTAGCATACGAAGTACCACACTTCAGTGATTTTGAAAGGAGTTTACATAAATCAAATATTTTTAAGAACATGATATTTCGTATGCTACACTATTACTTTGTATACTAAACAGTATTACGTTCAATGAAAGAGATAATTCATATGAACTTGCTTCACATTAGACCTACTCTTTAACCTTTTAATTATAGTAAACTAAAATGAACTCTGTAGACTCCATAACAGTAATGTTGTGCACATACACAACTCTTATGTGAACTTTCATATATGATTATGTGATGCTACAAAATTATTTTTCAAAAATTTGATCTACCTGATGAAATATTATATGATGAAAATGCAGCCGAGAAATGTTCAACAAATGGCAAGCTCAAAGGTGGTGGGCTGAGAATTCAGAAAAGGTGTTGGAACTGTACAATGTTCAGAGGCTAAACCTCCAAGGCTGCCCTCTTCCGGCGACTCCAAGGACCGAAGACGACAGCAGCTCGAAGATGGACTCTATCGAGAACAGCCCCGTGACACCACCCCTGGGTAGAGAGCCACTACCTCGTACTTTTTATCGACCAACTGGAATGGGGAAGGGTTACTCCTCATCCGATTCTGTGGACTTAAACTCCACGCATTCGAGGTCTAATTATGATTCTTGTGCCAAACTCTCAAGTATTAGTGCTGCAAAAACAGAAACATCATCCATGGATGCTTCCATGAGGACTAGCTCCTCCCGAGATGCTGATCGTTCTGGAGAAATATCGATAAGCAATGCCAGTGATTTGGAGAGCGAATGGGTCGAGCAGGACGAGCCCGGTGTCTACATTACCATTAGAGCTCTCCCGGATGGTAGACGAGAACTCAGACGTGTCAGATTCAGGTAAGTTTTGAGTAATACTTGTGTGAGGTTGATTCATGTGAACTTCATCTCGTTTTTGGTTCAATTACAAAAGACAAAAAGGTGAACTCGGTATCACCATTTAGTAAATAAAATAATACTTTTTAGTAATTTTGAGATAATACATAAAATCAAGGACGGTTAAATGGTGATATTCACGTAAACCTGGTTCACAAGAGACTTACTATTCACAAAATGGATCTAACAATAATTGTATATAGAATACATTTAGGGTATATTGAATAGGGTCAATGGAGTTCACGGATTTCGTGAACCAGGTTCTACAAGTTTTTGTCCACATCTATTAATACTAATGGAAATTTCTAAATTCCCGTAAAAAAAAAAAAATGGAATTTCTAAATTATACACCCACTTTGTAGTTGTGTTTGAAGGTATCACTAATTAGAAAATATTGTACATATGGGTGTTATTAGCTGTGCCCTAACTTTTATTTGGTTCATCAAGGCCTCAACCGTGCATAAAACACAGCGCTAGCTAACTTCCATAACGAAGGCTGTGTTTTATGCATATCGGAGGATTCAAATCCGTTAAAATGATTGCAAAAGCTGGTGTGAATCGGGTGCATATGATGAACTTTATTTTTACTATTACTATCGTGCACATTCACTATTACCGTCATGCGCATGTACTGTTATAAGTAAATGTGACAATGATAGTACATGTGCATGACAATGATAGTGAATGTGCATGACAATGATAGTGAAAATAGAGTTTATCGTATGCACCCGGTTCACACAAGTATTACTCTAAAATGATATGTTCCAAATGCAGTCATATGTTTGTTATTTGTCTACAAATCTACGACGTAAGCTAACTTGGTTTTGAAACTGATTTTAGCCGGGAGAAATTCGGGGAGATACATGCAAAACTATGGTGGGAAGAAAATAGAGCAAGGATACATAAGCAATACTTGTGATTTGGATTCAATGGCTGTGACAAGCTTCATTTTAATGACTGAGAAGTTCTGCAAACCAAAGTTTGTGCTAAGGTATCATGAGAAGACAAGTTCAGTACTATAGTTGAGCCAACCTGTATGTAAGTGAAGCACCTTACTTGAGCTGTCACTATTCTTTGGCAACTTGAAAAAGCCTGAAGTTATTTTGTTTTTATGGAATTTGATTAAATGAAATTGTGGCATATTATGGGTATTTTTAAATATATATTATGTCTTTTGCAATTTTAAGTAGAGGTAGGTTTCTGTGGAACAAGTTCTGTTTCTTGACAAAACAGGTGTTAGATTTAGGGAAAAATATTTTTAAGGGACGTAATTTAGGAGATGGCAAGATGATGACTGTTGTTTTTTTATCTCGACAACTTAAGAACAATAACTTTAGAAAGTAGCGAATTGAGGTCAAGTTAGTCCGAATCAATCCTAATTGAGCTAATTATCCTGGTATGGACTGAAACTCGGGTTGAATTTTGGCCCAATTTGGGTTATTCGGACCTCAATTAGAAACTTTTAAAAGTTACGACACGCATATGAATTAAAAGTTTGATTAATGCTAAAATTTTAATTTGTAGTATCTATCCATGACTAACTAAGTAACAAAAATATAATTTGTCCTAATATGAAGCCAATTCAAAATAATATATATAGCAAATGAACGATCGTAGAAGTAAACAGGATGAACAAGGTCGATCTAATGGAGGTTTGAGAATAATACTCCTTCCGTTCCACGAAGTCTACACACTTTTCTTATTCGTCCGTCGCACAGAGTCTACGCACCCATAAATAGGAAAAAAATTAATTTTAATACCCTCACAATATATCCCTATTATACTAATAGGGAGTTTAAAATTGAGGTGTCGGCTTCTGGTTGATTTCGCTCACGTGTCGCCTTTTGGTTCATTTCGCTTACGTGTCGTCTTCTTCTTGACTTAATTTACTTATGTGTCAATATGTTATATATGTTAAGTTTATATTAAATTCCTAATATAAATGGAAATTTTGAATTTTTGTAATGATATTAATTTCCTAAAATTGTGCAATTTCAATTTATTATAATTAATATTCTTTCCTCAATTCACAAAATTTATTAAAATTTGATATTCTATACTTTATAGTTTAAAATATATTTTTTTGATGTAAAAATTTTAAATTTTTATATTTCATATAACACGCGTAACACGCGGGATCTGCGCTAGTATTTATTTACACAATTGTCATTACTTTTTAACTCAATTAAAACATTTTTAATTCAAGTTAACATAATTAGTGTATATTTAACCAGCCCAAATTATACATTAAGCCCAAAATAAATTTAATTAATCCAACCCAATTTAACTAACCCAACCCGTTTCATTTATTTCAAATGATCCATCCCACCAATCCAACCCAATCAAATAAATTTACACCTATTAAATCCAAAAACTATCCAATCGATGATTCTCTCACTCGATCTAACCCTAGGTGTAGTGTCCCAAGCGATAAATTAACAATTAAGGGGAAAGCTTGATTGAAAGTAAATAAGTTCTCACAACTAATTGCAAAGCTCCAACTCAACGATAGAAAAATAAATATCTGCGTGATGACGTAAATGGTGATCGGCCATGGATGAACATAATTTAATGAATATGGGTTTATCTCTCTCGTATGTTGATTGATATGATGAACTCTCACAACCTGCAACAATGGAAAATATGGGTGAAAAGATGAAGGAGAATTTGAATGGGGAATGTGCAGTTTGAGAGGAATTACCTCGATGCTCGACACCTCTTTCTATACCCTTCTTCTCTATATAATCCGTTTCAAGGAATTATGCCGAGTTGTACCTTTGAATGCTTTGACCATTGGATTAATTATTCTCCTTGTGTGATCTAGATTGTTCATGCTAATTGGGCCATATAAGAACATAATCCATGGGCCGAGACAATTAAATAAGCCCATCAAATTGGAGCTTGCTTAGGGAAAGAAACGCAGGAAACAACGTAAACACGATAATACCTCCCCTAAAATTTTGACTTGTCCTCAAGTCAACACTTCTGGATATTTGGTACGAATCATCTCAAGATCTTCCAAGTTCTTTGTCTCTGGTAAACCGTTAGTCCACTCGTACTAAAAGTCGCTCCACGTATTTGTTGCGTTTCTTCACCACTCGACGCCCTAATATTCCCACAGTACGACGACTTCCACTTCCTTCCTCATTTGTATCTCGGTAGTTGCTCCGTGGAGAGTATTTGTTTTTATTTGCTTTTTGAGTTGGGATACATGGAACACTGGATGTAATTTGGACCCTTGGGGCAATATTAATTTGTATGCCACAGCTCCTACCCTTCGTTCTATCGGTAAGGTCCAAAATACTTAAGCGATAATTTGGTCTGTCTCCTTAGATGATTAGGTGCATTTTTGAATGGTTGCATTATCGAGATAGACCCAATCTCCTTCTATAAACTCCCTCTCGGATCGATGAGCATCGGCATACTTCTTCATTCTTTCGATGGCCATCTGTAAATTTTCCTTCAAAACTTGAACCATCTTTTTCTATCCAATAACCACTCTCCCGCTCCCTTAGATTGGACCTCATCCATTGGTCCTAGACCCAATTGTGATGGCTTGTATCCATATAATGCCTCAAAAGGAGTAATTCTTATAGATTGGTGGTAATTAGTGTTATACCACCACTCTGCCATGGACAACCAACTAATCCATTTCTTTGGCTCTGATGTGAGTCATGCACCTCAAATAAGTTTCTAAACACTTGTTCACCCTTTCACTCGACCATCTGTTTGCGAATGGTGAGAAGTACTCATGTGGAGCCGCACTCCGCCAATTTAAACAATGTTTTCCAAAATGTACTCGAAAAACCACATCTCTATCACTCACTATGATTTCAGAAATCCATGGGGTTTATATATCTGATTGAGATAAATTTCTGCTAACCCCTCACCGTATAAGGATGACTTAGTGGAATAAAATGACTATACTTAGTCATTCACAACAATAACCCATATCACACTCTTCCCTTCGAGTTAGGCAAGGCTTCCACAAAGTCCATAGTTATTTGACTCCAGGGCCTTTCGTATTGCCAACGGTTGTAGCAATCCAGATAGGCCACATTCTCGGTTTACACTTCCGCAAGTGTCACAAGCATTTATGAAATCTTGGAAATCCTTTTTCATTCCGGCCGTAGAAGTAGCTTTTGGCTTTTTGATAGCTAGCTTGGATCCCCGAATGCCCCCAATTGAAGAGTTATGGATAGCTTCCATGATCTTAATTCTCACTCCATTTGCATCTCCAATCCAGTATCTTCCCTTTGCTCTTAAGAATTCCTTCCTTTCTTGTAAGTTGCCCTTTATTTTCCTTGCTCAATAATGCTTGAGTTATCGGTTCACAGGCTTGCTCATCCTTCTCATAGCTAGCTAGTATTTCTTCAACCCATTTTGGCATAATAGCAAGTGTTAATGACCTGTATCATCTCTTCTTTTTCTCAATTCTGTTCAAATTGTCGAGATAGGGCATCACCGCTTTATTCTCCTTACCCTTCTTATACTCAATTGTATAGTTATGCCCCATGAGTTTTATCTACCATTTTCTTTGCAGAATATTGCTCAATCTTTGCTCCTTAAGATGCTTTAGACTAGCATGATAAGTCCTAATAATGAAGTGACTCACATTAACATAGTGACTCCATTTAGACACACGGTCATTAATGCTAATAACTCTTTCTCATACGTCGATAAGGCCTGGTTTCTCTCGCATAATGCCCGACTAAAGAATGCAATAGGCTGGTCTTGCTTTGCATAAGTACCGCCCGACGCCATTACCACAAGCGTCGGTCTCGAGGATAAATGATTGAGGAAAATCAGGTATCCTTAAAAGCTGGAGCCTCTGCCATGAGTGTTTTAAGTGTTATGAAGGCCTTTTTGCTTCATCATTCCATTTGAAAGCATCTTTTTTAACAATCGAGTGAGGGGCTTAGCTATGACTCCATATCCCTTAATAAATCACCTATAATACCCGAATCAAACCTAAGAATCCCCTTAGAGCTTTCAAATTCTTAGGTTGAGGCCACTCCACCATGCTTTTGATTTTCTCGGGATCAATTTTAACACCTTCTCCAGAAATGATGTGTCCTAAATACTCGACTTGATTCACACCAAAGGCACACTTACTTCTCTTGGCATACAACTTGTGTTTCTCCAATGTTTGCATCACCTGAGTGAGGTGTTCAACATGACTTTCCAAGTCGTGCTATAGATTAAAATGTCGTCAAAAATACTAGCACAAACTTTCTAATAAATTCAGCAAAAACCACATTCATCATGTTTTGGAACGTGGCGGGGCATTTGTGAGTCCAAAAGGCATTACCTTAAACTCAAAGAGTCCACGGTGTGTGATGAATGCACTTTTGTACCTATCTTCCTCTTTTAGCAAAATCTGAAAATACCCTTGCCTCAAATCGATTTTAGAGAAGATTTTTGCTCCATGTAGTTTCGAGAGTAGGTCCTCAATCACGGGCATAAGATACTTATTCTTGATGGTTTGATCATTCAACCTCCTGTAGTCCACACAAAACCTCCATGACAAGTCCTTTTTCTTTATTAGTATAGTAGGGCTAGCAAATGGACTTGAACTGCTTTTGTATCGTATCCTATGTTAGCATTTCTTTAACCATCTTTTCGATTTTATCCTTTAGAACGTGCGAGTATCTATAAGCCCTTTGAAAGATGGGTTGAGTCCCTGGTTTTAAAATGATTTCGTGCTTGATATTCCTCTTAGGTGGCAACCCCTTTGGCTCGGCAAATACATTCTCAAATCGCCGCAATACTTCCGGGATCAATAGATTTATTTCTCTTTGGTTGATGTCGCATTCACCATAAAAAGTTGTACCATGATTCCATGAGTGTTCTTATGTAAATAATTATCCAAACTTCTGGCATTGATCATTCTCAACTCTTGATTGGAGATATCGCCCAAGAACTTAATTTCAATTCCTTCCTTAAGCAAGCCCAATTTGTTACTTTTCAAATCAAAAGTGACAGGCTATGCTCCCACATCGATCGGCTCCTAGGATGAGATCACACCCCCTAAATTGATAATTACGAAATCATGCGTAAAAGTTACTCCTTGCATTGTCCATTTGAATGCACCACATTTGAATCTACTTGTAGTTTTGCCTCCATCACCACTATAATTACCCAAGGGACAACTTCCTCGATCACACAATTTAATTCTTGAGCAATTCGAATATCCATGAAACTACTTGTGCTGCCACTATCCACTAGCATACTCGTATTACGGCCTCCGACCTTGGCTACCTTTAATGTGGTGCTTTGGATCTATTACCCATCAAAGCATTAATAGAAATTCCCCCTTGGATTTCCTCTGGTTCTTCCCTTGGTTCTTCAACTATATCAACAACTTTCTCTTCTTCCACAATAATGAGATTGAATTGTTTGTTCTTACAAACATGCCCATAAGAATATTTCTCATCACAGTGGAAACACAATCCAAGAGCTCTTCTCTTCGATATTGAGCATCGCCGATCTTCTTATTGGGTAATGCGGTTTAGTGACTTCTTTTTTATCCTCTTTCTTCTTGAAATTATGATTTCCAGTAGTTCTTCCATAATTATTAAATCGAAAATGCTTTGGTTTACTACCTCCCCATCTATTCTTTTTTCCCCATATATCAAGAGTGGACTCCAACATTTTAGCGGTGTTTATAGCTTGGTTGAGTTCATTGGCTTGAATAGTTGCACCGGGATTCTCAATTCTTCTTTCAATCCTCTCAAGAAACAAGATGTTAGCAACTCTTCACTAAGGTTAGGATTTTTAACCTTAACTAATGATTTCAACTCATCAAACTTCTCCGATATGTTTTTACATCATTACTTTCTTTGCAGCTTTAGTAAATTCGATCACAACATCTTCCTTCCCGGGGTATACAAACCTTTCCATTATGAGATTGCAAAAATCAAGCCATGTTATACCCTCTCTCCCTTCTATATACTCCATATACCAAGTATCAGCTACCCCAATCATGTAATAACCAGCATGATAAACTTTTCTACCTTCCTCCATAGGTATAAGTTGAAAGAATCTATTAGCTCTCCTAATCCAAAGTGTTGCGGATTCTCCCATTAAATTTAGGAAAGGTTAGCTTGGTTACCTGGTAATTGGAGGCATGATTAGCTTGATTGGCGGTGTGTAGTTCATACCCCTTAACGGTGGTGGAGTATAAACCCCACTTCTTTCCTTTGTCATTCCAGAGCTTGATTCTTCCATTATGCCTTTCTTCTTATCCCCGTTTGGAGTGAATTGATACATGTTTTTAGGGCTATTTTTAGTGCAAAAAGTGAGCTAAAGTGTTAGTTTTTGTGCCTAAATGTGAAAAGTATCACTCTTTTTGCCTAAAAAGTATTATTTGTGAGGTTTTGATGTTTTTCGTCCATTTTGTGTAATTCGTGGATTTTTGCCAAACCGAGAGTACCATTAGGCTTATAATGAAGAGACGGACATCCGGAACGAAAATAGGTCGGGCCGAAGCCCCGCGAAAAATGCCCTCGACTCGAGCTCGTCGAGGACCAAGAGCCTCGAGCTTCGAGGGTCATGGTAGAGAAAAGCAAAAATTGGAAAAAGGCAGCCTCGACTGAGGCATGACCCCTCGAGTCGAGGAGGTGAAAAGGCAGTGGACCTCGAGTCGAGGCCCTGACCCCGACTCGAGGGGCGCTTTTCAGAAATTCGGTATTTAAAGTGTTAAAGCAGGCATTTCGTAGACAACTTGGGAAGGGAGTTCATAGTAGCAGCTAGTAGCGGTTTTGGGGGCGATTTCTCAAGCCCCAAGCCAATTTCCATCTTAGATTAGTGTAGAAGTTAGAATTAGATGTAGATTTCAATTGATTGTTGGTAGATTAGCATTAGATTAGCTCTTTATGATCATTGTAATCCTTTCAATTCAAGCTTGTAATTCCTTCGAGATTGTTGTTGAAGACTCAAGCATTCCTATTTTGGTTAATTGAAGATCAATTGGTGATGTTTTTCCTCTTTTGTCTCTTTAATTTCTTAAGTGTTGTGATTTTCTTTGTGTTTGATCAATTTATCTTCTTCCCATGGATTTCACCATGGGCTAACTCTCTTGTGCTTGGGTTAATTGAAATTGATGATGAATTGATTGATGATGCTATAATTGTTGATGATTGGAGATTAATTGAGTAGATTGCTTACTAATTGTGATTCTCATTTGTGCTTTATGCATAATTATCTCTTTAGATTAGGTGTTTGATCACCCTAGCTATAGACGGAGTTGCGCTAACGTGATCCGCATAATCGGGTGATAATTGTGTATGAATGTATGGATCGGGTGCTTGGAATCGAGAGATTAGTTGCACTAAGGATACTCACATTAGTTTGTTTCCTAATTGTGATTCTTAATTGTGCTTGTGTAAAATTGTCTCTTTTGATTAATGGTTGATCACCCTAGCAATAGGCGAGAGTTGAGCTAACGTGATTAGGTGTGTTAATCGAGTTTCAATTTTGCATGATTGTATGAATTCGGGGATTTCTACATTGAGAGATGGGAAAGACTAAGGATACTCACATTAGGCATTGTGATTTTAATGAAGTGATTAATTTCATGATGGTTTATGCTTTCTATCTTAATTGATTGGCAATTTGATTCAATTATAGCTTGTTGATTGATGATTCATTGATGGATGTTAATCCTAGCACTCTATCTCACCATTTATATTGTTGTGTTTGTTATCGCATTCTAAGTGTTCGATCTATTGCTTGCTCCTTGTTGTTTTGTATTTTTGCTTGTGTTTTTGTTGTTTTTGTACTAAACCATTGTTGCAACTCTAGTCACTAATAACTTGTATTTCTAGGACCTCATGTGCATACTTTTTCCTCTTGCCCGAGTATTTTTGTTGATTGGTCTTAATAACTTTACCCTATACACTCCAATCAAAATGGCGCCGTCGCCGGGAATTAGTCTTTGCGCCTTAAGTGAGACTTAGGAAGTGTTTGAAGTGACTACTTGTTGCCTTTGTGTTTTTGTTTGTGTTTTTATTTTTGTTGGAATTTGATACTTGCTTATCTTGTCTAGATGGAGGATACAACTCATACATGTGGAATCAAGAGTATTATGAAGATAGTAGGGTGTATCCTCCACACTTTGAAGAATGTGGATACAACGATTGGAGGAACTATGAAGATAATTCTCAATTGCAACAAGTTCCATCCAATTATGAAGATTGGAGGTGTGAAGAAATTCTCCCCACCTCAAGAGATGTTCCCATACTTTGAGCATTATGATCAATTCGATCCATGTCTTGGGTTTGAATATCAAGGAGCATCGGGAGGTAAGTACTATGATGATAGGAGAAGCCATGAGTTTGATGATCCTATGCCACAAGCTTCTCCTACATTTGAAGAATGGGGACTCATGGTGTGAGAGCTAACTTGCAAGAGATGCTTGGAGTATTGTTGGAAAGAATTGAGGAAAATGACACTAGGTGTGATGAAATGCTTCCCTTTGTATGAGGAAATCTATGAGACCAAAGCAATGGTCAATTCATGGATCGAGGGGAATATGGAGATCACCGAAGTCCACTTCACGTTTATAAAGTGTCAAGTCAAAAATTTCCTACACCAAGTAAAGAACTTGACCATCATGGAGAATCAAGAAGAAGAAGGGGAGGAAGAAAGTGAAAGAAGAGATGTAGTAGAGGGTCCAAGCAAAGAGGTTGAAGTGGAAAATTTCCTTGTCAAAAGTGAGGAAGAGGAGTGTCCATTAATGGACATGAGCTATAATGAAGAAGAGAACCTAGAAGCACCTAAGGAGGCATTGAAGATTGAAATGGGCATTTCTATACCTCTAACTCTTCAATTTGTGATTTAATTGAAATTGATTCTTCTAATGGTTTAATTTTGCCTCTTGTGAATTTTGGACTATAGGAAGAATTAAAGAAACGCTTGGGCATCCTTGAAGAAAAAGAATGGAAGAGGAGGATGACAAGAGAAAAAGGGGGACAACCATGGACACTTTGCATTTCTATAGGTGGTTGTCCTATCTATTCTATGAACCTCCCTAGACCTTGAAGCACAAAGATCGAGATACAATGGGAAGGAGGATCGCTACCCTTGGCCATTCCGATGAAGGATGTTGGATGTGAACGAATAAGTCCGCAAAGGACAATAAAAATAGCGCTTGATGGGAGGCAACCATCCTTTTTATTTGTTCTTTTTGTGCTTTTGCAGATTAGTGTTTTTGTTTTGTTTGAGGGAGATTTAGCTTGCTACTTAATTGCTCATGCTTTAGAAATAATGCTCTTTCGCTTTAGTGATACATTTGGGATATTGAGCTTATTGTTGATATCATTATGAGTTGCCTATATTTAGAGCCAAACTTGAATGCATGACTTCATTCAAGTTTGGGGTGTGTCATTTAGGTAGAAATGCATCTTTTAGTGATGATTATTTTGATGATGAATTGTTTTGCCCATGTAGTATACTCACTACGAGGATTGGAAAGGATCGAATTTGCAAAGGAATCGAGGAATCGAGAAGGAAAGGAGAGCTTAAAAGTTGGTGAAAATGAGCAAAAAGGAAGAGAACCCGGTCTCCTCGATCAATGAGCGACTCGGGCTTAAATCGAGGGACCAAAACGGTAATTTCTTGCATATTTGGGTTCGTTAGGATATAAAGGTCATTTTTAGGAGTTTCGGGTCGGGTCGTGCCCGGGAATCGTCTGTACTGACTCACCTGTGGTCGAGAGTGCATGGACCCGGTCGAGGGATTGACACTTAGTCGAAATTTCATAATTTGATACATCCTCAGTCGAGGGTGCCACCGAGTCGAGGAGCTGGTTTTGCATATCCCCGAGTCAGGCGTGAGACCTCGAGTCGAGGTCCTCAAATTTTGATCCCTCGAGTCGAGGCCTCTCTCACTCAAGGCGCCGTGTTATTTTTAAATACGCAGAAAGGAACACGTAACCCCGACTGAGGGTTTTGAGAAGCCTTCTGCCAAGCTTCTCCAGCCATTTCCTGCGATTTCACGTCATTTCCACCATAATCATCATTATTTCACCACATTTTCATTACATTGCATCAAGATAGGATTTTGAGGGCTCGAGTTGTGTTAATTTGGGGCTTTTGGGTATATTTGATTGGGTGTCTCCATTGTTCGTTTTTGGGATAAATTCACAAACAAGGTACGAATTTCTACTCTTCTTGGCTTCAATTTCATTGTTATATTGTAATACTTGCATGGGTGTTATGATTTGAGATAAAATTCTTTGAAATTGGAATTTCATGTGACATTTTGACAAACACCTTCTATGCATGATTATTGTGGATGATTTGAGCCTTGTATGCATATCGATTGTTTGGATGAGAATAGGAGCATGTGTAGGATTGAATTTCATATTGTGCTCGTTAATTGTGAATTGGGATTGGAATTGTAAATGATGGCATTTGGTAGGAATTCTAGTATAATTGTTGGGATCATTTTGGTCAAGTTGAATTATGGTGTTGATAGAAGTGTATGATTTGTTGATGCATAATTGTTGAATTACTTGCTAATCGCCTATGATTTTTGGGATTTTAGTGAGCATAATTGCATGATTATTTGTGAGCTTACTTGTGAATTAATTGTGGGGCCATTCTAGTAAGTATACATGTTTGAGGACTATTTTGAGCACTTCATCGATATATGTGTTTAGTTGACTCATCTGACCATTGTTGAGGCTTAGTTGTTAGTTACTAGGGATTTTGTTCATTTGAGATGATTATTGATCGTTGACTGCTCATGGTATGATTGATATTTTTCAGCTCGTATTGTATTTGTTGGTATTGATTTTTGCTTTTGGGAATGTTTTTGCAGGAACAATGTCTAGAGGGCCGAAGGGGACATAACCTTTCCGAGGCGGAGATTCGTGAGAAAGAAGTCGCTATCCGACGTGCACATAGGACACCCGCTGAGCTCTAATTCAGTGGGATGATCACCGTGGAGGACTCATATTGAGTTATATTCTCTGAGCTCTATAACCGTGTGGTCAAGACTAGACTAGTGGACCAAGATTGCATGATATCGATGGGGATCGAGGAGGATATTCCTCGCCATTTGAGCAAGTCGGGATGGGGGCTTCTTGACTAAGAGGCCTAGGACGTATATCGGACTCACTCGAGTTCCGTGCACTACGGTGAGAGTTGATAAGGCCAGGAGGGCCAAATTCCCGAGGAGTATTACATTTGAGCTCACGGGTATGAGTACTCGTTGACTCGACGAGATCAACGAGATTATTGGAGCACCTGCTGCACTTCCCACCGATCACCGTTGAACATCAGAAGGAGTATAATGCTAGCGCTTTTGGAGGAGGATTTCGATTCTGGGGCTCCTAATCAGCCCGATTTTGTTCGGGAAGTCTAAGAGCACACATATCCTAACCCGGCGTCATCCGATATCTTGAGAAGATTCTCGCGAGTACCATATTCGCGAGATCGAGGAGGAGCCGTGGTTTCCGAGAGTTGTACGCCATTTGGTGCTTCTTACATGGAGTCGATTTAATGCGCCGCTTACCTTTGCTATTTATTTGAGAGAGCCACTAGCACGAAGTTCAAGAAGATTAACTTGTGGCATGATTACATTGATCGCCGAGCATTTTGGGATTCCGACGCATAACCTCGCAAAGCGGGAGGGCCCCGACCACTACGCACACCATGCGCGCGCATGAGGACGCGCTAGACCGCATCGGTAGGACGTGGTGCCTAGCAGCAGATCATGGTGGCCGATTCTCTCCCTAATAAGAGGTCGACGGCAGCTGATCTCGTGCCTTGTGACTATCAATCTGCGATGTGGTCACAAATGGCCATACCGAGGCGATCGACGCCATACTAGAGAGCATGGGGATGTGCTTAGGGAGGTTGATGATGACGATGGAGGTCACATGTGGGTTCGATGATGATCAGTGGTGATGGAGCCGCAGAGGGAGCAAGAGGTAGAGATCGGAGATTATGATTCGAGGATGAGGATGATGAGGAGCCGGAGCAAGAGGAGCCGCCATGACAGATGGACGAGGATTACCAGCGAGACAACATGTGCACCGGGCAGCAGATGAGGAGTAGAGAGTACGAGGCGGGAGTTCATCTCGCAGACCGTGGGTTCTCGACAGAGGAGATGTGGGGCATAAATGTGAGGATGCACATAGAGAGTCCGACCCGCCAAGATGAGATATACCGGATGATGGAGGAGTCACGTAGATTTAATGAAGAGACTCCTGAGGATGCGATGGAGGAGTCTCGAAGACTCAAGATGACATGTATGCACTCCTCCAAAGATGAGCCTCGTGGAACTTCGGGCCGTGACACTACCTACCCTCCACCGCCACCGTCCCACTATTAGTGGCTATCCCCTATTCCTTATTCCTCTTCTTGTTGATCTTTAGATTCTGATATTCTTGTTGTCCGTTGTACTTTGATGATGCTTATACTCTTTGACTTGATGATTGTTATGATTGGTTTTGGATTTTGGATGATTTTATTGATGGTGGTTATTATCTTGATCTTATTGAGTTTGATGGTCTATTGATGATTATTCTTAGATGATTTCTTTGGATTCCTTTATCTTTAGGTTTTTGAGATTTAGTGATTTTGAGCTTAATAGTGGATCAATTGACATATTTTTGAGTATCATCTTGATATAGTGAGTATGCTTTGAGGTTATGTACATGAGCACTTGTGTTTGAGTTGTAAGAGACTAGTTGGAATTTGATATGATCATGAGTAGATGTGTAGCTTGATGCTAGTTGCTTGATTAATTATGTGAAGATGAATGTGATTGAAAATTCTTGATTCATTGCCTGTTAAGCCCTGGAGTGTTGTGCCTTCATAATCGTACATCTTATACGGTTGATAGTAATCCTTTGTGAGTGCATCATTCATGATTTGTATGCTAGAACTTGCCACTAGACTTGTTGATATTGATCTTTGTGTAATGTTTTGAAAATGATAAGAGGCCATGTTGATATGATGAGTTACTTTGCCAAATACTTTCCTACCAAATATATTTGATTTCCTTAGTGAGCCATGTTTGAGCCTTATGATCTCTTATTCTTTGGCAAGCCAAGTGAAATTGAAACCATTTAGCCTAGTTTGATGAGCCTTTCTTGTCCTATGTTTAGTTGATCTTGAATGTTGGCTAATGATGGTGATTTGATTGCTAAGTGTGGTGGAAAGATGATGAGTAAAGTAATGATGTTGAAAGAAATAAAGAAAGGTTGTGAAGAAAAATTGAATTGTGAAAAGAAAGTTGAAAAGAAAAGAAAATTCAATTTGTGAGCTTAAAAGAGAAAGCTCAAGTGAAGGGGTGATTGATCATTGAAGTGCAAAGGAAGAGTGAAGATTGATAATGATTGAAGAGATGATATTTGTATTGATTAGCTTACATTCAAGTCTCTACTACTTAGTCACTCTTATCCAAAACATCCCACCTTTCCAATGAGCCTACATTACAACTCTAAGAGAAAGACCTCTTTGATTCTTGATTGATCATAAATGATTTTGATTGAGATTAAGTCTTGTGGCAAGCATATGGTGTACTTATTTATGAATTGATGATTGAGTGCTTTAAACCTTGATACACTTGAGTGAAGAGTGAAATACTCCATGGAAGGAGCAATGTGTTAAGTATTTGATCGAGCATTCGTTGAGCATGATTTGTCTTGATGGCTAGTGGAGAGTTGCATTGATATAAGTGATCATTGATGAGTTCAATTGTCTTATTTTTCGTCTATGATGCCATGTGACATAATTGCAATCAATTCACTCCTTTGTTCTTAGTTTCTACGTTGCTAGTGACGAGCAACAATTCAAGTTTGGGGTATGTTTTGGAGGAATTGATACATGTTTTTAGGGCTATTTTTAGTGCAAAAGTGAGCTAAAGTGTTAGTTTTTGTGCCTAAATGTGAAAAGTATCACTCTTTTTTGCCTAAAAAGTATTATTTGTGAGGTTTTGATGTTTTTCGCCCATTTTGCAGGTAATTCGGTGGATTTTTGCCAAACCGAGAGTACCATTAGGCTTATAATGAAGAGACGGACATCCGGAACGGTAAAAGCTGTCGGGCCGAAGCCCGATGAGAAATGACTGGACTCGAGCTGCAGGACCAAGAGCCTTTGAGTCGAGGGTCATGTAGAGAAAAGCAAAAAATTGGAAAAGAGGCAGAAGGCCTCGACTGAGGCATGACCTCGAGCCGAGGGAGGTGAAAGTGGCAGGACCTCGAGTCGAGCTCCACCTCGACTCGAGGGGGCGCTTTTTTAAATTGCATTTAAAGTGTTAAAGCGTGGCATTTCCTGAGACAACTTGGGAAGGGGAGTTCATAGTAGCAGTTAGTAGCGGTTTTGGGGCGATTTCTCAAGCCCCCAAGCCAATTTCCATCTTAGATTAGTGTAGAAGTTAGAATTAGATGTAGATTTTCAATTGATTGTTGGTAGATTAGCATTAGATTAGCTTTATGATCATTGTAATCCTTTCAATTCAAGCTTGTAATTCCTTTGGAGATTGTTGTTGAAGACTCAAGCATTCCTATTTTGGTTAATTGAAGATCAATTGGTGATGTTTTTCCTCTCTTGTCTCTTTAATTTCTTAAGTGTTGTGATTTTCTTGTGTTTGATCAATTCTATCTTCTTCCCATGGATTTCACCATGGGCTAACTCTCTTGTGCTTAAAGTTAATTGAAATTGATGATGAATTGATTGATGATGCTATAATTGTTGATGATTGGAGATTAATTGAGTAGATTGCTTACTAATTGTGATTCTCATTTGTGCTTTATGCATAATTATCTCTTTAGATTAGTGTTTGATCACCTCAGCCTATAGACGAGTTGCGCTAACGTGATCCGTGTAATCGGGTGATAATTGTGTATGAATGTATGGATTGGGTGCTTTGGAATCGAGATTAGTTGCACTAAGGATACTCACATTAGTTTGTTTCCTAATTGTGATTCTTAATTGTGCTTTGTGTAAAATCATGTGTCTTTTGATTAATGGTTGATCACCCTAGCAATAGGCGAGAGTTGAGCTAACGTGATTAGGTGTTAATCGAAGTTTCAATTTTGCATGATTGTATGAATTGGGATTTCTACATTGAGAGATGGGAAAGACTAAGGATACTCACATTAGGCATTGTGATTTTAATGAAGTGATTAATTTCATGATGGTTTATGCTTTATCTTAATTGATTGGCAATTTGATTCAATTATAGCTTGTTGATTGATGATTCATTGATGGATGTTAATCCTAGCACCTCTATCTCACCATTTATTGTTGTGTTTGTTATCGCATTCTAAGTGTTCGATCTATTGCTTGCTCCTTGTTGTTTTGTATTTTTGCTTGTGTTTTTGTTGTTTTTGTACCAAACCATTGTTGCAACTCTAGTCACTAATAACTTGTATTTCTAGGACCTCATGTGCATACTTTTTCCCTCGGGGTTCGATATTTTTGTTGATTGGTCTTAATAACTCTTACCCTATACACTCCAATCATCCCCCCGATTCGCTTTTCTTTCTCATCGTATATTTCATGTTTTGACTAAGCCGAGTCAAGTTGTGGCTTACTCCTTGGAGTATTTGATCCAGATTCTTTAGTATTTCTTCATTTGAAGCAAACTTTTGTTCGTGTTGCTTAATAGATTCATACAATTCCTTCATTCTTGTGCTCTCTGCCATCTTATCAGAGTGGGGAGCGCTTAGGCTCAATACCAATTGTAGTGTCCCAAGCGATTAATTAACAATTAAAGGGGAAAGCTTGATTGAAAGTAAATAAGTTCTGTTACAACTAATTGCAAAGCTCCAACTCAACGATAGAAAAATAAATATCTGCGTGATGACGTAAATGGTGATCGGCCATGGATGAACATAATTTAATGAATATGGGTTTATCTCTCGTATGTTGATTGATATGATGAACTCTCACAACTTGCAACAATGGAAAATATGGGTAAAAAGATTAAGGAGAATTTGAATGGGAAATGTGCAGGTTTGAGAGGAATTACCTCAAGACTCGACACCTCTTTCTGTACCCTTCTTCTCCATATAATTCGTTGCAAGGAATTATGCCGAGTTGTACCTTTGAATGCCGACCATTGGATTAATTATTCTCCTTGTGTGATCTAGATTGTTCATGCTAATTGGGCCATATAAGAACATAATCCATGGGCCAAGATAATTAAATAAGCCCATCAAATTGGAGCTTTCTTAGGGAAAGAAACGCTGAAACAAGAGAAACGCGACACTAGGTGCCCATTAATATTCACTCCTCCATTATGTCTCTCTCGATCTAGATTGTTCTACACTCTCGATCTAACCTTAACCGCCGATTAGAATTCACTCATCCATTATCTCTATCGATCTAGAGTGTTCTTCACTCTCAATCTTATAACCCTAGAGTGTTCTTCACTCTCGATCTCGAATGTTATTCACTCTCGATCTCTTCCCTTGAAAACCCTCGTTCTTCACTGCTGATATTTTCTCTCTCAAAAACATGGGTTTTCTTTTGGTTGTATCTGTAAAAAGGGGCTTCGATTTGTAAAAACTTGAGTTTTCTTAAGTCATGAGTAGCGTACCAAAGACTCCCTTCACCGTTGAGACGGCGGAGTCGAGTCTCAAGTGTATGATTATTTTTCCGACTCACTTGGTCCTATTGTTCCGCATTCGTATGAATCTCGAGGGGAAGTTGTCCCCGAAACCCCTCTAGGGTTTGATTCAAGATCTTGCGAGTGAAGTTATTCCTAAAACTGAAACCCCTCAATGGGTCCTTGATTTTCTTGCGATCTACCTGTCCTTCGATTAAATTCCTCCCGAAAAGTATTTTTTTCTAATTTATGATTCTCGATTGATTGGAGTGAATTGATACATGTTTTTAGGGCCTATTTTAGTGCAAAAAGTGAGCTAAAGTGTGATTTTTGTGCCTAAATGTGAAAAGTATCACTCTTTTGCCTAAAAGTATTACTTTGTGAGATTTTGATATTTTTCGTCCGCTTTGTAGGTAAATCGGTGGAATTTTGCTAAACCGAGAGTACCGTTATTCTTAGAATGAAGAGACGAACATACCGGATGAAAATGGGGGTCGGGCCCAAAGCTCTTCTCGATAAAATTGCCCTGGTCTCGAGCACGGAGTCGAGAGTCAGCCGAGGGAAAGAATCTTAAAATTGCATGAGCCTCGACTCGAGGCATGACCCTCGAGTCGAGGGCGAGGAATTTTGCAGAGGCCTCGAGTCGAGGCCTGACCCTCGACTCGAGGGTAGTTTTCCAGAATTTTTGTATTTAAAGAGGAGAAGCTGGGCATTTCGTAGACAACTTAGGAGGAAGTTCATAATAGCAGTTAGTAGCGGTTTTGGGGCGATTTTTCAGGCCCCAAGCCAATTCCTTCCTTAGATTAGAGTAGAAGTTAGAATTAGAATTAGATTTCCATTGATTGTTGCTAGATTAGCATAGATTAGCTTTAGATCATTGTAATTCTTTCAATTCAAGCTTGTAATTCATTTGGAGATTGTTGTTGAAGACTCAAGCATTCCTCTTTTGTTGATTGAAGATCAATTGGTGATGTTTTTCTCTTTTGTCTCTTTAATTTCTTAATTGTTGTGATTTGCTTTGTGTTTGTTCGATTCTATCTTCTTCCCATGGGTATTGTTTGTGGTACCATGGGCTAAATCTCTTGTGCTTGGGTTAATTGAAATTGGTGATGAATTGATTGATGATGCTATAATTGTTGATGATTGGAGATCAATTGAGAAGATTGCTTACTAATTGTGATTCTCAATTGTGGTTCATGCATAATTATCTCTTTAGATTAGTGTTTGATCACCCTAGCTATAGACGAGAGTTGCGCTAATGTGATCCGGGATTAATCGGGTGACAATTGTGTATGAATGTGTGGATTGGGTGCTTCGTAATCGAGAGATTAGTTGCACTAAGGATACTCACATTAGTTTTCTACCTAATTGTGATTCTTCATTGTGCTTCATGTGAAATTGTCTCTTTTGATTAATGGTTGATCACCCTAGCAATAGGCGAGAGTCGAGCTAATGTGATTAGGTGTTAATCGAGTTTCAATTTTGCATGATTGTATGAATTGGAGATTTTTACATCGAGAGATGGGAAAGACTAAGGATACTCACATTAAGCATTGTGATTTTAATGGAGTGATTAATTTCATGATGGTTTATGCTTTCTATCTTAGTTGATTTGCAATTTGATTCAATTGTAGCTTGTTGATTGATGATTCATTGATGGATGTTAATCCTAGCACCTCTATCCCACCATTTATTATTGTTTTTGTTATCGCATCCTAAGTGTTTGATCATTTGTTCGCTTGTTGTTGTTTTGTATTTTTGCTTGTGTTTTGTTGTTTTTGTTCCAAACCATTGTTGCAACTCTAGTCATTAAGAACTCGTATTTCTAGGGCCTCATGTGCATACTTTTTCCCTTGGGTTCGATATTTTGTTGATTGGTCTTAATAACTCTTGCCCTATACACTCCAATCAAATGGCGCTGTTGCCGGCGAATTAGTTTTTGCGCCTTAAGTGAGATCTAGGGATTGTTTGAAGTGGCTATTTGTTGCCTTTGTGTTCGTGTTTGTTTTGTTATTTTTGTTGGAATTTGATACTTTGATATCTTGTCTAGATGGAAGGATACAACTCATACATGTGGAATCAAGAGTATTATCAAGATAGTAGGGTGTATCCTCCACACTTTGAAGAATTTGGATACAATGATTGGAGGAACTATGAAGATACTTCTCAATTGCAACAAGTTCCATCCAACTATGAAGATTGGAGATATGAAGAAATTCCTCCCCAACCTCAAGAGATGTTTCCATACTATGAGCCTTATGATCAAACATTTGATCCATGTCTTGGATTTGAGTGTCAAGGAGCATCGGAAGGGGCTTATTATGACTATGGGAGAAGCCATGATTATGACTACCAAATGCCACAAGCTTCTCCTCAATTTGAAGAATGGGGACTCTATGATGTGAGAGCCATATTGCAAGAAATGCTTGGAGTGCTATTGAAGGGAATTGAGGACAATGACCTTAGATGTGAAGAAATGTTACCCTTATATGAGAACATTTATGAGACCAAGGCATTGGTTGATTCATGGCTAGAGGGGAACATGAAGATCACCGAAGCTCAATTCATGGTCATAAAAAGTCAACTCAAATATTTTCTACTCCAAGTGAAGGACATAACCATCATGGAGAATCAAGAAGAAGGGGAGGAAGAAAATACAATTGAAGAAGATGTGGTAGAGGGTCCAAGCGAAGAGGTAAAAGTAGAAAACTTCCTTGTCAAAAGTGAGGAAGAGGAATGTCCATTGATGGACATGGGTTTTAATGAGGAAGCAAATCTCGAAGTACCAAATGAAGAATTGAAGATTGAAATGAGCATCTCTATACTTTCAAACTCTTCAATTCATACTTTTATTGAAAATGATGCTTCTATTGATTTTATTTTACCTCTTGTGCACTTTGACTATAGGAAAGCATTAAGGAATTGCTTGGGCATCCTTGGGAAAAAGGAATGGAGAAGGAGGATGGCGAGAGAGCAAGAGGCGAATCCACCAAGAATAATGTTCAAGATATATATGGGTGGTTGGCCTATCTATTATGTGGACCTCCTAGATTATGAAGCTCAAAGATTGAGATACAATGGCAAGGAGGATCGCTACCCATGACCATTCCGATGAAGGACGTCGAAGTGAAGAAATAAGTCCGGCAGAGGACAATAAAAATAGCGCTAGATGGGAGGCAACCTATCCTTTTCTTTTTGTTCTTTTTGTTTTTGTTTTGTTTTGGGAGAATTGGCTTGGGAATTTAATTGCTCATGCTCTAGGAGGTTGAATTGCATATTTTGCTATGGAGCTTATGTGGAGTTTTGAGCTTAATGTTGATACCATTAGAAGTTGCATATATTTTTATCACTCTCATTCTAAATCTTGAATTCATGTTATCATTCAAGTTTGGGGGTGTTGGTCGTTATTTGGTTCTTGCATCTCTTAGTGGTAATTATTTGAAGATTCTTATGCCCGATTGTAGGTATGCTCACTACGTGGATTGAGAAAGCGATTGGAATTGCAAGGAAATGCAAGATCAAGAAGGAAAGTGCATTAAAGCTTGAAGAGTCCTACACATGCTTGAAGAAAGATGGAATTTAAAAGCTTATTGGTACAACACTTCCTTTCAAACTTGGACTTGTCTAAGTTTGGGGGAGGTGTTTCTCTTTCTTTGCCTATCTTTTGTGCTCTTATATGATTTTGGGGTTTGTTGAGCTTATTGCTTATTGTTGATTAAGCTATATTGGTATCTTGGATTTCTTGCATCTATTTTTGGGGCTAGATGTGTCTTGAGCTTAATTGTGACTTTATTGTCATATCTTTTAGTATCATTCTTGTGGTAGTGAGTATGTTTGGATTTATGTACATGAGCACTTGTGTTTGAATTATAAGATTTATTGGATTTTGACTTGATCATGAGTAGATTTGTAGCTTGAAGCTAGCTTGCTTGATTTATTGTGTAAAGATGGATGTGATTGATGATGCTTAATTCATTGCTCAATTTAAGCCCGTGAGCTTTTGTGCCTTAATAATCGTACATCTTATACGGTTGATATTAATCCTTTGTGAGTGCATCATTCATGATTTGTATGCTAGAACTTGCCACTAGACTTGTTGATATTGATCTTTGTGTGATGTCTTGAAAGTGATAAGAGGCCATGTTTGGAATGATTAGTCACTTTGCCAAATATTTTTCCCACCAAATACATTTGATTTCCTTAGTAAGCCATGTTGAGCCTTATGATCCTTATTCTTTGGCAAGCCAAGTGAGATTGAAACCATTTTAGCCTATTTTTATGAGCCCTTCTTGTCCTATATTGAGTTAAGCTTGAATGTTGGCTAATGATGGTGATTTGATTGCTAAGTGTGGAAGATGATGAGCTAAGTGATGAATGAAGTGATAAAAGAAGAAAGGTTGTGAAAAGAAGAAAAATTGAATTGTGAAGAAAAATGCATGAAGTGAAAAGAAAAATTCAATTTGTGAGCTTAAAAAGAGAAAGCTCAAGTGAATGGTGGATTGATCATTGAAGTTCAAAAGGAAGAGTGTTGCTTGATGAAAAATGAAGGGATGTGCATTTATATTGATTAACTTACATTCAAGTCTCTACTATTTAGTCACTCTTATCCATAAATATCCCACCTTTCCAAAGAGCCTACATTACAACCTAGAAGAAAGACCTCTTTGATTCTTGATTGATCATAAATGATTTTGATTGAGATTAAGTCTTTTGGCAAGCATATGGTGTACTTATTTGTGAATTTGATGATTGAGTGCGATATACCTTTATACACTTGAGTGAAGAGTGAAACACTCCATGGAAGGAGCAATGTGTTAAGTGTTTGATTGAGCATTTATTTGAGCATGATCTATCTTGATTGCTAGTGGATAGTTGCATTGATACAAGTGTTCATTGATGAGTTCGATTGTCTTTTATTTCGTCTATGTTGCCATGTGACATAATTGCAATCAATTCACTCCTTTGTTCTTAGTTTCTACATTGCTCGAGGACGAGCAACAATTCAAGTTTGGGGGTATGATTGGAGTGAATTGATACATGTTTTTAGGGCCTATTTTAGTGCAAAAAGTGAGCTAAAGTGTGATTTTTGTGCCTAAATGTGAAAAGTATCACTCTTTTGCCTAAAATGTATTACTTTGTGAGATTTTGATGTTTTTCGTCCGTTTTGCAGGTAAATCGGTGGAATTTTGCCAAACCGAGAGTACCGTTATTCTTAGAATGAAGAGACGAACATAGCGGACGAACGAGTCGGGCCCGAAGCCCTTCTCGATAAAATTGCCACTGGTCTCGAGCACGGAGTCGAGGGGACATGGACCTCGACTCGAGGGTCGAATGGAGGGAAAGAATTTCAAAATTGCATGAGCCTCGATTCGAGGCATGACCCTCGAGTCGAGGGCGAGGAATTTTGCGAGAGGTCTCGAGTCGAGGCCTCGACCCTCGACTCGAGGGGGTAGTTTTCCTAATTTTTGTATTTAAAGAGGAGAAGCGGGGCATTTCGAGAGACGGCTTAGGAGGAAGTTCATAATAGCAGTTAGTAGCGGTTTTGGGGCGATTTCTCGGGCCCCAAGCCAATTCCTTCCTTAGATTAGAGTAGAAGTTAGAATTAGAATTAGATTTCCATTGATTGTTGCTAGATTAGCATAGATTAGCTTTAGATCATTGTAATTCTTTCAATTCAAGCTTGAAATTCATTTGGAGATTGTTGTTGAAGACTCAAGCATTCCTCTTTTTGTTGATTGAAGATCAATTGGTGATGTTTTTCCTCTTTTGTCTCTTTAATTTCTTAATTGTTGTGATTTGCTTTGTGTTTGTTCGATTCTATCTTCTTCCCATGGGTATTGTTTGTGGTACCATGGGCTAAATCTCTTGTGCTTGGGTTAATTGAAATTGATGATGAATTGATTGATGATGCTATAATTGTTGATGATTGGAGATCAATTGAGAAGATTGCTTACTAATTGTGATTCTCAATTGTGCTTCATGCATAATTATCTCTTTAGATTAGTGTTTGATCACCCTAGCTATAGGCGAGAGTTGCGCTAACGTGATCCGGGATTAATCGGGTGATAATTGTGTATGAATGTGTGGATTGGGTGCTTCGTAATCGAGAGATTAGTTGCACTAAGGATACTCACATTAGTTTTCTACCTAATTGTGATTCTTCATTGTGCTTCATGTGAAATTGTCTCTTTTGATTAATGGTTGATCACCCTAGCAATAGGCGAGTTGAGCTAACGTGATTAGGTGTTAATCGAGTTTCAATTTTGCATGATTGTATGAATTGGGGATTTTTACATCGAGAGATGGGAAAGACTAATGATACTCACATTAGGCATTGTGATTTTAATGGGGTGATTAATTTCATGATGGTTTATGCTTTCTATCTTAGTTGATTTGCAATTTGATTCAATTGTAGCTTGTTGATTGATGATTCATTGATGGATGTTAATCCTAGCACCTCTATCCCACCATTTATTGTTGTTTTTGTTATCGCATCCTAAGTGTTCGATCATTTGTTCGCTTGTTGTTGTTTTGTATTTTTGCTTGTGTTTTGTTGTTTTTGTTCCAAACCATTGTTGCAACTCTAGTCATTAAGAACTTCGTATTTCTAGGGCCTCATGTGCATACTTTTTCCCTTGGGTTCGATATTTTGTTGATTGGTCTTAATAACTCTTGCCCTATACACTCCAATCATAGATCGGGTAAATTATAGATTTTGATGTGTTAAAATTAGTTTAAGAATACTTTGTAAAATAAGATGACCAGGTGATGTGTATAGCTAATCAAGTAATAAAGTAAATATTTTAAGTTTGTCTTTCAAAGTTTAGCGTCCAGACTAGGTCGGCAAGTATAAGTCAACCAAGGACATGATCTAAGTTGAAAGAAGTTTGGAGTCATTTGTAGAAGATTAGCTAAAACAAGTTGTCTAATAAAGGCCAACGAAGAAAGAGCTCAAGACTAGGTGGAGATCGGTGAGTAGAATAAGAAAGGATGATCAAAGCCAAGTCAATCGACGATGACTTAAAAGATCGGTGATAAAGAGTCGCTGATTGTTCAAGATTCAATTTTAAGTCAAAGTTAGTTTTAACCAACTAACTGACTTAAAACTCGTCTATATATAGGACTAAACACTTAGCTAAAATTACTTGATGCACAATTATCCTCTATAAACACTCTAGAAAATATTTGCATCATTCTTAGATAGTTATTCTTTTTAGAATGTATTTGTAGAACATCTTCATCTTCTTCATATCTTCAAAAGAAATTAGAAGTTAGATTGAATTGAAGATTGTAATGTAAGCTGTCATCGGTGAGTAAGAAAGAAAGTAAGTAAGTGAAGACCTTTCTATAAATAGAATATTCATATCCGAATCACTATACATCTTGTGTTCTTAAATTTCCTATTGTTTCTTTCTTATCTTCATAATCCACTTGAAAGTTTAATATTCAATTAAGTTTTTAACTAAATACTCTTGAAAGGTTGAGTATAAACTCATTTGCTGCGAACCTTAATTAGTCTAGAAGACTTGTTTGAATAATTAATATGAAATTCGAAGAATTTTAGATAATCTATTTAACCTCCCCTTCTAGGTTATCTTCACTAACTCAGTAGAGGGACCAAAAGATGAGTATATAGATTTCTGATGATAATGCATGCTATGTTTAAGATGATTTATGATGATAATGCATGCTATGTTTAGGATGATTTCGATGATAATGCATGCTATGTTTAGGATGATTTCTGATAATAATGCATTTTGATGGTTGTTACGATGATAATGTACTTTTTCTAATTTATGATTCTCGAGATGTTTGTATATAGATTTTGATGATAATGTATTTTTTCTAATTTATGATTCCCGAGATGTTTGTATATAGATTTCTCGATGACAATGCATGTTATGTTTAAGATGATTTTGGTGATAATGCATTCGATGTTGTATCTAGATATCGATGATAATGCATGCTATGTTTAGGATGTTTTTTTTTTTTTATGATAATGCATTCGATATTTAGATTCATGATTTCGATTTATGGTGTCTCGATGATTCTCGTCTATGGTGATTATGTCCATGGTGATTTAGATGTATGTATGATATCACCAATAGGGTATTTAACTCTATTTAGGAGGCTTATGTGATGGTTATCCCAATATTAATAAGGTTCTCGAGGGAATTTATTGTTGCATGCTATGATTATCTGATTATGAGATGATTTATTAGGCTATGCTATGCTCATATGATTTTGATGGAATTTAGATGTGTGTATAATGCCACCAATAGGGTATTTAACTCTATTTAGAAGGCTTATATGATGGTTAACCCAATGATGAAAAGGTTCGAGGGTATTTGTTGTTTTGATTGCATGCTAAGATTATTTATTAATGTCACCAATAGTGTAATTAACTCTACTAGATTTTGCCCGTACTATGCATGGACACGATGTACATATATTTTTTTATGGACAAATGATGACTCGAACCCATAACCTCATGGTGTAGTGGACTTTAACTAATTGAGTTATTCCACTTCGTCGCTTTGATGTACATTTTTCTTATTTGATTACGAGGTTTTACATCTTTTGTAACATGATTGGAACACTAACTCTCTTCTTTCACCGAGTAAAAAAGTGGATAGGCGAGAACACAATTTTATACTAAGACACATTTATAGCTCGGAACCTTTACACTTCCACCGTGTCTTCTTTCTTCACACTAACAACAACGGTAGGAGTGGCTGCAAATTATCGACCAATAATTTTCTCCTTTTTTACCGCAACAAGTTTGACAACACGTGTATTAGTTAGAACAATAGACGATCTCCTTATGGGACTCGGAGCAAGAGTAGACATCATCCATCTCAAGAAAGTTTGCCTTAGCAAAAGTGTTGAAGCTCTAAGCGAAGGCCAAGATAATTAGTTCATGTAACTTTTGAAGTAGATCCTTGGACTTTATATCTTTGGCGTAATCGGTGACATATATAACTGAATTTGGATCATGGCGGTCATTTTCCCCATCTCTCCTGAACATATATGGAGCGAGAGAATATGAAAAAACTACATTGCAATGATTAATCCCTAAAAGAGCACCAGGACAAACCAAAATGAACATCCAAATTCTAAAAATCGAGAGGATATACAACGAAACCACACACATGATCTAATCTCGCAAACCGAAGATCCTAATTCAACTCAGACGTCATACCGCAAATTGTTACAGCACGATTGGGCGTCTATTCCCAACCATAGTCCATTGAAACAATAAGAAAAAAACCCGTTTGTGACACCAAAACAAATCAAATAAGTTCATATTTGAATTATGTTGACAATTATTATTGATATATAGAGTTAAATGTGACATTCTTGCATGAGTCAATCTATCGTATTATGTAAGGAACATAATGATATACACCTCCAACACATTAGTCACATGCAATAATGCTTTCCTCTTTGGAGCATTGTCTTCAATCTCAATATCGAGAATCTTGATTTTCAATGGATATTAACATATTGAAACTTATCGATGTTTTATTACGGTCCGAATTTCTTTCATGTTTTTATCTACTATGTTAATGAATACAACTCACATTAATCATCTTTCCAATGTTCCCATTTCAAGAAAATGTAAACCATAGAAAGTAAAATGTATAAACCAGAGAAAGAGAACAAAGTTTTCTTGGATCTTCAAAAGATAATTTTTTGAGTTCCAGTTCCAAAGATAAGTATCTCTTTTCATCGCAGATCATTCAAATAGACTCTCCTAGTTGATCTGGATGTTGACTTATGATCATATGAAATAATAGGAAGTCATTTTACCATAAATACAATTGAAACAAGAAAGTACTCAACTTGATAAATTCCATTTTGTATATCCTATTCATGGGGTTTATTCTAAAACAATAAGGATAACATTAATTACATACGAGACACAAAAGTATTGAATATACCATCTCATGAATAAAATTTAGTGGTTAAATAAGCTCAAGTATACCTCTCAAGATCCAAGCCACCATCATCATTCTCATCTTCTTCTCGAATCAAATGATGGATCAAAAATAGCATTCAATTCAATCTCCGTAAATGTTGCGAAGTCGTCACTACTTGAAGAGTGCATTGAAGAGTCCTCTCGCTAAACTCATCTGTTATGCCCCTAGAAAATTCATCAATAATATTCCAATTTTATCGATCAGAATCGACGGGACACTCCATCAATAAAGACTCTATCATAGACCAAAAACATTAAACAACTTACTTGCAAATTGCAATCAATATAGACAAATCACAAAAATTACCGCCTAAATAAAGTTGTCACGGTATTCGGATATACAGAAGGTTAACTTCACGAATTCTCCCCTTTCATCCAAATTTATTGTGAACAATTCATAAAGAAAATCAGTCACTTCCTACTTTTTACAAAGTCAATATTATCTCCTCCCATCGTATTTTATTTCATGCTCTCTATAACTAACTACAACGTATTAACTCAACTTATAACGTGTGCGATCGGATGAAACCCCAACAAAGATGTCTTCGCCAACAATTCGATTAAGTTAAAGAGCCAAAAGCGACATCGATTTCATGAAGAAAATGGCGTTTAAAGAGAGATGGGTTGAGTGAGTGAAAAGTTAAGTATTACAATGGGTGAATTTCAATAGGCATACTAAATTTCAAAGGCCTTCGCAATTTATGAATTTCAATAATCATACTGAATTTTAAAGGTCTTCTCGCAATTTATTAAAACATGACATGAATTCTATCACGTGGCAAAAGAAGGACGGTGCCACTCGGCAAAAATAGAAGAAGCTGCATTCTCCTTTTATACATATAAATTTTGGAGGCTTATATTATGGTTAACCCAATGATGATAAGGTTACGAGGGTATTTATCGTTCGATTGCATGTTAAGATTGTTTATAATGCCACCAATAATGTAATTAACTCTATTTAGGAGACATGAACTATATTTGTGGAGGAAATTTATATTTTGAGAATGTATGTATAATGCCACCATTAGAATATTTAATTTTATTCAGCATAAAGACACATGTATATATATGTTGGTCCCGGAAAATTGAGTTGATTAAAAACCTTGAGTAAGCTTTCTAGAACAAAATCTAGAAAGGGGGTTTGAATAGATTTTGTAGATTTTTCAAATCTTTCAAAACCAATTCAAAATATCGATTAAGCACAATGGAATATAACTGGATTCTCAACTTTTTATAAGATCAAAAGCAAGGTTGATATTCGATTTTAGTTAAAATTCTGAACTTTAATCTTGAATTAACACAATTGTAAATCAAACAGAAACTAAAGAAAGCAAGAAATAACACGAGGATTTATAGTGGTTCGGATTTTAATAATCCTACATCCACTCTCCTTCTTCAATCAAGAAGGGACTCTGCTCTTGCTTACTTTCTCACTTCCACCTTACAACTTACAACTTGTACAATTCTTCAAATCTTCAATCTCCTAAACTCTTCTTCTAGAAATCTAACTATTACGGTGTGTATTGGATTTTGAAGATTACAAGAAAAGTGTTCTAAAAACACTTAGAACTTTTTGGAAACTCACTAGAAATACTTGTGAAAAGATTGTGATTGAAATTTGAGTAGTGAATTGAGTGAAATCTAATATGCATAAGTGTTCTATATGAAAAAAATGAAAAACCTAGACCTATATATAAGTCCGGAAAGTCGGTTAGTTTGTTAGTTAGTTCTAACAAACTTGAAAGCTATAACAAACTTAATCTTGAAAACCGCTTGAGATCTCGGCTGATTCTTCCTACTGTCTGCGGTGACTTGGTGAAGACCAGCCTTTCTTATTCTACTCGGCTTATCTTGACCTCGTCTGAGCTCTTTATACTTGTCTCCTGCAGATGATTAGGATTGAGGTTGTCTCCAGATGACTTGTCATTTCTCGTCTCGGTGACTTGAACTAATCTTGACCTAGTACGATCGACCGTACTAGAACTTAGTCTCCAGTTCTTTATCATAGTCTGCTCATCTGGAATAGTCTTTTAACTCATCAAAACAATCTTGGTCTAATAGTTTCCCCCTTTTTGATGAAGTTAAAACCTACAAGAATAGACACACTCACGGTGAAGTTAGTTCGAGTTTATCAAGATCAATAGATAGGTATATCAAAGCACATTCTTCACATTACAACAGTATTTATTCACATATGAAAACTTTAGATTTTAGACTCCTTTTTAAAAAAACTTAGAAAACCAAATGAGTCTTAAGACTTTGGTTAAAAAAAAATTTAAAAACAATTTTTAAGTCTCGAGAAATAAAATTCTCGGATGACTTATACTTAAGAAAATTTTAAGTTTTTTTTTTTTTTTAAAGAAGAAAAAAACATAACTTTAAGAAATTAAGACAAATAAAATGAATCAAACAAAGTATATTCACATTGGATTTACAAAGATTACGATGAGAAGATAATAGAAAAGTAGAAATAAGGAAAAGAAAAGTCCTGATTCTATTAAACTCCCCACCGCACTTCATCTGGGATCATTAGCGATTGAATACACGCCTCCTAAGCCGCCTTGGATCCTCCTCTTGAGTAAGTCCAGATTCGGCCTCTGCTTTCTTAAGAATCCCTTGAACCCAGTCTAGGTCCAAGGTACCATCGAGCTTCTTTGCGGGAATGACATACTCGAAGGCCGGAGAGATCGAGGTTGACATTGAATTCTACATCGGCTTCTTCTAGCAGCCGAGCATAGAAATCCGCGTCTACTTGCTCAATCCACTCGTGCCAAGCCAAATCTGGATCTTGTTGAGTTGCCTGGAGCTTTAAGAATGTACCAATAGTACATCCACATTCCCTCCGTGTTCTTGTCTTTGTATTCACATATTTTCCGCAGCCGGCTTAGGAGGTGCGAGACGTGTTGTGAAATGGCCTAAATTTCCCCCTTTGCCTTGATCTTTTATTAACCATTTTTGCTCAGCGGTGCTCCCAGACGTTGGAGTCTTTCTTCTTTCTCTGCCTCTTCTTTTCTTTCTTGCCAAAATATTCCATCTCTCTCTTAATTCTCTTGATCTGCTCCTCCGAGAGATTGGAATAATCGGCTTCCCTCTTCCCTTTTCCTTTAGCGTGACCACAGTAATAAGTTCACCGATCTCGGGCTCGATCGCTACTTCTTTTCCCTTCCCTTGGCTCCTTGATTCGGATTCTTTTAACTCGAGCCAAGAGCTTCTCGACCTTTCCTCCTCATCTTTCCTCCTCTTCTCCTCATCTTCCTTTATAGCTTCCTCCAGCTTGACTTACCCTCGGTGGAGAAGCGGCCAACTCATCGAGACTTGATTCGAGCTTCCTCCTGGATGCCTCCGGATCGGCTATGTTGGCCTTCATGCCCACATCTTTCCTGGTCTCCTCGACCACATGAGGGCTTGTCTTTTCTCTGCTTGACTTTTTCCCCTTTTTAACTTCATCTCGCCAAGGCCGAAAGTTTGTCATCCAATAAATTGCACTTGGCTCAAGTCGAGTGGTCTACGCCCAACTCATTTACAACCAGCTGATTATACCCTTTTACTTCCTCCTTCAATGCTCTCGGCTCCTCCTCCATCGATTTCACTTTACCAAACAGAGTTAGTGACATTTATAATTTTATCGAACAATGTTACCTCAACTTCTCTCATGCTTTGGCTAGCATCGTGTCTGTGGCGGCTTTGACCATCCTCCTTGTCTTTCTTTCCATTTTCCTTCAAAAAGTAGCATTGACCTTTTTCTCGACAAGGGATAGAATAGAGGAGATAGTTGTGGTTGGGCTTAGATCGGTGTCTTCATCCTCGGTTGAGGAGTCGACGAGGAGGGTATTTGTTCTGGTTGAGGAGATGGGAGAGGAATAGATTGAGTTTGGATAGTTGGAAGAGAAGAGTAAGATATTATTGGTATTGGAGAGGTTTGGACTGTGGGGAGAGGTATTTGTTCCAATGAGGGTGGGAGAGATGTTTGAGGAGGTTGTGTAGTGGGGATAGATAGAGGGGATGGGGTAGATTCTGTAAGTGGGATTTGGATTTGGGTGTAGGGGAGGTAGGTACATTGGAGAGGCTCGAGTACCACCTGGGATACTCCTTCATTGCCTGTTTGGGTGGTGGAATTTCGTGTGAGGCAAAGGCTCGAAATGCCAGCTGGGGCATTTCTTCATTGCAGTACGGGAGATAAGGTAGGAGATGGAGAAAGACTTGTACCTGCCTCTGGAATTGGGGAAAGAGCAGCTTCATTGGTTGGGGAGAGAGGAGCCTCCAGGTGACCAACCTCGGCCGCTATCTCGAAGGACTGGAACCTCCTCTGGTAGCGGGGTTGATAGTTCCATCTGCTGCTCGGAGCTACCGGTTTGGTGGATCCTTGAGCTCGGGGCTGCTCGTCTTGGCCTCCTTACCAAAGGAATTTCTCGCTTCCTCTTCTTCCTCTTCATCTACGAGGCAACTTTGGCAAGAGTAGCGAGATGAGCTTTCCCCTTCTTCTTCTCCGAGGCTTTCACCAACCTCCTCTTCCTCCGCCGAAACGTCCTTGGGACTGCAGCACTGCTTCAGCAGATTGTACTTGAGGTGCGACCTCAGGCCGCCTGCTTCATGTCCCTCTGTTTCGACCTCCACCGGGCTATCTCAACTGCACCCTGGTCCACTGAACCTCTGCACTGGCAGCCGCTAGCCTCTCGAGCCACTGGCCGCATCGGACTCATCATCCGAGTTCGGATTTCCTCCAAGCCTGTCATCCTTTGTGAGGATTCCCTTCGCTTGGAGTACTTTTTGGTACCCACTCTCCGGTCGACTTCCTTGTTCAGCCCTTCAATAAGTACGGTGATTTTGTTGAAGAGGTGATCGTAGAAGTGGGAATCCAACCCTCTGTAGATGACTTGAAGGTGAGGCGCTTCTTCTCCTCCCTCGGCTTATGAATTAATAGCTCTACCCGAGTTCACTTGGACCCCATCTACAATGGCTCGCATCACACACAATCTGGGTTTGGTTAACCCATCATGTGAGCTCTGCTCACCCAACACCGCCTTTGTAACCACCGTCATCAATAACCTGAATCTCCTTCTTAACAAGTTCTTCTTTAAATCCTCGCGAGTTCCCCGTAAGTGACCCTCGCCATCATATCAAAGGATTCTTCCCACTCATCTTCTTTGTACGTCAATGGATTAACTCCCTCCATTGACGTATCAAAATCCTAGAAATACTCTCCCTAGAATAGCTTAATGTAGTCCCATCAACCGACGTATCAAACCCCTCTTGGGTATCCTCCATCCTTGCCAAGAACTCCGCTCCCAAAGAAAATCTGCCGTTACATTCTGCGGAGACTTCATCGAAAGAAAACCTCTCGAGTCGTGATGCTTCAAGAAGACGAAGAATTTCTGCAGATTTTGGGTCATTGGTTGTTTCAAAATCAACATACATTTCCGCTTTTAACGGTTTTTGAAATATTCCTCATTCATTTTGAAATGAGAAATATTTGTGGAAATGTATTTGGGTTTATAAGTTTTGGTGGTTTTTGAAGAGGATGCCATTTGAAGGTTTTGTGAATTTGAAAAGGGTTTGACAATATATGCAGATTTTACGAGAATGGAAAGAAAAAGATTTAGGGAAGAAGAAGATGTATTTATAGGGGGAAGATTGGAAAGAGAAAACGCCATTTTTGAAAATATGAATTAATCTTAGCCATTTATTCAAAAAGTTTTTACTGAGTATTAATCAACGGTTAAAAACTAAGATAAACGATTAGGATTCAGCGCGTGAATTGTAATCGCCTTTCGAATGCGTAAATAGTTACTTTATAGATCGTTGATTTGGTGATATAGGTTACTTTATTCAGAGAAGTAAGTATACTGACGTCGGCCATGTGGTATCTTACTTCAACTAAAGGTTTCGAAACAGATGAGTTTGAAAAGCAGTTAGCTTAAAAGCAGATGGGTTTTAGAAAGTCATCGATAGAGTAACTGTCTCGATCCCGAAAACCAACGGTTTAGATGTAACTTTTTAGCAATTTTCAAAACAAGTTTAAACAAAACAGACTCGATTTATTTTTTTAAAACAAATTTGTTCTTCCTTTTTTTTTTAAAAAAATTTATTAAGAAACAAAAGAAATAGAATAAAGGAGTTTGAATAAAAGAATGAAATAGTATTATCTGTGACTGTTCCTGCAAAGACATAGACTCAAAAGAAACCATCGAAGCTTAAGATAAATCGGATAGGATGTAAATAGTCATCGGTGTTCTCGGAGATCACCGACTATTGTGTCCTTGTCGATTTACTCAATGTCGACAAGTAATTATCAATTCGGATAAGGTCAATATGACTAATCCTTGATTCTTGATTCCTAAAAGGAGATCAATGATATCAGCTACCTGATTGCCCTTTGACACATATCTAGTCTGATAATTCTTTCTAGACATTAATTTAAAGAAAAGAAAAGAAAAGAAATAAGGAAACAGATGCACACAAATTAGAAACCAGCTAAAGATGCATCAAGTAATCCTAATTCTAAACACATTTCTTTAAACCTAGATTCAGCTAATGGTTTTGTAAGAATATCAACTCTTTGTAATTCGGTGGCAATTTTCTCAATTCTAATGTCATTCTTTTCAACATGATCCCTAATGAAATGATGCCTAATATCTATATGCTTACATCTAGAATGTAAAACGAGATTGTAAGTCATTGCTATTGAACTATTACTATCACGGTAAATAGGAACAATGATGTTTGAATATTATAATCTCTTAGTGTTGACTAATCCAGAGGAGTTGAGAGCAACAACTTCCGGTGCCATGTATTCGGCTTCGGTTGTGGAGGTGGCAACAGATGTCTGTTTCTTAGATAACCAAGAAATTAATTTGTTGCCTAAGAATTGACAAGTTCAGTGGATTTTCTATCAATCTTACATCCTCCAAAGTCTGAATCTGAATAACCTGTCATTTCAAAGTTGTCATCACCGGGTACCATAGCCCTACTTGCAAGGTTCCTTTGAGATATCTAAGAATTTTCTTAGCGAGTCTCCGAGATGAGTTTTCTTGGGATTAGACTGGAATCTTGCACATACCCCAACCGCAAAGGCTATGTCCTGGTCTACTTGCAGTGAGATAGAGAAGAGATCCAATCAGTCCACGATACTCCGTTGCATCGGTGGGTATCCCTGCTCATCTGAATCCATTGAGAAGTTAGTTGCCATAGGTATTTTAACTTCTCTGCTAGTTGTCATTCCAAATTTCTCAATCGGATCCTTAGCATACTTAGGTGATGTATAAATATACCCTTACTCATTTGTTTAATCTGTAAGCCTAGAAAGTATGTTAATTCTCCCATCATTGACATTTCAAACCTGTTTTTCATGAGAATGCTAAACTCTTCACATAATTTCAGATTAGGTGAACCAAAAATTATGTCATCTACATAAATTTGAACTAGTAAGATGTTGCCATCTACTTCCTTTCTAAACAAAGTTCTATCAATCTTACCTTTAGAAAAACCATTTGATGTCAAGAAATCGGATAGAGTATCATACCAAGCTCAGGGAGCTTGTTTCAATCCATATAGAGCTTTGTTGAGTTTATAGACCTTGTTATTGGTCTTAAACCAGAGGTTGCTCTACATAGACCTCCTCAAGTAACACACCATTAAGAAAAGCAGACTTAACATCCATTTGAAAGACTTTGAAAGACTTATATGCAGCAGATGCCAAGAACAATCTTATTGCCTCTAATCGCGCAAGCTGGAGCATAGGTTTCATCATAGTCTATTCCCTCGACTGTGAATAACCTTGTGCAACCAGTCTTGCCTTATTTCGAACAATAATATTGTTCTCATCTGCTTTTATTTTTAAACACCCATTTGGTGCCTATAATCATTCTCGTAAGGGTCTTTCCACTAGATCCCATACATTTTGTCTTTCAAACTGATGCAGATTCTTCCCGCATGGTACATTATCCATTTGGAGTGCGATAATGCTTCCTCAATAGACTTGGGTTCAAGAAGCGACACATAACAACCGAAAAAGACTTTCGCAGTCTAGCATCATTCGTAATACGCACACTACTAGATTGTCTCCTATAATCGATCGGATGGATGATAGCTTCTCATCCTTTTGCCTATATGAGGAGAAGGATCCTCATCTTGAGTCTCGGGCGGCAACTCATCCGACTCAACCTCGGTGACGTTCCCCTTCATCGCCTAACCCTTGCCGATCACCGATGTCAAAGGTGTCCGATGCGAAGGAGTCTCGATCGAAGTTGTCTTCGATTATCGGATGGGGATTCTTCTTCATCTGATTCTCAATCAAGACTAGGTAGATAGACAGGTTCTATGTTTAGTCTTGGATAATTCAATTTTATCTAGATTTTCAGAAATTTGATTCACTTTATCTCGAGAAGGAATACAACTCATCAAAAACAACATGAGGAGTTTCCTCCACACAAATGGTTGTCTTGTTAAAAACTCTAAATGCCTTTGAAGTATTAGAATATCCCAAGAATATTCCATCACCGCTTTAGCATCAAAAGTTCTTAACTTAGATTTCCCATTGTTATGAATGAAACACTTACAACCAAAAGCTTTGAAGTATGAGATCCTTGGAATCTTACCCTTCCAAATCTCATAAGGAGTCTTACCCTTGTCTTTGACAACTAAGCACCTGCTCTGGGTATAGCAAGCTGTGTTGATGGCTTCACCCGTAACCTATGAGGGTATTATACTCACCAACATGCTCCCGGCCGCTTCCTTCAAAGTTCTATTCCTTCTTTCAACCACTCCATTTTATTGAGGAGTTCTTGCGAAGATGTCTCATGAATAATTCCATACTCATTGAAGAAATTAGATAAACAAGAATTCAAAAATTCTCGTACCACTTATCACTCCTTATTTTAATAATATTAACTCCCTTCTCATTCTCAATTTGCTCAACAGATCGGGAATCTTGTTCATAGTCTCATTTTCTTGAAAAGAAATATAACCCAAGTGTATCTAGAAAAGTCATCTACTACAACAAGAGTATATTTCCTTCCACCGAAACCGAGAGGTGTAACAGTCCAAACAGATCCGGATGAAGGAGTTGCAACACTCTTTCGGATGAGGAGGAGTTAATATTCTTAAATGAGTGTCTAGGCTGTTTACCTTTTTGACAAGCATCACATTTAAAATCAGTTGGTAAAAGTTTTTCAGGTAATCCCTTGACAAGGTTCTTCTTAGCCACCTTACTAAGGGTCTTGAAATTCGGATGACTAAGCCTTTTATGCCATAGCCAGTGATATCTTCTCCACCCTTAGCCATCAGACAAGTATCTTGGGAACAACTATTAAAGTTGGCCACATAGACATTACCATGTCTGAAGCCGCTAATAGTACCTTATCCGAGGAATTATCCAAAATATCACATTTATCCCTTGAAAATTTTACAAGAAAACCTTTATCACAAAGGTGAGAAGCAGATAACAGATTATGTTTCAAACCTTCAACAAAATATACCTCGGATACCTGAATATCCTTGATAATCAAAGTACCTACACCTTTAGTCGACCACAATTATTATCACCAAATAAAACTCTTGGACCATCAATGCTTTGAAAATTTGATAACAGCTTCTTGTTATGGGTCATATGTTGTGAACAACCACTATCAATGTACCATATTGAAGCTAAGATCTCTTCCTTGAGTGATGATCCCTGTGAATCCTGTAAAACAGATTAGTTTAGAGGTACCCTAGTGATCTTGGGTCCTTTTGGGTCAAGAATCACTTTAGGAATCCAAATAAACATCTCATCTGCAGATAATAAATCGACTCGGATTTTCTACCAAATCATGTCTACAATTATATCATTTTTAAATGACAACTTGTTGTATTGATTGGGTAATTTTCCTAAACTTAGGAAATGTAGGATAGCATTTGCTCCTTCCATCAAAAGAATTATAATAAGAAAATCTTCTTATTTTGGTTCTTGAATTTCTTCTAGTCTGATAGGGATTTTCACTGAATTCTTGGTTTCAGACTGGAAGATGTAGTCCTTATCGACTAGTTGGTTTCCATGGACCAATTTTAATATCTTTTGTTTGAACAGATGCTTTCACAAATTTCCTAGGTTTTTGAACATCGATTTATTGTTCCTATCATAACCAAGTCCTCGTCTTATCATGAGATTTTTGAGAAGTATTAAAAATATGATCTATTACTGATTGTGAATTATTAAGCTGACTAATTTTGAAGACAAGCTTCTCATTGTCTTTCTTAATTAATTCATTTTCAGCACAGATCGCTTCAAATTTATCTTTTAAAGTTTTCGAGTTCATTTTCTAGCCTTTCGGGTAAGGTAGGTGATGTACTAGCTTGATCGATGAAAACATTCCCCCTTGAATGTTTCCTCGGTCTCTAAGCTGTTCATCACTGCTTGCCTTTATTTAGAATTTGAATCGATCCTTTAAAAATAAATTCTCTGTCTCACTGTTTATAAGCGGCTAAAGATGTCTTTAAATCTCTCAATAACTCATGAATAATAGTTTGGTCATGATCGGATGCATCGACAAGAATCATTATACGAAGATGAATAGTAGATTACCTCATTAGCCATGAGACAGATCTCATCATCGATCCAAAATCGAGATGAGGATGATGAAGATGATGATGATTTCTTTGGCTCTTTTTCTTGACCAACAAAGCTCTTTGATCTGCCAAATCTCCTGTCTCTTTTCTTCCTCTTTTCTTCCCTTTCTTTAGGAGTCGATTGAGGACAGTCATGTTTGAAATGTCCTGGCTTGTTGCATGTATAGCAAATGTTACTCCTATCTCGATCTCGGGATCGAAGTATTTCTTACGATAGGTGATCTGTATCTTCTTGTGCAGCTCTTGTTTTTGTCATCATACGAAGATTTATCCACCTTCCTATACGATCTGGATCTTTGTCTATCTCTACCTACAAATCTCAATTTATTTCTCTTATACTTCATTCTCAATTTATCATACCTTTTTGTAAGTAAAGCCATCTCGCTTCTTTCAAAGATAGATCGGCTCCTACAGACTCTGTTGACACCTTGTCTTCTTTCTTGACAAAGGCAAAGGCAACAGACTTGGATGAGGTGCTTGACTCCATCTCATCTTCCTCATCTTCTATCTGGATATCATACTCTAGAGCTTTAAGATGAGAAAATAAAGTATGGTGAGTAATAGAGGATAAATCTTGAGTTGCTTTAAGGATATTGGATTTTTCCCTCCATCTCTTGGTTAATGATCTCGGAATCTTGTTATTAATCTCCTTCTCTGAATAATTCTTTCCAAGGTCACCGCTTTGTTGAGAAGATTGGTCAACCTAACATCAAACTGATCCACGTACTCATTTTCTTTCATCTTGAATGTTTCAAATGTATGCAATCTTTGTAGCTTGTTTTCCTTAACTTGATCAGATCCTTCACAAACATTAGCTAAAGTTTGCCACATTTCTTTGGCTGTTTTACATCTCTTAACCTTTTCTATCTAATCTTTACTCGTAGTCTCAATGATTTCTGTTCTAGCTACTTGGTCAAGATTGTGGACCTTCCTTTCATCATTAGTCAATTCGTAACTCTTCTTTTCTTGTCTAGTTCTTGATTCAACTGTCTCTGCTCCGATCTTTGGTGCCTCCATGATAAAACTTTATAGGACCTTCCTCAAGGACCTCTTCCATTCTATCATGAATGGCCTTGAGATGATTTTCCATCCTAAATTTCCAATAAACATAATCTTCAATTGAAAATTCAGGAAGATTCTGGACTTTTGACTTTTACACGATGACATGATAAAAACAAGATACTCCACAAAAGCTTATTAGTAGCACTGTTAGAAATGAAAGAAAATGAAGAAAATCAAGATAATTTGAATCTTGTTCAAGACCTAAAATCAATATCGAAACGACTTAACACCGCTGATACCACTTATTGGTCCCGGAAAGTTGAGTTGATTAAAAACCTTGAGTAAGCTTTCTAGAACAAAATCTAGAAAGGGGGTTTGAATAGATTTTGTAGATTTTTCAAATCTTTCAAAACCAATTCAAAATATCGATTAAGCACGGCGGAATATAAGCTGGATTCTCAACTTTTTATAAGATCAAAAGCAAGGTTGATATTTAGATTTTAGTTAAAATTCTGAACTTTAATCTTGAATTAACACAATTGTAAATCAAACGAAACTAAAGAAAGCAAGAAATAACACCGGGATTTATAGTGGTTCGGATTTTAATAATCCTACATCCACTCTCCTTCTTCAATCAAGAAGGGACTCTGCTTCTTGCTTACTTTCTCACTTCCAGCCTTACAACTTACAACTTGTACAATTCTTCAAATCTTCAATCTCCTAAACTCTTCTTCTAGAAATCTAACTATTACGGTGTGTATTGGATTTTGAAGATTACAAGAAAAGTGTTCTAAAAACACTTAGAACTTTTTGGAAACTCACTAGAAATACTTGTGAAAAGATTGTGATTGAAATCGAGTAGTGAATTGAGTGAAATCTAATATGCATAAGTGTTCTATATGAAAAAATGAAAAACCTAGACCTATATATAAGTCCGGAAAGTCGGTTAGTTTGTTAGTTAGTTCTAACAAACTTGAAGCTACTTAACAAACTTAATCTTGAAAAGCTGCTTGAGACCTCGGTGATTCTTCCTACTCGTCTGCGGTGACTTGGTGAAGACCAGCCTTTCTTATTCTACTCGGCTTATCTTGACCTCGTGCTGAGCTCTTTATACTTGTCTCCTGCAGATGATTAGGATTGAGGTTGTCTCAAGATGACTTTTCATTCCTCGTCTCGGTGACTTGAACTAATCTTGACCTGGCCTCGATCGGCTTCGTACTAGAACTTAGTCTCCAGTTCTTTATCATAGTCTGCTCATCTGGAATAGTCTTTTAACTCATCAAAACAATCTTGGTCTAACAATATATCCTCTAAAATAGAATCGTCCAATAGGTTGAGTATCAACATATACTAGAAGAGTAGAACACAGGTTTTCTCTCTTAACTTCTTGATAAAATCCCAAATAAGAGCAATACTTTGATCCTCAATATTACCACTCTCATTCAACGGGGCCAATTTTTTTGCCTTGTAAGCACGATCAATGATGTTCAAACCCAACCCATTCTTTGCTTGATTTTAAAATGTGTAACTTCTTTGTTAGGATCAATCTTAAATTGATACCCACCCCTCCCAACCAACCGGCTAGACCTCATGCTTTTACGTGATAAGATTCGGGCATGTGTGTTTTTCTTATTTTAGGTGGTGATTTGAAAAGATGGTTCAATAGGCACTATAGTAGCATGTACCTTCCACTCACACCCCCACCCTTACACTTAGCATACACCCTCTCTCTTTCATGTTTTGTCAACCTAATATTCCTCTTTCTTATTATAGAATCGAGAATGCACAACTTCATCAAATTCTCATATATTGCTAAATATCATTTTTAGCTTAAGTTGTGGGGTAAACATAAACTTTGGAATGAATATTGGACACATACCACCATGATTCTCATTATCGACCCTTTATTACTATAGAAATCCTCCCTACTCTCATTAACATCTTCCTCCCCACTTCCCTCAAGATTTGTACCTTCAACGGAACTCTGCTCTCATCCTCTACCCGGGGTTCTAAACCTTGAGAATCATCATTCTCATTATCTAACAAATTATTGTAATCACTATCATCGAATTCGACTCTTTGCACGACTATTATCAGGTGACTCCCCTAACTATTATCATCGACTCTCCTTCCCTCTCATCTAATGACTCCCTTCTCTATAACCGATTCATGACCCTCTCTCGATTCAACCTCATCATTTAACTCAAAGTAAATATCCAACTCTCTACATCCTAAAATATAGGTTTCAATAAAAGATTTTAATGTTTTGTCTTCAATAAAAGGTATTAACCTACCCCCTTCACGTGTAAACGATCTGCTAACACCCCCAAATCCACAATTATTACCAAACTTTTTGTGGAATTCAAATCTAATATTTTACTATTAACATGGTCAAAATTATATATACTACCCCCTCATAAGTATCTAGGCTAATCCTCCCATTAACATTGTTGGTCCCGGAATGTTGAGTTGATTTAAAACCTTGAGACAACCTTCTAGAACACAATCTAGAAAGGGGGTTTGAATAGATTTTGTAGATTTTTCGAATCTCTCAAAATTAATTCAAAATATCATATTAAACACAGCGGAATATAATTGAGAACTCAACTTTTAACAAGATCAAAAGCAAGGTTGATATTCGATTTTAGTTAAGATTACTGAACTTTAATCTTGAATTAACAATATTGTAATTTGAGCAGAAATTAAAGAAAGCAAGGAATAACACCAGGATTTATAGTGGTTCGGATTTTAATAATCCTACATCCACCCTCCTTCTCCAATTTGAAGAAGGGACTCGCTTACTACTTACTTTCTCACTTTCAACTTACAAACTTACAACTTGTAAAGATCTTCAAGTCTTCAATCTCCTAAATCCTTCTCTAAGATCTAACTATTACGGTGAATAATGGATTTTGAAGATTACAAGAAAAGTGTTCTATAAACACTTAGAACTTTTTGAAAACTCCCTTGAAATACTTGTGAAACAATTGTGATTGAAATCTGAATAGTGAATAGTGTGAAAAATCAAATTTGCATAAGTGTCTAGAAAAGAATAAAATCTAGTCCTATTTATAAGTCTAGAAAGGACGGTTAGTTTGTTAGTTAGTTCTAACAAGCTGAGCTAACTTAACAAACTTAATCTTGAAGCTGCTCTTGTCCTCGGTGATTCTTCCTACTCATCTGCGGTGACTTGGTGAAGACTTGCCTTTCTTATTCTACTCGGCTTGTCTTGACCTTGTCTCGAGCTCTTCATACTTGTCTCACTGCAGATGACTAGAATCGAGCTTGTCTCCGGATGACTTGTGATTTCTAGTCTTGGTGACTTGAACTATCCTTGACCTAGTCGATCGGCTTAGTCTTGGAACTTAGTCTTCTGAGCTTCTTTATCATAGTCTGCTCATCTGGAATAGTCTTTTAACTCATCAAAATAATCTTGTGCTAACAATTTCCCCCTTTTGATGAAGTTAAAACCTACAAGAAAAACACACACTCACAGTGAAGTTAGTTTACGGTTAATCAAGATTATTAGATAGGTATATCGAGCACATTTTTCACATTACAACATTCATTCACATAAGAACATTTTAAAAAAAAAAATTTAAGTCCTTTTAGACTCTTTTAGAAGTACTTTTTAAAAAAATGAGTCTTAAGACTTAGAAAAATTTAAGTCCGAGAGATAAAATTCTCGGATGACTTATGTTTTGAAATTTTTTTAAGTTTTTCTTAAAGCAAAGTAAAGATAACTTTAAGAAAATAAAAGCGAGTAAAATGAATCAAACAAAGTATATTCACAATGAATTTATAAAGATTACAGATAAAAAGATAATAGAAAAGAAAGATAAGGAAAAGTAAAATCCTGTTTCTATCAATCTTCCCATTGGTCTTCATCTGGATCATCGGCCCGATTAAACACACGCTTCCTAAGGCGCCTGAGTCTTCTCCTTGAGCAAGTCCAGATTCAGCCTCTGCCTTCTTCAAAATACCCCGACCCGAGTCTAGGTCCAGGATCCATCTGTTTCTGGCGGGGATGGCATATTCATAAGCCGGAGAGACTAGGTTGACATTAAACTCCACATCTCGCTTCTTCCAGTGACCGATGATAAAATTCTTTATCCACCTTCTCCATCCACTCATGCCAAGCCAAGTCTGGATCTTGCTGAGATGCTCTGGGGCCCTTGAGAATATACCGTAGTATATCCACATTCCCTCCAGATTTTTCTCTCTGTATTCAGCATACTTTCCACACGCTAGCTTAGGAGGAGCAGACGTGTTGTGAAATGGCTCTGAATTTCCTCTGCCTTGATCTTTGATCAACCATTTTCGCCACACTCCAGACGACATTGGAGTCTTTCTTCTTTCTCTGCTTCTTTTTCTCTTTCTTGCCATAGAATTCCATCTCTCTTTTAATTCTCTTGATCTCGCTCAAATCGAGAGATTAGAATAATCGGCTTCTCTCTTTCCTTTCCCCTTAGCATCAACCACAGTAATGAATTCGGTGATCTCGCTCGTAGACTGCTACTTCTTTTCCTTTCCCCTTGGCTCCTCCAGTTCGGATTCTTTAAGGTGAGCCAAGAGCTTCTCGATCCTTTCCTCCTCTTCTTTCCTTCTCTTCTCCTCATCCTCCTTTACAGCCTTCTTCAAGTTGACTCACCCTCACTGGAGTGCGGCCGGCTCATCAGATTTGATTCGAGCTTCCTCCTGGCCGCTTCGGATCAGGTGTGTTGGCCTTCATGCCTACATCTTTCCTGGTCTCCTCGACCACGGTGTGAGGGCTTGTCTCTTCTCCGCTTGACTTTTTCCCCCTTTTTAACCCGGCACCAAGTTTATCGGTTTGCATCCAAGTCATTGTACTTGACTACGAAGTCTGAATGATCTACTGACAAGCTCATCCACCACCAGGTGATTATATCCTTTCACTTCTTCTTTTAAAGTTTTCAGCTCATCCTCCATTGCTTTTACTTTGTCGGCCAACCACGAGTTAGTAGTAGATATGATTTTATCGGATAAGTTTACCTCTACTTTTCTCATGCTTTGGCTATCATGGTGTCTATGTGACTTTGACCATCCTCCTTGTCTTCCTTTCCATCTTCCTTCGAATGTTGCATTGATCTTTTTCTCGACAAGGGATAGAATGGAGGAAATAGCGGTGGTGGGGCTTAGATCGGTGTCATCATCCTCGGTTGAGGAATCGGACGAGGAGGGTATGGGTTACGGTTGAGTAGATGGGAGAGGAATAGATTGAGTTTAAATAGTTGGAAGAGAAGAGTAGGATATGATTGGAATTGGTGAGGTTTGGTGTGGGGAGAGTGATTTGTTTAGATGAGGGTGAAGGAGATGTTTGAGTTTGTATGGTAGGGATGGTTATGGGAGATGAGGTAGGTTCGGGTTACATTGGTAGTGTTTGGGTTTGGACTGTTGGGGAGGTAGAGGTTGAAGAGGCTGCGGGATACCGGCACAGGATATCCCTTCATTGCTCGTTTGGGTGGTGGGATTTCGGTGAGTCGAAAGGCTCGAAATGCCGGCTGGGGCATTTCTTCATTCTTGCCGGGTGCGGGAGATAATTGAGGAGATGGGGAAAGACTTGTACTGCCTGGAATAGGTGAGAGAGTAGCTTTCTTGGTTGGGGAAGGTGGGACCTCCACTGACCAACTTCGGGCCTACTATCCGAAGGACGGGACCTCTTCGATAGCAGGTCGACGACTCCATCTGCTGCTCGGAGCTACCCGATTTGGTGGAGCCTTGGTGTGTCTTGCTCATCTTGGCCTCCCCACCGGAGGAATTTCAGCCTCCTCTTCTTCTTCTTCGTCTCGAGGCACCTTTGGTGGGAGTAGCCGACGAGCTTTCCCCCTTCTTCTTATCCACAACTTTCACCAGCCTCCTCTTTTTCCTCCTCTAGAAACCACAGGGAACAAGAATGTTTCAACCGATTCTTCTTGAGGTGTGACCTCACTGCTTCAATTTCAGCCGGAGGCACCTCGGTGGTTCAATTTCTTTGGTTGTTGGACCTCTGCCACTTTGCCTCCGGCCTCTGAGCTTTTTGCGGCATCGGACTCATCGTGCGAATCCGGATTTCCTCCAAGCTGTCATCCTTGGTCGATACCCTTCGTTTGGAGTACTTTTTCGTGCCTATTCTCGATCGGCCTCCTTATTAAGCCCTTCGATTAGAACAATGATTTTGTTAAATATGCTTTGGTGATGAAGTGGGAATCCAACCCTCTCTTGACGATTTGAAGGTCGGATCGCTTCTTTTCCTCCACGAGCTTGTGAATCAACAAGTCTACCCAATTCACACGAACCCCATCTGTGATGGCTCGCATCACACACAATCTGGGTTTGGTTAACCCATCATGTGAGCTTTGCTCACCCAACACCGCCTTTGTGACCACCGTCATCAACGATCTGTATTTCCGTCCGAGAAGATTCTTCTTTAAATCCCTTCTTGTACCCCCTCTGCGACACCACTGGCCATCATATCAAACGATGCCTCCCATTCGTCCTCCTTGTACATCAATGGATTAACTCCCTCCATTGATGTATCAAAAATTCTGGATATACTCTCCCTTGAATAACTCGTAGTTGTCACATCCACAGAGGTATCAAACCCATCCTGCGTATCCTCCATCTTCGCCAAATTCTGCCCCCTAACAAATGCTGCGTTCGTTTTGGGGTGATTTCATAGAGAGAAATCCCCGAGCCTTGATGCCTCCAAAAGACGAAGGATTTCAGCGAGACTACGAATCTTGGGTTGTTTCAAAATCGACATACATTTCTTCCTTTAAACGGTTTTGAAATATTCCTCATTCATTTTGAAGTGAGAAATATTGGTGGAGATGTATTTGGGTTTATGAGTTTTGGTGGTTTTGGAAGAAGATGCCATTTGAAAATTTTTGTGAATATGGAAAAGTATATGGAAGATATGCGAGGTTTTACGAGAATGAAAAATGATTAAGGTAAGAAGAAGATCAATTTATAGGGAAGATTGGAAAGAGAAACCGCCATTTTAGAAAATTTGAATAAATCTTAGCCATTTATTCAAAAAGTTTTTACCGCGCATAAATCAACGGTTAAAAACTAAGATAAGCGATTAGGATTCAGCGTGGAAATTAAATATATTTGATAGGAATGATGTATGGATGCTTGTACCTAGGCACGAAAATATGAATGTAATTGATACCAAATGGATCTTCAAAAACAAAGCTGATGAATACGGTAATGTTATAAGAAACAAAGCTAGATTAGTTGCACAAGGCTATACACAAGTAGAAGGTATTGACTTTGATGAAACATTTGCTCCGATGGCTAAAATTGAATCTATAAGATTATTACTTGCTATTGCATGCTACATTGATATAAAAGCGCATCAAATGGATGTCAAGGCTGCATTTCTAAATGGAATTCTTATGGAAGAAGCTTATGTAGAACAACCTAAAGAGTTTGAGAATCATGAATATCCCGATCACTTAAGAAAGTCTTATATGGTTTAAAGCAAGCACCTAGGGCATGATATGTTAGATTAATTGATTTTCTTGTTGAATTCTGTTTCTATAGAGGTGAAGCTGATAGAACATTGTTTATTAAACATTCTCGAAATGATATCATGATTGCTCAAATATATGTTGATGACATTGTGTTTGGTTCTACATGTGAAAATATGCACTACAAGAAATTAGTCATAATTTGATACTCTAAGGTGACAAATTTTATTTTCATCACCGAAAACCTTGAATTTATGACAATATAAAATTTTATCACAATTAATCAAATAAATTATCGTTAATTTATAAATTTCATAACGTTGAAAAGGAATTCGTCACAATAATCTTTGGCAACGATATTCATAATAATTGTGGGCGATATTCATCATCACAAAAAATAATATATTGTGACGATTCAATGTTTTGTTATTAATTATTCAAAATAATTAGTGACACACTTATTTTGTCACAATATTAATTGGTGGCGATGTCCATCGTAATTTGTGACGATAGTACTCGTCGTATAAAAAAATATTATCGTGACGATGCAATACTTTGTCATTAATTATTCAAAATAATTGGTGACACACTTATTTTGTTACAATATTATTTGATGACATTTGTCCATTATAATTAGTGACGATAATATTCGTCGTATAATATAAAAATTTCACGACGATGCAATATTTTGTCACTAATTATTCAACATAATTAGTTACGCATTTATTTTGTCACAATATTATTTGGTGATGATAATACTCGTCATATAATATAATATTTACGTGACGATGCAATGTTTTATCATTAATTATTAAAAATAATTGATGACAAATATATTTTGTCATAATATTATTTGATGACGATGTTAATTGTAATTGGTGGCTTCATCATATTCGTCATATAATATGATGTTTTTATGATAATGTTATGATTTGTCATTAATAATTCAAAATAATTAGGAACACATTTACAATATTATTTATTGGCGGTTTTAATTGTAATTAGTGACAATTATATCTCGTATAATATAATATTTGTGATATCCGAATCTGTCATTAGTTATTTACCAATAAAATTTACTCATTTTATTAACTTATATGAGTGACACGTTATTTATTTATAATTCTTTTCATTTTACTCCTTAAGTATTAAATATATGATATTTTATTAAATTAGTAGTCATAAACTTCTACCTAAACTGTTAAATCTAAAGTAATATAAATTAATTAATTGTTAACTACGCATAAGTCAATATACTTCGTCTGATTATTTATTTGTGTGCTACTTGTAATCTCGCACTAATTTATCTTGTTTTAAATATTGTATTAAATATATATTTTTACCTACTTAGTAGTGAGACAATAATTAACTTTATTATAAGATTTTATTTAATTTTTTGTGTACTACTCAATTGTTACTACCTCTAGTATTAACGTGAAAATTAATTATTGTTGATGTTAGTGACTAGTGTTACTCGGAATGTGCCAACATTCTAGTCACAACATCGAATTCGTCCTTCCACTTCCACTAACCCTTAACCCACGTTTTGTCTTGGTCAATGTCTTGTTTTCTTTCGTAATGAAGACTTACGGCGATTCACGAAGTCATGCATTTGAAAATGCAAGAAAAGAGAAGTTATAAAGATCATGGGGAAGTTACATGGAAGTTACCTATTTTCAAGGGAGATGTGGAAGTTATCTTCAAGCATTAAGAGTCCAGATTTATCTATATATACACGGTTGCTATGAAGATTAAAACTTGAAGTTGAGGGAAACACAATCTAGCATAGTCTATTGGCATAGATTATAGAATTTATTATGCGTTTCATACTCGATACTTCCGTTGGTGAATGTTCCAACATTTCACTCAACATTAGGTCTTTATATGTATTAGTGATAGGATAGATTGATCCTTGTCTAGTCACTATATACGTTGATCCATTCACGATGTGGCTTATGTTTTCACCGATTGTATCACTTAACAATTACTAGTTATAATACGCCGTTTGGCGGTATAGACTTATTTATAGTCTATACAAAATCTTGATATCCATCTTGCAAAGTGTTTAAGAATTCCTTTGTGTATTTACAGTTCTTTTATTTTAGTCTGTGTTGTTCTCGATTGTGCCAACATTCGTGACAACATTCTACAAAACACTTACGCACACCTTGATTGGCACCGCAGTCGTTGAACTCGTTATCTTGAGTTTAGATCCTTGTGTTTGGTGTGATTACGATGGAATATCCTATGACAGCTCCAATTAGGCCACCGGTTCTTGATGGTACGAATTATGCAATTTGGAAGCCTAAGATGCGCATGTACATCAAATCCATTGATGAACGTGCATGGAGGAGTATTTTAACTGGTTGGACTCCACCAGCAGTTCCGGCCACGACAATCGAAGCTCAAATCAAGAGGGAGTTAGAATGGACAAATGATGAGGTGACCACGGCCACCTTCAATTCAAAGGCACTCAATGCCTTATTCACTTCTACGGATGTTTCCATGTTAAAAATAATTTCTAATTGTGTATCCGCAAAAGATGCATGGGAGAGATTACAAGAACATTGTGAAGGATCCGAGAGTGTGAGAAGGACAAAGTTGCGGATGCTTGGAACCAAGTTCGAAAATTTAAGGATGAAGGAAGATGAGACCATATCCTCCTACAATGAAAGAATCACTGAGATTTCCAATGAATCTCAAGCACTTGGTGAAGCTATATCCAATACAAGGTTAGTACATAAAATCTTAAGAAGCTGTTCCTAAACGTTTTGATGCTAAGATATGTGCTATTGAGGAAGCTAAAGATACTGATGCTATTATTCAAAATGAGTTTGTGAGTATTTTGAAAACGTATGAAATGAATTTCTCTCAAAGTGATAATGAGAAATCTGAAAAGAAAATTTATGTTTTCAAAAGTGAAACATCTTCAAGAAATCTTGATAAACAACCATTTTATTCTTGAAATTGATTACGATGAAGATGTTATTGATGATTGTGCCGACAATCTTGATAACATTGCTTTCTGACTAAGCGGTTTAATGGATTTTTTGAAAAGAGAGCAAATAGACTTAGAAATAATTTGCAAATTAAGAATCAAGATAGAGACCAGATTGGTAGTTCACGTCGATTGTCTTATAAAAATAGGAATGTTAATCAACCTAGGCAATTTGATAGAGGTAACAAGATCAAATATGATCCGTAATATAGGAAAAATGTTAAATGTGATGCATGTTCTGGTTTTGGTCATTATGCTAATGAATGTGCCAACACTCTTTTGAGAAAAAGGGTAAATTTCAATGCTACCTTAATCATGAGTCTCGATTGTGAAGATGATTTTGATAAAAATGAGGAATATAATTTTTCTCGCAAGAATAATATATGATGATACTCTTGATGATTTCTTGGATGATTACGATGTCGAGTCAAATGTGCCAACATTTGAGGAAACATTGGAAGTTCAGAATTTAATTGTTTCTCAAGTTCTTGTGTAGATGAAGCGGATACTTCTAACAATGTTTGCAAGGATTGTAAGTCTTGTTATCAAAAGCTTGAAAAGGAGTTAGAATCCACTCGTAAAGCCTTGAGGGACATGACTATTGAATAGTCATATCAAAAGGATTTGGTGATAAAGTTTGAGGTCATACTAACAAGGAAAGATATGGAGATATGCAACCTCAAAGAGCATTCAAAGACACAACACCGAATTTCAAAAGATATTCGTAAAGTTCACCCAAACTTGATGAGGCACCGACAATTGGAAGTACAAGTAGACATGGTCTTAGTTATAATGGTAATATCACTCAGTGTTTAAACAATAATAAACTGTTGTGTTTACAAAACCTTCGTTGAACTGAAAAATTGAAAAGCGATTACGAAAGAAGGATGTTTGTCATTATTGTTTCACCGAGGGTCACAAAGCGACCAAAGCTGTTTTAGAATGAGGCAGATAAAAGTTTTCTAAAATGTCTTTGAGAATGTTGCCACATTCTCGCTCAACATTCAAACAAACTGTTCAAAAATCTTTTCAAAAACCTCGTTCAAAATCTACTTGGGTGAAAAAGTCAAATACTTTGTATGTAATGTTGTTTACACCTCTTTAAAAGCATGTGTTCTAGGACTATGGTATTTTGATAGTGGGTGTTCTAGACACATAAGCTGGTGAGAAAAGTTATCTCACCTGATTATAAGGCATATGATGGTGGAAATGTTACATATGGAGGAGGTTCAAAAGGTAAAATTATTGGTATAGGTACATTGAATGTTCTTGGTTTTCCAAACTTGACAAAAGAATTACATGTTAAAGGTTTACTTGCAAATCTGATTAGTATTAGTCAATTGTGTGATGATGACTTGCATGTAAAGTTTGATAAAAGTTCATGCTATGTGTTAAACAATTATGATAATTGTCTTATGGTTGGTAATAGATCTGTTGATAATTGTTATCTAATTGATTCGAATCAAGCATGCTTTAATGTTCAAAATGATGAGAGTACACTTTGGCATCAAAAACATGGACATGCTCATTATAGAAATATTGTCAAATTATTGAAATTTGATGCGGTTAAAGGTCTACCTAAATTACAAATTCGTAGGTCGAATGTATGTGGATCCCGCCAAAGTGGTAAACAAGTCAAAATGTCACATGAAATGTCGACACACGCTCTACAAAATATTGCTTTGAACTTTTGCATATGGATTTAATGGGACCAATGGAGACCGAAAGCATTGGTGGTAAAGATATTCTTTTGTCATTGTAGATGATTATTCAAGGTTTACATGGATCGAATTTCTTAAGAAAAATCAGATGCTTTTGGGGTATTCAAAATTCTCTATAAACGGTTTAAAAATGTTTATGACACTAAGGTAAAAAGAATAAGGTCCGATCATGGTAGGGAGTTTGAGAACAGCTTATTCACTAATTTTTTTGAAGACAAAGGTATAATTCAAGAGTTTTCTTCTCCTAAAACACCTCAACAAAATGGTGTAGTCGAAAGGAAAAATAGAACTCTACAAGAGATGGCTAGAGTAATGCTTTTATCCAAGAAACTTTCAAAAAGGTTTTGGGGTGAAGCTTTGAATACCGCTTGTCATGTATCCAATAGAGTTTATTTAAGACATAATTCTACTAAAACACCTTATGAATTTTTGAATAACAAAAAGCCTAATCTAAAATACTTTCATGTCTTTGGTTGTGTTTGCTACATTACGAATGATAGAGACCAGCTACACAAATTTGATTCAAAAAGTGACAAGGGTTTCTTTCTTGGTTATGCTAGAAACAAGAGAGCTTTTAGGATATACAATCTTAGGACTCGATCTTGTTCAAGAGTCTATGAATGTTGTTTTTGATGATAATGCAAGTCTTGCGAGATAATGCCACCGAAGAAGATGTAATCGATCTTATTGAGTAGATGCAAAGTTCGATATTTACGAGATCGATTGAGAATGTTGCTACAAATGTGCCCACATTTGAAGCAACATTACCTCAACATCCGTAAATTAATAGAACTATGTCTTATCCTCGCTACAGCATCTCATCTTCCGAAATTCTCAAAAATCATCCACAACAACAAATCATAGGTAAACCACAATCGGGTGTACAAACAAGGAGAAAATTGAGTTTTGATGCAAGACATGTGGTAAGATCTATTTGTATGACGTCTATATGCAACAAGGTGAACTTTGAATGTTTTCATTCTCTCAATGAACCTAAAAATGTTGATGAAGCAATGAAAGATGAAAATTGGATTAATGCAATGCATGAGGAGTTAAATCAATTTGAAAGGAATGATGTTTGGATACTTGTGCCTAGGCCTGATAATGTGAATGTAATCGGCACAAAATGGATCTTCAAAAACAAAACTGATGAATCTGGTAATGTTGTAAGAAACAAAGCTAGATTAGTTGCTCAAGGCTATACACAAGTAGAAGGAATTGATTTTGATGAGACTTTTGCGCCTGTTGCTAGAATTGAATCCATAAGGTTATTACTTGCTATTGCTTGTTACATTGATATAAAATTGCATCAAATGGATGTCAAGGCCGCATTTCTAAATGGAATTCTTATGGAAGAAACTTATGTAGAACAACCTAAGGGATTTGAGAATCATGAATTTCTGATCATGTTTATAAACTTAAGAAAGCTTTATATGGTTTGAAGCAAGCACCTAGGGCATGGTATGGTAGATTAACTGATTTTCTTGTTGAATTCGGTTTTTATAAAGGTGAAGCTGATAGGACCTTGTTTATTAAACATTCTGGATATGATATCATGATTGCTCAAATATATGTTGATGACATTGTGTTTGGTTCTACATGTGAGAAAATGCTTGAATTATTTGTACATGAAATGACCACTACCTTTGAAATGTCGATGGTTGGAGACTTGAATTACTTTTTAGGTCTTCAAATTAAACAATGCAAGGATGGTATTTTCTTTTGTCAAAGTAAATATGCCAAAAATCTTGTGAAAAGGTTTGGTTTAGACAATGCTAAACACATGAAGACACCTATGAGATCGACACAAAAATTGTGTAAAGACAAGGTTGGCACAAATGTTGACCCAACACCGTATAGGTCGATGATTAGTAGTCTTTTGTATCGACTTCTAGTAGGCCGAGACATCATGTTTAGTGTTTGTTTATGTGCTCGTTATCAAGCTGATCCTAAAGAATCTCACATGAATTCGGTTAAGAGGATAATTAGATATGTGGCAAGCACATGCGATTATGGAATATGGTATAACAAAGACACTAATTGTTCTTTGATTGGCTATAGTGATGCAGATTGGGCGGTGACAGTGATGATAGAAAGAGTACAAGTGGAGGATGTTTCTACATGGGTAACAATCTTGTTTCTTGGCATAGCCGAAAACAAAATTGTGTCTCCCTATCTACGGCTGAATCCGAATACATAGCCACGGGAAATTGTGGTACTCAACTTCTTTGGCTTAAGAAGATGTTCGATGATTACGGTTTGGAGAGCAATACTCTTACTGTTTATTGTGATAATACAAGTGCAATTAATATATCTAAGAACCACGTGCAACATTCGTTAACTAAGCATATAAGTATTAGACACCACTTTATTAGGGACCTTGTAGAAAAAGAAGTTGTAAAGTTGGAATACATTTCTACCGAAAAGCAAATTGCGTACATTTTTACTAAAGCCCTTGATCATGAGAGGTTTTCGTCTCTTAGAAAATCTCTAGGTTTATGCACTAATTAGACCTATATTTGCTGTGTGTTGTGACAAATGTGTCAACATTTGTAACAACATTAGAACAATTTATTTAAATTTGTCTAAGTATTGTAATATTTAGTGTTTTTGAACTCTCTTGTGTAAATAGTATTAGAACTCGTGATTGATATAAATTGTCTGGACACACTTCTCTCAAATGCAATTAAATAAACTCACAATTAGATGCTATGTCACCGAGTAACTATGGGGCACGGAGTTGACTACTACGATGTTCTCTTTTCAAAAGGTGACTTGAATGCATCAATATATTCACAATCCATTGAGTAATTATGGGACACGGAGTGATAACTACGATGATCTCTTCTCGAAAAATGGATCAATGTGAATAAGTGGGAAAAGCAAAATATAGTGCAACACAAATGAATTTATTTCATGTAAAAGCTGTGTTGAGAAGTGTGTGTGCCGACATTCTGTGAATAACATTCTGGTTCTCATATGTATATTTACCTCTACAAGTTTGAAAATTTCCGAATCCTATTTTATGAGGATTTATTTATTTTAAATTGTTCCCAGCAATATTATATAGTCTAATTTAATTAATTGTCTGTTATTTTATCTAGAATTAAGCTTTTAGCATGTCTTTAAAATAAACTTCCAACATTCGGTAATGCCCTATTTCTTAAGGATGTGATTAAATCTTATCTTTTAACCCCGATGTGTTCACAACTTCTATAATCTTTTTCTTCCCTATTTAAGGTCCTTAATACTCAGTGTGTTCTCTACTTTATATCAAAGTTTCGAATTTAAGCACAAGTGTTTGAAAGGTATTATTGATTATACTTTGTGGTATAGTTTTTCCTCGGCCTATTTACATTCAAATTTATTATTTTATTAATTTAATTTGAATAGTATTTCTGAGTTATTAATATGGTGATCGAAAAGACCTCTCACCTTCACAATCTAAACATTCAACCTCTCCAAAGATCATCCTCTACCTCGAGAAACCTTCGACTTCTAGCTTCAATGACCGTCGACAATGTGTCCGAAAATGTTGGCGCATCACGCCCAACATCACCCTCTTCAATTAGGGTTGGCTCTGTCGATGTTCCTCTCCCACCTCGAAATTCCTTCCGAAATCCCTAATATTCAATCCACTCAAACTTCGATTTTGGGCGGAACGCCACAAAATCCGATTAGCAGAGAAGCTAGCGAAGCCCCGTTCTCGAAACATACCCAATGACGGTTGAGCTAGCTGAAGGAGCCACTTGATCAAATTGTCTATGCATTCAAAACCCTCACTAAACAGACGATATACCCTGTTGTTAAGGTAGGCGATGTGGAGATTGACTTCCAACGATGCAAACACCTAGTGTTTACACCGCCACAATCACCACAAGATGCTCCAATAGATGACCGTCAACTGATTGGTAGACAACCTTTGGTGAGCTCAGCTTTGCTCGCTTTGAAACTGCTCGACAAAAGGCATCGAGCTCTGGGGACGTGGTCGAAACATCGTTCTTACCGAACTATGGGTAAAAGGGTCGATTACTCGAGAAAGGGAAGAAGCGAAACACGATGATGGTGTTGCCTCAAAGCCAATACAAGTTATCTCAAGAAGAAATGAGGAAGCAAGCTCGAGAAAGGAGACCGGCGGTCAAGCCTCTGTTCCGGTGCTCGGCCCAGGGGAGTGCTTGAGGATTACGAATGAATCAAACATTGGCGGAAATGGCGTAGCTCGTTTGGAAAGGAGGAGCAAAAGCACAATGAACCACGGGATGTGCCGAAGGATGTTGGCACACCAATGGACACATCATCCTCTCGATTGAGTCCTCTTCATCGAAGCTAGTAAGACAAAATTTGATGAGGTACATACCGATTCCTCTCTGCATATGTCTTCATCTCGATTCTCGATGATAGTTATCATGGTGTTGATAGTGATAAATTTAGGATTTTGAGAACTCGAGTGATAGTTAGGGAAAGAATAATTAAGATGGATGATTTTGTCTCTATGAATCTTGTTGGATATTTGGTATGACGACAACTTTGATGCATTCCCTCCAGGTTGCTACACCTTACTTAATTGATTGTATATATGAATTTTATGCTAATGAAAGTAAGAGTTTCTCAAGTTAATTCTAGGCACTATGGGAAAGTGAAATTTAGAGGCAAGGTTATAGAGGTGACTCCATTTATAATTAATTCGTCTTAAGAACTAGTGATGATGAGGATCCACAAGTGGATAATTTAGATGAAGTGATCGGTATAATTACTGGAGGAAGGATTACTTGTTTGGAAATATCGGATGAATTCGTCGGTTTTGACAAGTCTTTACAGTTGTTCTTCACAAGTTAATTGTTTACAATTGGCTACCTTCATCAAACACAACCACTCGACCTCGGAGCAAGTGTCTAATGTACAAGATTGGCCATCTTAGGAGGTTTAATCTTGGGAAGACTATTTTTGACAATATGATGACATATTCGGGGAGAATATCAAGCAAAGGGCTACTACCTTATCCTAGCCTAATTCACATGTTGATTTCGGCTCAAAGATTTCAGAGAGAAAATAATGAGATTATCAGCTCGTTTGCACTTAGTCCTGGGATATCTCATGTTCTCCGAGAACTGGACCACGTGTGATTGATCCGCCCTACGAGAGATCCAAATGCCCCTGAAGTTGAAGTTCCTGCCGATCAACCACTGATGTGCCGAGAGATGTTGGCACACACGCCGCCAACATATCAGTAATTACAGCCGCAATTCATCCGAGATCAAATTGCTATGACGAGATAATTCAATTAATAATGCTAAGTGTGCATTGATGTTAGTGACTAGTGTTACTCGAGAATGTGCCAACATTCTGGTCACAACATCGACTCGTCCTTCCACTTCCACTAACCCTTAACCCACGTTTTGTCTTGGTCAATGTCTTGTTTTCTTTCAAAATGAAGACTTACGGCAGATTCTACCGAAGTCATGCGTTTGAAAAGGCAAGAAAAGAGAAGTTATAAAGATCATGGGAAAGTTACATGGAAGTTACCTATTTTCAAGGGAGATGTGGAAGTTATCTTCAAGCATTAAGAGTCCAGATTTATCTATGTATACACTACCGCTATGAAGATTAAAACTTGAAGTTGAGGGAAACACAATCTAGCATAGTCTATTGGCATAGATTATAGAATTTATTATCGTTTCATACTCGATACTTCCGTTGGTGAATGTTCCAACATTTCACTCAACATTGGGTCTTTATATGTATTAATGATAGGATAGATTGATCCTTGTCTAGTCACTATATACGTTGATCAATTCACGGTGTGGCTTATGTTTTCACCGATTGTATCACTTAACAATTACTAATGATAATACGCCGTTTGGCGGTATAGACTTATTTATAGTCTATACAAAATTTTGATATCCATCTTGCAAAGTATTTAAGACTTCCATTGTGTATTTGTTCTTTTATTTTAGTCTGTGTTGTTCTCGATTGTGCCAACATTCGTGACAACATTAAACACTTACGCACACCTTCAATTATAATTGTGATACCCGAGTTTTTCACTACTCATTGATCGATATATTTCATGCATTGAGTGCATTTTTAATTAATTAAGTGCTACTTGTGATTTTGAATAATTTTATCTTGCATTATTTTATTGTGCTTTTAAATATTAAATTAATAAAATATGTCTTTATATGTTTAGTGGTGAGAAAATTAATTTATAAGTGATTGAGATTTTCATAGTGTTTGAGTACCAATACAATTTATTTAATTATTATTGGTATTAATTAAATTAATTATAATACTAATTATTTTTTTATTAAAATATATGTAATATGTGTATGGGACGTATATATATATACATGTGTGTGACTTAAGTTAATATACATAAGTATGTTAGATAAGCAAAAATAAATAAATAAATAAAATAAAACTATGAAACTTACTTAGTAAGTTAGTAAGTTAGGCGGTGGGAATAAATATTTATATATTATATGCCCTTATCAATTAGAAATTCTAAGGTTACTTGGTGAGCCATATACACACAAGTAGCGAGAGAAAGAAAGGAAGAGAGAGAGAGAGAAAGAGAGGGAAAGAAAGAGAGTACGAGATCCCAAAGCGATTCTGTGAAAGACGATAAAAAGAGTTTAGGGTTTGATTTATCAACGTTTTGCGGACTTGAGGAGTTTAGGGTTTGATTTATCAATGTTTTGCGGACTTGAGGTAAGTAGAAATTCATTTGCACCTACAATGCATAAATATAATAATTTGTGAAGTATTTATGTTTAATTGATGATATGTGAATATTATGTTAATTGTGATATTTGATTGATATTAAATGGTTATTGTGAAAGAGTTGTGACCACAATATTTTATGTGGATTAAATATGTGAGTTCGGTGATTATCGAGAAATGAACACCGTGAGTTGAGTTGTTATTGTGAATTGAACTTTCGTGAGTTCCATGGTTATTGTGAAATGAACTTTTGAGTTACGTGATTATTATAGAAATAGATAGGGTGATTGAATTAGTGAGTTGTGAGTAGAAATGAATTAGGCGAGTGATTAGAAATGAATTAGGTACGTGATTAGAAATGAATTAGGAGATTTCAAAGTGAGAACGAAAGGGCGACCTAGGAGTTAAGGCGACCAAAGAGAATCGGCGTATGCTACCTAGAGTGGACCACCGAGTTCAATTGTTGCGGGAATGAACCCGTGAGTTCAATGATCACCGTGAAATAAATTTGTGAATTTATATGATTATTACGAAATAGAAATGGTGTTATGAACATGTGATTCTACTGTGTGTATATGTTGCATCGCATCATGCATATCATGCATTAACATGAAATTATATTTGAAGCATTTGACCACTGGTTACATATCGAGAACGGAAGGGGCGACCTAGGAGTTAAGGTGACCGAGGAGTGCTACCTAGAAGTAGGCCACCGTCTCATATGATGATGTGTGAGAACGGAAGGGGCGACCTAGGAGTTAAGGCGACCGAGAGAGAATCGGCGTATGCTACCTAGAGTGGGCCACCGTCGGCGGAAGGGCGACCTAGGAGTTAAGGCAACCGAGAGGAAAAGCGGCGTATGCTACCTAGAGTGGGCCACCGTCAGGCGGAAGGCGACCTAGGAGTTAAGGCAACCGAGGAGAACTGGCGTATGCTACCTAGAGTAGGCCACCGTCGTGTATGATGATATGTGACAACGGAAGGGGCGACCTAGGAGTTCAAAGCGACCAAAGGGAAACCGACGTATGCTACATAGTGTGGGCCACCGTCGGCGGAAGGGCGACCGGGGAGAACCTGGCATATGCTACCTAGAGTGGGCCACCGTCTCATATGATATGTTTATATTGAGCTCATGTCGGTGCATAGTAGTGAGTTAGGGGCCCTAATGAGTGTTTCATAAATGAATTGATGATTTTAAAGAGAGTATTTTATGCATTGGGAGGTTTTCGAACTAAACATCACATCATGCATAATTTCTACTTCTTGAGATTTATAAATCTCACATAGTTTATGTATTGTAGGTAATTTGATGATTTGTGACATTGTGATTATCTTTGGACAAGCTATGCGGCTCTGTGGGGTTTTGAGTGGTGTGTACATAGATGACGACATATTGGGTCAAACCGTGGGCTTGTATTTTGAGTTGTATTTTATAAATTTTTGTATATGATATTATGAGTTCTTTTTATTATGTTTGGAAGCGTTCATTGTCTTTCTGTTAAAGCATTTGAAAAAAAAAAGTCGCACGTGCATCACGAAGTCATTTCTTGTAAAATTATTCACATTTCACTTTTCTTGTTAAATTAGTGTTTATAGTTGGGTTGCCAAAAGGTGGTCGTGTCAATATTCTCATAATGAAAACATACATTTTTATTATTCATGTTTGAAATTTATTATATCATTTTTAAACATCAATTTTTTTATTTTTATATAAAAAAAGGATAACAATAAAAAAATATGTCGTATAATATGATGTTTTATTGCTATGTTTTGTCATTAATAATTCAAAATAATTAGTGACACTTATTTTGTTACAATATTATTTATTGATGATTTTAATTGTAATTAGTGACAATCATGTTTGCCGTATAATTTAATATTTTCATAATGAAAACATGCATTTTTATTATTCATGTTTTAAATTTATTATATCATTTTTAAACATCAATTTTTTTATATAAAAAAGGATAACAATGAAAAATAATAATTTAATATTTTCATAACGAAAACATACATTTTTATTATTCATGTTTGAAATTTATTTTATCATTTTTAAACATCAATTTTTTTAGGATTTATAAGCTGTTAGATACCATATTTAGAAATTAATTCTTGATAGATACTAGGTCAAAAGTTAATACGATAGGTACAATCATTTTTTTGTTTCTCCATTTTACACTCAAAAACCCTTTATCTCTCGACTCTCTCTCCTCATTGCACAAAATTATCGTTTCCATCTCGACTCTCTCTCTCACGAGAACAAGTCTACAACGGGACTGCAACGGCGACGGCTCCTCACGAGCGACGGCGACGCCCCACCGAACCTGAGCGACGGCGACACAGATTTCCCAAGCCTAATCTCCACCTTTCTTCTCGGTCCTATCTCTTTCTCTCTCCTTACCCTCAAATCTAACCAGAGCCGCGGCCCTATATCTCTCTCTCCTTACCCTCAAATCTCTCTCTATTAACTGAGTCGCCGCCCAAATGTCGACGTTGGAGGTCACAGATCGACGGGCATATATAAGTTCCCGTCCCAGTTGAAAGCATTTTTGCCGACGGATCGGTAGGCGTGGTGGGTGACTAAGGGGTATTCGGCGGCGATCGAGGGTGTCGGCGATCACCGCTCCGGGCGAAGGCTCGGCGCGGCGGCGGCCTTTGAGGCGAGGGCGGCTGCCGACAACCGCTCCCAGAGCGAGGGAAGAGGGCAAATCGGCGGCGGCGAGGGGAAGAGGGCGAGATCGGCGGCGGCGAGGGGCGAGGGGAAGAAGCGAGATCTTGGGAAGAAGCGGTCGGCGGACAACGAGGAGAAGAGATTGCGGAGTTGAGTTTGGTGATTTTATATATTTATCTTTATTTTCTTTATGAAATTTGAGTTTGGTGATTACGCACATGTGCAATGAATGGAGCCGCACATGTGCGACAACTATAGAAATAGAAATGGTGATTACGAAATGAGGTGATTATGCCTATGGAAATGGTGATTTTGATTTGTGTATTGCGAATTTTAATTTTGAAATTTGAATGAGGTGATTCTGCACATTTTTTTGTTTGTGTATTGAGTCAACTTGGAAATGGTGATTACGCACATTTTTAGCACATTTTTTTCATTTATATTTGCGTATTATAATTTTTTTGAATGGAAAGGGAAAATGGAAATCTGCAATGAAAAAATAATGTGTTGAAAAGAATGATAATTTTGAATGGAAAGGGAAAATGGAAAAGCTGCAATGAAAAAATAATGTGCGAGAAAAGAATGATAATTTTGAATGGAAAGAGAAAATGGAAAGCTCGCAATGAAAAAATAATGTGCGAGAAAAAAATGAGAAAAAAGTTGTATTAGAATATTTTAGCAAAAGCGGTGCAAAAAAATGTGCGAGAAAAAGCTTTAAGGAGAGAGTAATGAAAGAAATGGGTTGAGTGTGCACTTTGTGCGTAAGGTCCGATTTTGTGCTTTGGGAAAAGGAAAAATTCCGTACAATAACAGTGAGGCAAGTGGACAAATTGTCTTTGATTAGATATAAGGGTAATGTGGGAACAAAACACCAAATAATTGTATCTACAAGCAATTTAGTAAAAAATTGTATCTTATAGTGTTAGGACTTGTAAAATTGTACCTTATAGTCATTGGCCCTAAATTTTTCGTATATAAAAATAAAGATAAAAAAATATAAGTTAATGAGATTCAAACCCAACAATTAATAAGATTCAAACCCAGCACCTTTCAAACAGTGTATATATATCTTTGTTATTTGGGTTTTGAAATTTATTAAAATCTATTTTATGATGATTTATTTCACAACAAACTAAAATTCATCACAATTTGTTACTCTAACTAATTTTATTTTTCATCACCAAAAACCTTTAATTTGTGACAAAATTAAGTTTCATAACGTTGACAAAAATTCGTCACAATAAACATTGGTATGTACCAAAGGTGCGGTGTGACTACCGAAAAAAATTGCATATTTTTATTTTCTCATCACAATATTCTCGTTTGTGGTCCGTAAGATATTACAGATAATTAATGTTCGATTTATTGGATATGTCAATGAAAATATAAAGTATAATCTATCAATATGTTTCTAATAATACTATCAACTATAGATGCATCATGTCATTTTTTTTTCCAAATATATGCCCAATTTTTTTAAAAATTCAAATTGTTTATGTTCGTATCAAAGCACAAAATGAGGGGGAAAGAAAAATGAAACTGACAAAAATTAAATAAATACAATGTCCTTTAGTGTTTGATTTAATATTAAATAATTAAGTATATCTTTGAAATCTACATTATGGAATACTAGATTAGTATCCCACGTTTATGCGAGTTGTTTTCATATTAAATTGATAACATAATACATTATATAATAAATTAATTTATTGTATCAAATAATATAATTACATTATAAAATAAACATATTCAACTAATGTATATAATAGATGCAACAATTTTTCTATTATGTATATTTTAAATTTTTATATTTCAATTTATATAGTATTTAAATAATACTACCTCCGTCCCAGATCGGTTTTATTGACTTTTTCAACGGTTTTGTGTGACAATTATTTCATAGTAATATGTGTACAAAAGTTGTTTTATATGAATGATATGCTAATTAATATGGTTAACTAACATACCATTCATATAAAACAACTTTTGTACATATATTACTATGAAATAATTCTCACAAAAACGGTTGAAAAAAATCAACTAATGAACTGATTTAAGAGGAAAGATAATAACATATAATAAATTTTTGAAGTATATTGCAATATATTATTTAAACTCCTATATATAATTTAAAATTGTATAATATTATAATTAATATAAAATAGAATTAATCTCCATACTCAATATTCTCAATGATTTAAGAATTAATCACTACACTCAAAATTTCCAATTTTGTGATTTAAGAGAACTCACACATTTAAAACTGGAAGCTATGGTCGAAAAAAATCACATGTACATTTTTTAGATAATTTTTAGGAGAGGACCTTCTGAAAAATTGCAAGATCATGACAAATGTACATTTCTTAGTTGTCACATGTACATTTTTTAGACCGGATGAAATCTCCTTCTGAAAATTGCAAGATCATGACAAATGTACATTTCTTAGTTGTCACATGTTGCAAGAATTAAGCATGAGACTAAAAGAAGTTTTACAGGTTTCATCAAGGACAGTTCCAATATGTGTGCTATCAAATATAAATTTTTTAAGTATCATATACCAGTCAAGACCCCCATCAAGAGGGAAAATCATAAGTATCAACAAACAATTTACATGATTCAATATGCCAAAATGTGAATCATCTTATTGGAACTAGCAAGTTGTATGATTCAATATGCAAAAAACGTTATCATATCACCATCTCAACAAAACTATGAATACCAGGCTACTATTTCAATAATGGACAGCTTTTTTTCTCTGTATAGAAAATACATTGAACTAAAAGAGGCGGGCATAAGAAATGCCCCAAAATAGAGTTCCAACAGAGTCATACCAAAAAGGCTCCAAGCTCTAAAATCATACACAGGGTAAAAGAAATCAAAAGAAAAATGAAGGTGCATTAATAATTCTATGTGGTAATAAAGCCAAGGAATTAGAAAGTAACCATTCATTGCTGTCAAACAAAAACTTCCGAGGCATTAAGAACACCCTAGAAATTGAATAACATGAGGTATCTGTACCAAGACATAAATAATGTGTTCGACCTAAATCTTTCAAAAACAGAAAGCTGGGAAGATTCCCAGTAAGAATTCTTGCATAAACCAAGCCCAATAGATTGACAAAACTTTAAAAGGCAGGCGAACCTACGAGAAACGATCGGTCAAAACTGAAATTCCATAAAGCCAACATCGGCGAAATATAAACAAATCAGATGCATATAGTAGTGAATATGCGGGCTCGAGAAATGAGAAATGCATACCTGAGAATCAGAATTCCTCCTTCGTCGGCACCAAGAATTCGCCCCTCTCAGAACTGATCCTTAGTCGGTGGCCACTGCTGCTATTCTCTAATTGGGGTAGAAAAAGGAAATGCGAGGGTTTGAACTAGGGGTGAAATCAGATTAAGAGGTTTAGAAATGGGTTCCTCGTATCGAGAATAGATCTGAGAGGAAGAAGAAAAAGGTTTTCTGTAGTTACAAATTGGGGAAAAACATAATCTCAAATTGAAAGACATCTCTTCAAACAGACTCAGAAATACAAATATCTCCGATAAGAACCACCAACATCAGAAATGCTAAATTTATTCCAAAGAACAAACAGCAGCCCTGACGAAAAGAAATTCAGCACCAAATAAGTTCCCCAAACATGAAAACCAGAATCGAAACTTCATGAATCATAACCTTCGTAAACAGAAATCACAAAGTATTGATCCTCAGGAACATAATTCATACCAAGAAATTCGGAAAACTCATTGAGACATTTGATCGAACATATTGCGGACAAATCAGAGAACGACCAAATGGAACACCATCCCAACAACATCGATCCAAGAATTGAAATCCAAAAATGCAAATCAATAGAAAATGAATCCGAAAATTCCCAGAAAAGAATTCATAGCATTTTAAAAAACATCCTACTGGAATTAAAAGATCTTCGCCATTTACGCAATGAAATGTTCCTAAACTCTGCAAGTTAGAAATCACTTTGAATAATTCTCAAACCAGAACTGAATTGAGATGTGACCTTGGAATTAAAAATTTTATAGCCATCTACGACGATTTTCTCCTGTCGAACACCTTAAATCGCCCGTTACTTAGTGAGTGATGCCGTCGTTTATAACATCTAGTGTCTCCATTAGTAACCGAAGACTCTGGAACCGCCATCGAGATGAACGGCAAAATCCGCCATCGCCGCCACTTATCAATTTTCCTCTTATATTGGGTTTCTCTTTTATCGACGCCGCCAACAATTTGTCGCCGCCATAGAAGAGGACGCCCCTGCTTTTGCGTCACAGAATTAAAATCTGTTTCAATCTCAACGTCAGAAATTGCCTCGGTAAAAACCGCTTCTGATGTTTTGTTTAGATTTATTGTAAATATATTATAACTAGATAAGCTCGCGTTTTGTTAAATAAATTTTATAATATATTATATTAATATTAGACCCCGAATTTCGCGATAATGAAAGAAATATATTATCAAATAAATTAAGTATATGTTATATAATCTATGTATACCACAAAATAAATTAAATATACACTATATAATACGTATATATTACCAAATAAATTAAATATAAGTTTTCTTTACGCAAACTATCTATATAATCTGTATATATCACCAAATAAATTAAATATATATTTGTTTTTGTCATATTATCTATATAATCTTTATACACAAAATAAGTTAAATATACGCTTGCTTTACGTACACATTTTATATAATTTGTATATGTCATCAAATAAATTATATATATATATATATATATCATCAAATAAATTAAATATATATAATATGTATATATCATAAAATAATTTAAATATACTCTTTCCAAATTTACGAATACAAATTGAACAACTTGATTTAAAATTTTAAAATTTTAAACGTAAATTTTGTTTCTTCGATTAATGAATTTGTATATTTCAATATGATGCATTCAAATAAATGGACGGATGAGATTAAAACTTATAAAATTGATGGATGTTAAAACTTAAATGAATGAGAAGAGAGGGATTTTGAAATAGAAGAATGTGACTTTGTCACATAAGTTTTCATATGTTTAAGCTTTATAAGGTTATAGATTATGGACATTACATATTTAATGGGCCAAGATGTCTAATGGGCTTTTAGAGTTACATCTCAATTCTCTTTCTATTTATACTTACGTATTGTATTATTGTATCGTTATGTACAACAAGAAATATAGTGAAATATCTCATGGCTTGGTTCGCCCCAGGACATAGGTGTTCTACCAATTAGGAATATCTTCGGCTCTCAAATAATTCCCTTACGAATTCGTTTAATTATTTTTTTCTTTAATTATTCTTCCATCAATAATTGGAATATCTATATAGTTTTATAGATAGTATATGTGACGCTTAGTAACTTTCTCTTAATGAATCTTTTCGCTTGCTTAGTATAGCTTGAGTAATTTATTTTGTTATCGTGGTTTTTCTTGATTGTTATACTTGATTTCATTACAACGTATATAATCGACTGATAATATTTCTAGGTCTGGCATTTTCGGTAGAGTTCCTTCTATAACTAGAAGGAAATGCATAAAAGCGGTCTAGAGCGAGATACACAAATTTATACATAATTGGATTGAAAATGGCTTGATTTACAAGAGTTATACAAGGCATATACGGTTTACGATATAATTGAAAATAATAAAATATTTTTGTTGTCTCTTTAATATTAGGTCAAATTTTTACTTCCTAATAATTGTAGTGAAAAAATGTCCGATATTACTAGGAGAGAATTTATCGAGATCTCCTAGCTTCATCTATGTTGAGATCACCTAGCTTTATCTATGTTGAGATGACAATAATTACAAGATTCTCAATCCACTAATGCCCGAAGGCAAATGCTTTAGAATTCATTTATGCTCGAGTTATATTTATAATACTCCTACCCTGTTACATGAATCCATTTCTTGGTTTTATCCATAAATAATAATAATAAAATTATATATATATATATATATATATATATATATATATATATATATTTACCGAAAACATCTCATCTTGTTAATTATTTTGGAATTGTATTTCTCTGTTTAAACTATTATTATGTGTATTCCCGGTATGTAATGATGAGTACTTCATGACGTTATTTGAAAATGCCTTTTACTCGTGCACTTATTGTTAATAACTTGCATATGTTGTGACTTTGAATACTGAAGCCATGACCTTGTTTTATGTTCGAAATTATTCCCAAATTTACGCAATAAGTTTCTCGTATGTGATTTGTCATAAGTTGTTTCTCATAAAACGGTGGCTCAACTACACAACCTTTCATAGACAATGGAAATTGGGACTCAATCTTATCAAATTTAACATGAATATTAGAAAATACTAGCACACTAATAATCAATTTTGGAGGCATAAAATATTAGGATAATCTCCCAAGTAGAGATATTATATCTTGATTAACACCATAGGATTATTTGATTAAATAGTCGGTGATGTCGCATGTGATGTTATCACATATTCTGCTACATCGAATTTGACCCTTTCTTTCTTCATATGACTAACTTTTATTCTCTAACAGTTCAATGTTGTAGTAGATGTTGTGACATTGTAGGTTGAAGATCTAGAACATTCTACAAGGATCTGGAATGAAGACTTAGTCAAATGTTGCCATGGATCTTTGTAACATCAAGTGCAACATTGAGGACGGATTCGAGAATCTTCCATAAGGATCCGTAATTCAAGACTAATTCCAGAGAGATTTAGAAGGACCTAGATCATGCGGTTGCGAGAGTTAACCACGAAATCAACTAGCTACATGGACGGTTATGTGAGAGAATTAAGGGAAGTTATTTTGGAGTCTTTCAAGATCCATCTACAAGGATCTATGGTTGAAGATCGAGGACCTCTATAAATAGAAGACCGAGGACTTATAATGACAAGGAATATCCAAATATCAATTGTTGAGTGCGTTAGTGCATCCAAGAGATAGGGCCGTTAGTCCCCCTTTACGTTGGTACTTGTGCATGTTACCTCGTTTACCAACATAGATTTATTGAAGTGTCATTAGCGTAGATGTCTTTGATACTTTGATTTACTTTTGACGGTGTAATATTTTGTAATACTACACTTAGCCGTTTAAGAGTCAATAGGTGATATTGAGTCTTTATTTTCCGTTGTAAAGGTTACTGTCTTGGAAACTCTTTACACAAACTTTTGTATTCACTCTCGAATTAGTGAAATGTTTCGCCGACAGGCATCATAGACTTTAATTAACAAGTCTATGAAAAACTTACTCCTTTGCATTGTAGTGTTAGTCTTCCGCCGTGTTTCACATTACTGATATTTAGGTGTTGTAGTGCATGTCATAACATTCGAGACAACATCAATCTGTTTTACACTACACGCACACTTTCGGTTGGCACGAGCCTAAAACTTGACGGTACTAAGTTTAGATCCTGTGTTTTAGTGTGTCTTTTTATTTTGCAATGGAGTATCCACTCTCTCGATCTGTCGAGGCCTCCTGTTCTTGATGGGACAAAGCGTGCCTATTGGAAGCCAAGGATGCGGATGTATATCAAATCCATAGATGAACGTGCTTGGAGGAGTGTTCTTTACGGATGGGCGGCCCAAAACTCAGCCTGATAATGAAGGAGAAACTCAAGTCAAACGTGAACTGGATCGACAAATGATGAAAGCACAATTGCTAGTTACAATTCTAAAGCCTTAAATGCAATTTTTGTCTCGATTGATATGACTATGTTCAAAATCATATCTAAGCGTGTCGGCAAAAAGAGGCTTGGGATCGTTTACAAGAGCATTGTGAGGGGGTCTGATAGTGTTCGTAGAACCAAACTACGAATGCTAGGCACGAAGTTCGAGAACACGAGAATGAAGGAAGATTAAACCATTTCATCTTACAATGAATGTGTCACGGAGATTGCCAATGAAGCTTAATTGCTTGGAGATCCAATTTCTAATACCGGGTTAGTGCATAAGATTTTACGTTCTATTCCTAAAAGATTTGACGCGAAAATTTGTGCTATAGAAGAAGCAAAGGACACAGATACGTGAGTCATAATGAGCTAATAAGTATTCTTAAGACCTATGAGATCAACTTCATCCAACCGAGAGGAGAATCTTTGGCAAGAAGGTTGTTGTTTACAAAGGAGAAGCATCTTCAAGTGATGTACATCAATCTTATGTTACCGAGATTGATTACGATGAGGATGTGACGGACCTATGTTGTAACAATCGACAACATCGCCCTGGCGACAAAAGTTTAACTCCTACGAGGAAAGCGATGAGCGAGATCCAAGGGGAATATCCAACCAAAGATCCAAATCAACACAACACCTACCCCGAAAGAAGGAGAGATCGGAGAATCAATCAAGGCAAAGGCCCGAAAAAGGTAGTAAATCAAGGTATGATCCTGAATTGGAAAATCATTAAGTGTGATGCATGCACCGGATTTGGACACTATGCAAATGAGTGTGCAAATACCGGAGCTTAGGAGAAAACTGAATTTTAATGCTACCTTAAGTGATGACTCGAGATAATGAAAATGATGATTCAAAAGATGAGGAACTTGCTTTTTATGCTAAAATTGATTATGATGACTCTCTGGATGATCATCCGGATGACTCGACTCGGATGTTGCATCGGATATTACAACATTCAAGCAACATCGAATCAAATTTCTCCAGATTTGAATAGTTTTGTTGGGTGTGTTGATGAAGCAGATAACACTTACGAAGAAACAAGAATTGATGAATCGACTATAAAAATTTGTTAGATAAATGTCTTTGAACAAGCTCAATGTCTAGAGTCTTTAACTAAAGAGAATGATGATTTGAAAGAAAGCAGTGACTAAACTAGAAATCATACTTACCGAGAAGAGATTTGGAAATTTCTAAGCTAAAAGAGGAACCGAAAGGAACTTCTTTGAGTTTTAAGAAATATACCAAAAGTTCTTCGATATGAATGATGCTCTAGTAGTTAGTCGATCTAATAAATTTGGTTTGGGATATAAAAGCAGAAACTTCTTTTATGTTTGAGAATCCTGTGAAATTTGTGAAAGCTAAAAAAGCTGTTCTTTGAGGTAAAAGTTGAGGCTCAAACAAAGACTAACAAGAAGAAACAAGCAGTAAAAGAAGTATGTGTGTCATTATTGTGATGAAATTGGTCATATTCGTCCTTACCGTTTGAAAAGACCGAAAGATCTGAAAGATGCTAAAATATTGTCTAAAATGTTGTCACATTCTAAGCAACATGTGTCAAAGATAGTCTCTAAAAGGAAGAATAAAGTTATGCGTAACATGGTTTACTCTTCTCTCGAAAGCATGTGTACCAGGTTTATGGTATTTTAATAGTGGTTGTTCTAGACATATGACTGGTCAAATCAACTTCTTATACTGAATATGAATCTTTTAATGGTGGAACCGTAACATATGGTGGTGGTACTAAAGGAAAAATTATTGGAAAAGGAACTTTAAATGTTGAAGGTTTTTCTAAGCTAAAAATGTTTTGCATGTTGATGACCTACTTGCTAATTTGATTAGTATAAGTCAATTATGTGATGATGATTTGTATGTAAAATTTGACAAAAACTCATGTTATGTTCTTGACAAAAATAATGAATGTTTGATGACTGGTAATAGGTCAACAAATAATTGTTATTTAATTGGGAACAATAACGTGTGTAATTTGTCAAAACATGATGAAAATGTCTTATGGCATCAAAGATTAGGACATACAAATTATAGGAACATAAGGAAACTAGTTAAAACAGAAGCTATGCTAGGATTGCCTAAAGCGAAGTTTGACAATCTGCTTGTATGTGGTCCATGCCAAAAGGTAAGCAAGTAAGAATGTCGCACAAAATGTTGTCACATTGTTCGACACATCATTGTTTTGAATTCTGCATATGGATCTCGATGGGTCCAATGGAAACAAAGCATTGGTGGTAAGAAATACTCACTTGTTGTGGTTGATGATTACTCTCGGTATACTTGGATTGAATTTTTAGAGAAAAATCAGAAGCTTTTAATGTTTTTAAAATTCTTTACAAAAAGATTTAAATCATTTCAACTTGAAAGTTAGCGAGAATTAGATCCGATCATGGTAGGGAATTTGAAAATAGTATGTTTTCGATTTTTGTGAAAGAAAAGGTATATTGCATGAGTTTTCTTCACCTAAAACTCCACAACAAAATGGGATTGTTGAAAGGAAAAATAGAACTTTACAAGAAATGGCTAGAGTCATGCTTACATCTAAAAATCTTGCTAAGAGATTTTGGGGTGAAGCATTGAATACGACATGTCATATTTCTAATAGAGTTTTTACGAGATCTGGTTACGATCAAACTTCATATGAGATTACGAACAATAGAAAACCAAATGTGAAATATTTTCATGTGTTTGGTTGTGTGTGTTATATTACGAATGATAGGGATCGGCTTCACAAGTTTGATTCAAAAAGTGATAAAGGTTTTTCTTAGGTTATTCTAGAAATAGTAAAGCCTATAGAATCTTTAACCTTAGAACTAACACTGTTCAAGAATCTGTTAATGTTGTGTTTAATGATGATAAAAAGCTTACAGGATGACAATGATGATGAAGATGTGTCGATGTTCTTGAAGTTCAAGATAATCATTTGAAATCGAGAGAATGTGTCACCGAATGTTACAACATCTGGTGCAACATCCCTTGAAAATTCAAAAGATTCATCTCAAAACAATCGGTATACACCAAAGTGAATCCATCTAGTCGTATAAATAAAAATCATCCACAGAGACAGATCATTGGTGATGCTTCATTGGTGTACAAACCGAAGGAAAGTAAGTTCAAAAGAGCATGCGATTTGGTAAGATCAATATGTATGTCTTCTCTTTGTAATGTTGTTAATGCAGAGTGCTACTATTACGAAATTGAACCTAAAAATATTCTTGAAGCATTAAAAGATGAAAATTGGATTAATGCTATGCATGAGGAACTTAATCGAGTTTGAAAAGAACGATGTTTGGACACTAGTTCCAAGGCACGATGATGTCAATGTCATTGGAACTAAGTGGAGTTTTAGAAATAAAGCGATGAGTGCAGTAACATTGTTAGAAACAAAGCTAGGTTAGTCGCACAAGGGTATACACAAGTTGAAGTTATTGATTTTGATGAAACATTTGCACTGTTGCTAGGATAGAATCTATTAGATTATTGCTAGCAATTGCATGTTTTATTGACATTAAACTTCACCAAATGGATGTTAAAGCTGCATTTTTAAATGACATTTTGTTAGAAGAAGCATATGTTGAACAACCTAAGGGATTTGAAAACCCACAATATCCTAATCATGTTTATAAGCTAAAGAAAGCCTTTGTATGGTCTAAAACAAGCTCCTAGAGCATGGTATGGTAGACTTACTGACTTTCTTTTGCAATTTGGTTTTATTAGAGGAATTCTTGATAATACCTTATTCATCAAACAAAATGGAGAAGATTTACTAATTGCTGCAAATATATGTTGATGATATAGTTTTGGTTCAACTTGTGATAAAATGCTAAACAGTTTTGTTGAAGCAATGACTCGCAACATTTGAAATGAGTATGGTTGGGGATCTAAATTACTTTTTAGGTCTTCAAATCAAACAAGAAAAATATGGTATTTTCTTCTCACAAAGCAAATATGCTAAAAACTTGGTGAAAAGGTTTGGTTTGGAAAATTATAAGGTAATGAAAACACCTATGGGATCTACACGAAATTGTGTAAAGACAATGCTTTGGACAAGAAATTGATCCAACCTTGTATAGATCCATGATAGGTAGTCTTCTTTACTTAACCTCTTGTAGATCGGATATCATGTATAGTGTTTGTGTTTGTGCAGGTACTAAGCATGTCCAAAGGAATCACACACTGAATACGGTTAAGAGAATCATAAGATATGTTGCAGGTACAAGTGATCTAGGTGTTTGGTATATCAAGGACACAAATAGCACACTTGTGGGATATAGTGATCTTGATTGAAGTGGAGACATAGATGATAGAAAAAGTACGAGTGGTGGTTGTTTCTACATGTGATTAGGGTAAAATTGCATATAATTTTAGGGCTTTATTATCTTGATTTGATGATGATTTATGGCTTAATTCATAATTAATTGGTCCAATTGCATTTAATTGTTGGATTTGGTGTTTTGAGTTAAAATTGCGGGTTTTAGGCCAACTTTGAGTGCAAATTGAGGTCTGTTAACATTGTCAAATCAAGTGAGAAATTATATGGTTAGAAAGAGGGCCGCGAGACGGTCGCAACGCAAAAAGAATGAGGTCATTCGGAGTTCGTATGAAGGAGATACGGTCGAACGAAGGAGACGGCGAAAAACAAACTGTTACACCCAGAATCGCATGCACCCTTCGGATTAGGAATTACACCCACCAGCTGCACCCACGATTTTGATAAGTACACCCCTATCGAGTTTTTAAATCTGCGCTGCAGCAGAAGCAGCGGAGGAGACATTAGTTTAGTTTAGAATTTTAGGGCTTTCTCTTCCTATTTTCTATACACATATTCACGCACAATACACATTCTTTACACACACATTCACACATAGATTAAGTGTTTTTCAATTCAATTTCAATTTCTTGCAAACTAGGGTTAGATTTCAATTGTTTCAAGAGTACTCTACATATTCAAGGTGGCATCCATCCTTTTCTTATTATTATTAGTCGATAATTTCTTGATTCTCATGCTTTCTTCTTTCTCATTTCTCTCAATTTTCATGGGTTTGTTTCAATTCATGATGATTGGCTAAATTCTTTTTGTGTTTGGGTGTGATGATCCTTGGGTGAATTAATTTTGATGATCATGTGATTGGGTGTTTCAATTATTGGGGTGATTAATTATTCTATTGTGATTTGCATGATTTAATTGATAGATTAGGTTTTGATCCTTTGTTAATTGATTTAATTTGCGCAAAGAGATTTGGTTTATTAAATTGATTCTTAGGTGTTAGGCTTGGTTTTGTGATTGAAGTAAATATTGGGTTAACGCAAGGAGACTTGGTTAATTTTCATTAGAACCTACATTAGAATACGTTAATTGCTTGAATTTATTTCTTGTGATTAAGTGAGGAGACTTAGGGTGTCGTCTCTAAACTATCTTACGTGTTTCTTTGATATATTAAACCTAGGCTTATCCGATCACGGTTGATATGTGATTTTATGCTAGATAGCTCCTATTATCCCTCGTTAATTGAAACCCCGATCATGTGTGATTCGAAATTAAGGATTCCTTGGTGACTTGCACCCGAACACATTTTTCTCATATTTATTATCTCATTATTATTTTTAGTGATTAATTTTAGATTAAAATTGTGCAAACCCGAGCCCGACTCTATAATACCATGACAACTCTTAGCTTTAGGGATCCTTGCTCGACTTAGTTCCTTTGGGTTCGATAACTTGATTGGGTCTTAAAAATACTTACACGAAAAGCTGCAATCAACATGGGAAACAACCTGATTTCATGGCACAAGAGAAAGCGGAACCGTGTATCACAATCCACTGCAGTCCGAATACATCGCGGCAGAAGTTGCGTACACAACTTCTATGGTTGAGTACGATGTTTCATGATTATGGTATTAAAAGTGATATTTTAAGCAGTATTGTGATAACACTAGTGCTATTAATATTTCGAAAAATCCTGTACAACATTCACTCACTAAGCACATTAGTATAAGACATCATTTTATAAGAGATTTAGTAGAAAAAAATATTGTTAAGTTAGAGTATGTACCCACCGAAAATCAATTTCTTGATATTTTCACTAAAGCTCTTGACCATGAGAGATTCTCATTTTTGAGGAAATCTCTTGGTATGTGCACTATCTAAATAAAGTTGGATAGATGTTGTTACAAATGTTGTAACATACGTGACAACATCACGGGTACATTGTATAATTTGGTTAATTTTTGAACTTTTCTTGATTAATTAATTCCTCTGAAAAATGAATTTGAATCATAATTGATGTTGTATAAATATAAAGAGGTCTCACACTTCTCAAATGCAATTGAAAAGAAAATTAGAAAGAAAAAGCACTCAAGATGTACTAATTCACCTGAGTAACTATGGAGCACGGAGTTCGCTACTACGATGTCTTCTTTTCAAAAGGTGATTAGTGTTACATCAATATGCTCACAAATCCATTGAGTAACTATGGGGCACGGAGTTCGCGACTACAATGCACTCTTTTGAAAAGATGGATTGGAAAATTTTTCTAAGGAAAAACCGGTGTTGAGGTGTGTGTTCCAATTTTGAGTACAACATCGGGTAAATTTTGAATTTATTTTAATTTGTGTAATTAATTAATTATGTTTAAGTTCTTAATTTGACTAGGTCATACACTAAACCCACTACTACCTTATTTAGATAATGCCGTGTAGTTTTAATTAATTGAATTAATTAATTTGAATTTTTGGAAGTTTTTTTACCTATGATTTCATTCCCTAAATTTTAGGAGATCATGGATTTAATGTTTTAAACCACCTAGGTTCTAATCTATTCCAGATTTTTCTTTGTGGGTCTATACTAATAACCGTAACTTTATTTTCTCTATATAAGTCTCGAAATTATGTTGCTCCATATACTAAAGCATAGAAGTGATTATTGTTCATTATTTTAAAAATTTCGCGTAAGTGTTCAGTTTTTATCTTCATTTGTTAACTTAAATTGAATATTTTAATACTCTATGTAAGTGGAAATGGCGAGAAACCTAAAGGACTCACACATTCAAACTTCTCCCTCAAAGCGAAACCTCTCCAAACTCTCAATCCAACCTCAATCTGCCATTTGAAATGGCTACAAACCCTAATGCCGCAAGCTGTTGCTGAATAATCCACTACCACATCACCTCCTATGCCGCGATCGATGCTTACCCTCCGAACATTCACATACCCACTTTGAAGCATCGGCGCGCAGCTGAAACCATCGCTCAAAACACGAAAGGTGCACCCAACGTTCTGAGCTCACAATCGGCTCTACTACGGTTGATGCGTCTCAATACCTCGCCACTCAAACTAACCCTACTCCTACATCTACTCCCGTTCCTGAAAACCCTCAATCGTCCACTGTAGAAGTCGGCGTTCTGCGATTCTTTGCGAGAATATCTTTGAGCGGGAGATACCACAATGGAGGATGCACCCACGGTTGAAACCAACAAAGGGAAGAGTCCACTTGCGAGGAGGAGAACGTTTTCGATCACACCGACTCTTCAATGTCGGAGGACTCGAACCGATGGAGCTTGCTACTACCTTGTTAAAGGCCGCAAAGGGGAAAAGGAAGAGAAGCCCTCCATCTGTTGTTCCACAACCAAGGAGGAGATTGGGGACGTGTCTTTACTAGGGTTGATTACTCGAGAATCATCAAGGAAAAAGAAGCCTACTATGGGTTCGATTGCGAGATGAACCAATTAAGGTATTCTCGACTCGGTTCTAAAAATTCGACAAGTAAAGTGGTGAACAGTGGTTGATCTTGATGATGGTGATTGCGAGAATGTACCAATAATTGAGCTGAAAATAAAGCAAGAAAGACGATCTAAGAAGAAAGCAGGGCAGTGTTGTACCCGATGTTGGAACAAGTGCGGCGGCACCTAACGGTGATGACTGCGAGGAGAAATCAAGCGAAAAATCTGATCATTCCGAGAAAGATACCGATTGAACTTCATGTTGGTGATGAGGATGCTAGTGAACTTGAGGATTCTAGTGATGATTCGGATAATGAAACTTTTGATCAAAAAGTTACTAAGTTGAGTAATAGAAAGCTGTTGATAGAAAGAAAGATTGATGTTCTTTGAGTTTGAGTCTAAGAGGTTGGTAAGATACTTAGAAGAAAGAAGTTTGATGCATCTTTGTTACTTTTGCTGATTCTTTTGTGACTAATTGGGTTTATGAGTTCTATGCAAGTCCGAAAAAGGGACATGGAAGAAGAAACTCTCATTGAGTACGGAGTGCAGTAAACTTTAGGGGAGAGATGTTCCATTCACACTGAATCGATTAATTCCTTCCTCCATATTGATCACATGGATGAAGAGGATGTACCTCCTATGGATGAGGTAATTCAAACTTTGGTGGTGGTAGAATAGTTAGGTGGCAAAGACATATGCTTGTTGCTCACTTGACATCTCTATATTCGATTATTCATAAGTTGATTGTGTATAATTGGATTCCTTCTACAAATTTGACCAAAGTGACTAAGGACCATTTGTTTTGATGTTTAGGATTGGTGTTATGAGGAGATTTAACTTAGGGCTGGTAATTTTCCATCATTTGATGAAGTTTCTTTGGGAATATTTACGAAAAAGGGAACCTTCCTTATCCGAATTTGATTTATGGCTACTTGAAGAGTCATGGTTTTCAACCTAGCCGAAATGAGTTGTTGAGGAGGGTTACTTTGATGAATATCTCACCTATTTTCTTTGAGTGGAAATAGGGTAATTGATTTGCCTATACCGAGATCGATCTTTGAAGAGAATGTTGCCCCCGATGCTGCTCATAATGTCGTTTCACGATCCTGTTCATAATCCATTCTGAAAGTCGCTTCGAATCTTTGCTCCACATGCTTTGTTCCACATCTTTGCTCCACAAAATCCTAATTATCCTGCTGGTTTTATGAACTTTAATGAAAATTTTATTCGCAGCAATTGGGCGTTTACGAGAATCAATTAATGAACTTCGATTCTTGAAGGATTATTGGTTGCGGTTACTTTACGCTACCACGGGGAGTACCAGTGCTTGCTCGCTCGTGGTGTTGTAATCGAGGAAATTCTGACTGGCGTCTGCAAACCCAGGTGGAGATGGTGCAAATCCTGGTGGAGAAGGTAATGCGGTGGACACGATCTTTGATGTTGCTTTGCGGATATTACTGCAAACTTTGCAACTGATGGAACTTCTTGATGAAGATGAAGAAGTTCTTGAACTTTATGGTGATTTACCAAATCGAGATGACTCGATGATGACATTGCTTTATCGGGGAGATTCGTGATAGTTCCCTTATAAATCGATTTAATACATTTGCTTAAGTAGACTCTTATTTTGTTTCTAATGCTCGACATTGCTTTATAGCTACGATAATGTTTTGTTTACTTAGGTTCGACTACGATACTAGGTTATTTTTGAAGCATTACTCGATACGATTTTATGTTAATGCTCTGCTCTGATGCTGATATTTCGATTAGATGTTGATACTAATCTATTTTGTTGTTTTATTTAAACATTAATGGTTTATTATGTTTAAGTAAGTTAACTTTGAGTTACTTATTACGGTTTTACTAGTTTGACTAGTTTGCTACGGACGAGTTATGGCTTCTTTGAGTGTATGCTACGAGATGAGATTCTCTGTCATACATACATTCGACTTATATATATTTTGATATGTTTACATCGGGTGTGTTGTAGCAGTAAAGGTCAAATTGGGGGAGATTGTTGATGTCGCATGTGATGTTATCACATATTACGCTACATCGAAATTTGACCCTTTCTTTCTTCATATGACTAACTTTTATTCTCTAACAGTTCAATGTTGTAGTATATGTTGTGACATTGCGGGTTGAAGATCTAGAACATTCTACAAGGATTTGGAATGAAGACTTAGTCAAATGTTGACATGGATGTTGTAACATCAAGTGCAACATTGAGGACGGATTCGAGAACCTTCCACAAGGATCCGAGAATTCAAGACTAATTTCGAGAGATTTAGAAGGACCTAGATCATGCGGTTGCGAGGAGTTAACCACGAAATCAACTAGCTACATGGACGGTTATGTGAGAGAATTAAGGGAAAGTTATTTTGGAGTCTTTCTAGATCCATCTACAAGGATCTATGGTTGAAGATCGAGGACCTCTATAAATAGAAGACCGAGGACTTCAAAGCAATGGTAAGGAATATCCAAATATCAATTGTTGAGTGCGTTAGTGCATCCAAGAGATAATTCGTTATTCCCCCTTTACGTTGGCACTTGTGCATGTTACCTCGTTTACCAACATAGGTTTATTGAAGTGTCATTAGCGTAGATGTCTTTGATACTTTGATTTACTTTTGACGGTGTAATATTTTGTAATACTACACTTAGCCGTTTAAGAGTCAATAGGTGATATTGAGTCTTTATTTTCCGTTGTAAAGGTTACATCTTGGAAACTCTTTACACAAACTTTTGTATTCACTCTCGAATTAGTGAAAGCGTTTCGCGGCAGAGCATCATAGACTTTAATTAACAAGTCTATGAAAAACTTACTCCTTTACATTGTAGTGTTAGTCTTCTGTGTTTCATATTACGATATTTAGATGTTGTAGTGCATGCCATAACATTGATACAACATCAACTGCTTTACACTACACACACTTTCATAGTCCAATTTAAACAGTATTGTGAACTTAGTCCTAAGCTGTTGTTGGGCTTACGGCCCTAGCAATTTTGTAAAAAGAAAATTGATGGTGTGTTCATTTTACTATTATTTGTCATATTTGATGACCTCGTTTTTGCTTATCTAAAATGTTTGTTTCTTAGTTCTTGTTAATTTCGCATCATCAATTGTCTTGGCTTATAGAGAAATAAATATTTTGTGTTTGGTAGATAGTGCTACCACATATACTATCTGAAAGATAGAAATTTTTCCAAAATTTGGTGGAAGAAGGGGGAGTGTCACAACAATTGCTAATGATAATATCTTAATAATAGGCTCTGGTAGAGCTTCGAGTGATTCTCCCTATGGGTACTAAATTAATCATTAATGATACATTGTTATATCCACAATCTAAACGTACCCTTCTCGGTTTAAAGACATCGAGATCAAATGGTTATCACATTGAAACCGACACTTTGAGAACAATAGTGCATATCTTTTGATGTCACAATCACTAGGATGTCGAAAAATGTTGTTGAAAAACTTCCTTCTTTTCTCATCCGGATTGTATTATACATACATTCGACCTTCTAATCTCCATATTGCTATGAGCTTAAAATTTAATGATCCAAATTCTTTCAAATTATGGCATGAGCGGTTAGATCATCCAGGACAAAATATGATACGTCGGATTTTGTTTAATTCCATTGGTCATAGTATGCTAAATAAATGAATCCCTTCCATTAGTGAATTTATTTGTGATGCATGTACAAAGGGTGAATTGCTAAACCATTATTGCAAAATTCCAACTTACTTATTTCATGTTGGGGGCATGCAATTTTACATGCTTTGCAATTTTAATTCAAATCCGACCTCTGCATATCATGACTACTTCCCTTTTACAACTAGTGCGTGGGAAATAATCTAACATTTTCCATTTGCGCATATTTGGTTGTGCAGTATATATTCCATATCACCACCAAAGTGTACCTCAATGGGCCCACAAAGGAAATATATATACATAGGCTTTTGAATCTCCATCGATTATGAAATACCTAGAACCTATGACAAGGGATCAATTTGTGGCTTGGTTCGCTAATCGCACATTTGATGAAGATCATTTCCGGCATTATGGGGAGATAAGAATCTAAAATTAAATGAATGCCGAAAAAATTTCATGGAATGAAAAAGATCTTGATATTTATTGTTAGGTCAAGAAAGGTTTTGATGAGTTAAAAGATCAACCCGGATGAATAGAAGACTATGAAGAACAAGCGAGATCAAGGTCTAGGTACTAAGGTGATCGAGACTAGGTCGAGGACTAAACAAGTCGGTGAAGACTATAAGTTGCAAGTCATCGGAGACAAGCTCAAATCTAGTCATCTGCAGGAGACAATTATGTAGAGCTCGAGACGAGGTCAAGACAAGCCGAGTAGAATAAGAAAGGCGAGTCTTCACCAAGTCACCGGTGAGGCAGTAGGATAAATCAGTGAGGAGCAGAGCAGTTTTCAAGATTAAGTTTGTTAAAGCGGTTTTAGTTTGTTAGAACTGACTAACAAACTAAGCTGTCTTCGAGACTTATAAATAGGTCTTGGTTTTCATTTTTCAAATACAATTAACACAACACGATTTACACATTATTCACAATTCAGATTTCTTTCTTCACAATCAATTCACAAGCTTTTTAAAAGAGTTTTCAAAAATTCTAAGTGTTTATAGAACACTTTACCTGTAATCTTCAAAGTTCAATACTCACTGTAATAGTTAGATTTCGAGAGAAGAATTTAGGAGTTTGAAGATTGGAAGATCTTTGTAAGTTGTAAAGCGTAAGTTGGATCGAAAGTAAGTAAGTGGTAAGCAGAGACCCTTCTTCAAGTTGAAGAAGGAGAGTGGATGTAGGATTATTCATAAACCGAATCACTATAAATCTTGGTGTTCTTTATTGCTTTACTTTACTTATCTATTTCTTTCAATTTCGGTTTATCAATCAAAGATTAATTTAATTGAAGTTGGAACTAAATATCGAGTGTGCTTTTGATCTAAATAAAGTTGAGTTTAAAATTGAATTCCATTGTGTAACTTTGGTGTTTTGAATAAGTTTTGAAAGATTTGTAAAATCGAAAAATTTATTCAACCCCCTTCTAGATTTTTCCTAGAAGGCTAATTCGAGTTTCCTTTAATATACTCAACCAAGTGGGACCAACAAGTGGTATCGGAGCGGTATTAAGTACATTACGATATTGATTTTAGGTCTTAACCAAGATTCTGAAATTTGTTCTTCATTATCTTCATCTTCTTTATTTTACTAAGCTGTGCTACTAACAAGATTGTGTAAGGTTTTGTTCTCTTATCTCATCATGTTATCTGGTAAGAACAAGAAGTCAAGGAGTCTACTGAATTTTCAATTGAAGAATATGACTATTGGAAATTCGGGATGGAAAACCATCTCAAGGCAATCCATGATAGGATGGAGGAGGTTCTTGTAGAAGGACCTATTAAATTTTATCATGGAAGCACCGATAATGGCACCGAATCGGTGAATCAAGAGTCGACAAGAGAAAAAGTGCTCGAAGCAGACAAGTGATGAGAGAAAAATCCACAACCTAGATCGGGTAGCTAGGATGAAATCATTGAAACTACGAGTAAAGATTGGATTGAAAAAGTCAAAAGATGCAAATCGGCTAAGGAGATGTGGTAGACACTTGCAAATATTTGTGAAGGATCGACCAAGTGAAAGAGAATAAGTGCGATCTGTATTACATGTTTTTGATACCTTCAAGATGAAGGAGAATGAAAGCAGTGGATCGGCTAGATGTGAGATTAACAAATCTTCTCAACAAAGCGGTGATTTAGGAAAGAACTATTCGAGAGAAGGAGATCAATAATAAGATACTGAGATCTTTGACCAAGAGATGGAGAGAAAAGTATAATATCCTTAAAGCAACCCAAAATTTATCTTCTATTACTCATCATACCTTATTTTCTCATCTTAAAGCTTTAGAGTATGATATTCGGATAGAAGATGAGGAAGATGAGATGGAGTCAAGCACTTAATCCAAATTTGTTGCCTTTGTCAACAAAGAAGACAAGATGACGGCCGAATATGTAGGAGCCGATCTATCTCTAAAGGAGCAGATGACTTTGCTCACCAAAAGGTATGACAAATTAAGAATGAAATATAAGCGTAACAAATTGAGGTTTTGCGAGGTAAGGGCGAGATCCAGGATCCAAGTCAAGAAGAAAGGAAGATGATTCCACAGATGATGACAAGAGTAGGAGCCGGACAAGGAGGTTCGGATCTCTGCTAAAAGAAATCCTACAAGTCCTAAATTAGATAAGAGTGATACTTGTTACACAGTAACAAGCCGGGAAATTTCAGCTATGATTGTCCTCGGTGACTCCTAAGGAAAGAGAGGAGAAAAGAAAGAAGAGAGACAAGAGATTTGCGGATCAAAGAGCTCTTACGGCTGAGGAGAAAGAATCAAGAAAATCATCATCTTCATCATCATCATCATCGATTTTGGATCGACGATGAAATCATCTTATGGCCAAAGAGGTAGATTATTATTCATCTTCGATAATGATTCTTATAAATGCATTTTGAGATAATGATCAAAGCTGTTATTCAAGGATTATTGAGAGACCTAAAGATGTCCTTGGCTTCTTATAAACAGTGGAGACAGAAAATTTGACTTTAAAAGATCGATTGATTCTAACTAAAGGCAAGCAAGTTATAAACTATTAAGTGCGGAAACATTCAAGGGGAATGTTTGCCTCGGGCGGAGGCTAGTACATCAGACGGCTTATGCGAAAGACTAGAAAATGAGTTGAAATCTTTAAAAGACAAATTTGAAATGATTTGTACTGAAAATGAGTTATTTAAGAAAGACAATGCGAAGCTGGTCTTCAAAATGAGTCAACTTAATAACTCACAATCGGTAATAGATCATATCTTTAGCACTTCCCAAAAATCTCATGACAAAGCAATTATTGGTTATGATAGAAATAGTAAATCGAGATGTTCGAAATCTAGGAAATTTGTGAAGGCATCGATACCTTAAAAGGAATTAAAATTGGTCCTTGGAAACCATCTAGTCGAGATAAGGATGCATCTCCCGATCGAAAACTAAGATTCATTTGAGGATTCCATATCGAGACTAAGAGAGTTCCAAGAACTAAGACGAGAAGAAATTCTTATTATAGTCCTTTTGATGGAAGAAGTAGATGCTATCCCACTTTTCCTAAGTTCAAGAAAATTACTAAATACGAATACGACAAATTATCATTTAAAAGTGATATAATTGTAGACAGATTTGGTAGGCAACTTCAAGACTGATTTATTATTAGGAAATGAGATGTTTGTTTGGTTACCCAAAGTGATGTTTGACCTTTAAGGACCCAAGATCACTATGGTACCTTATAACTAATCTGTTTACAGGATTCACAAGGATCATCACTCAAGGAGGAGATCTTAGCTTCTATCCTGGTACATAGACAATGGTTGTTCACGATATGACTTGTAACAGAAGCTACTATCAAATTTCAGAATATTGATGGTCCTAGAGTATTATTTGGAGACAACAATTGTGGACATTCTAAAGGAGTAGGTACTTTAATTATCAAGGATGTTCAGGTATCGGAGGTATATTTTGTAGAGGGTTTAAAACATAATCTGTTATCTGTTTCTCAACTTTGTGATAAATATTTTCTTGTCAAATTTTCTAAAGATAAATGTGATATCTTAGATAGTTCCTCGAGACAAGGTACTTCTAATCGGCTTCGAGACATGGTAATGTCTATGTGGCAAACTTTAATAGTCCCCCAAAGATACTTGTCGATAGCTAAGGGTGGAGATGACCTCGGTGGCTATGGCACAAGAGGCTTAGTCATCTGAACTTCAAGACCCTTAGTAAGCTAGCTAGGAAGAATCTTGTTAAAGGATTACTTGAGAAATTATATTCTACTTATACGAAATGTGATGCATGTCAAAAGGGTAAACAGACACTCATTTAAAAGTATTAACACATCATCATTTGAAAGAGTTTTACAACTCCTTCATCTTGATCTGTTTGGACTGTTTCACCTCTCGGCTTCAGTGGAAGGAAATATACTCTTGTTGTAGTAGATAATTTTTCTAGATACACTTGGGTTATATTTCTTTTCAAGAAAAATGAGACTATAAACAAGATCCCCGATCTGTTCGCATGCATTCAAAATGAGAAAGGTGTTAATATTATTAAAATAAGAAGTGATAAGGGCACCGAGTTTTTAAATTCTTGTTTATCTAACTTCTTTAATGAGTGTGGAATAGTTCATGAGACATCATCTGCGAGAACTCTACAACAAAATGGAGTAGTTGAAAGAAGGAATAGAACATTGAAGGAAGCGGCGAGGCATGTTATTCGAATATGGAACCCCTCACGAGGTTACAGTGAAGCCATCAATACGGCTTGTTATACCCGAACGGTGTTTGGTTGTTAAAGATAAGGGTAAGACTCCATATGAGATTTGGAAGGGTAAGATTCCAAGAATCTCATATTTTAGAAGCTTTTGGTTGTAAATGTTTCATTCATAACACTGGGAAGTCTAAATCGAGAACTTTTGATGCTAAGGCGGTGATGGAATATTCTTGGGATATTCTAACACCTCCAAAGCATTTAGAGTTTTTAACAAGACAACTCTTTGTGTGGAAGAAACTCCTCATGTGGTTTTTGATGAATTGTATTCTTTCTCAAATAAAGTGAATCAAATTTCTAATGATCTAAAAAGATTGAACTAACCAAAACTAAACATAGGACAGTCTATTTACCTAGTCTTGATTCGATTCGGATGAAGAAGAATCCCCATCCGATAATCAAGACAACTCCTCTTGAGACTCCATCCGAGGAAACACCCTTGACATCAACCGATCACAGGGGTCAGCAGATGAAGGGGGAACATCTGCTCGTGCAGAGTCGGACGAGTTGCTGCTGAGTCTCAAGATGAGGATCCTTCTACTCAAATAGGCAAGAGCATAAGAAATTATCATCCATCTCACTGCAGTTATCGGAGACCCATCAAGTAGTGTGCGAGACACGAATGATGCAGACACCGAGAGTCGTGTCACTTATGTATCTCTTCTTGAGCCTAAGTCTATTGAGAAAGCTTTATCGAGATCTAAGTTGGATAACGGCCATGCAGGAAGAATGCATCAATTTGAAAGATAAAATGTTTGTGAATTAGTGGAAAGACCGCTTACATAGAAAGATTATAGGCACCAAATGGGTGTTTAAAAATAAAGCAGATGAAAACAATATTATTGTTCGTAATAAGGCAAGATTGGTAGCTCAAGGTTATTCACGGTCGAGGGGATAGATTATGATGAAACCTATGCTCCAGGTTGCAGATTAGAAGCAATAAGATTGTTTTTAGCATTTCTTGCTTATAAATCTTTCAAAGTCTTTCAAATAGATGTCAAGTCTGCCTTCCTAAATGGAGTGTTAGGCGAGGAAGTCTATGTGGAGTAGCCTCCGAGGTTTTAAGATCAATAACAAGGTCTATGAACTTAACAAGGCACTATATGGTGAAACAAGTTCCAAGAGCTTGGTATGATACCTTATACGATTTCGTGATATCAAATGGATTTTCAAAAGGTAAAATAGATAGGACTCTGTTTAGAAAGGAAATTGATGGTGACATCTTGTTGGTTCAAATCTATGTAGATGATATTATTTTTGGTTCACCTAATCATTTGTTGTGTGAAGAATTCGGTGTACTCATGAAAAATTGATTTGAAATGTCAATGATGAGTGAATTAACATATTTTCTAGGTTTTGCAGATTAAGTAGATGAGTAATGGTATATTCATACATCGAGACAAAATATGCTAAGGACCTAATTGAGAAATTTGGGATGACTACTAGTAGGGAAGTTAAAATACCTATGGCAACTAACTTCTCTATGGATTCGGATGAGCGAGGATACCCACAGATGCAACGGAGTATCGTGGGTGATTGGATCTCTTCTCTATCTCACTGCAAGTAGACCGAGACATAGCTTTTGCGGTTGGGGTATGTGCAAGATTCCAGTCTAATCCCAAGAAAACTCATCTGGAGACTACTAAGAAAATTCTTAAATATCTCAAAGGGACTTTGCAAGTAGGGTTATGGTACCCGGTGATGACAACTTTGAGCGAGGCGGGATATTCGGACTCAGATTTTGGAGGTTGTAAGATTGATAGGAAGTCCACTTCAGAACTTGTCAATTCTTAGGCAACAAATTAATTTCTTGGTTATCTAAGCAGGACATCATTGCCACCTCCACAATCAAGTGAATACATGGCGGTGGAAGTTGTTGCTCTCAACTCCTCTGGATTAGTCGGCGACTTAGAGATTATAATATTCAAACATCATCTGTTCCTATTTCTTGTGATAGTAATAGTGCAATAGCCATGACATACAACAGCATTACGTATTCTAGATGTAAGCATATATACATCGAGACATCATTTCATTAGAGATCATGTGGAAAAGAATGATATTAGAATTGAAAAGATAGTTCTTGAATCACAAAGAGCAGTATATTCTTACAAAACCATTAGCTAAATCTAGATTTAAATAATTGTGTTTAGAATTAGGATTACTTGATGCATCATTGGCTGATTTTTAATTATCCTTATTTGCATCTATCTTGTGTTTTCCTCTTTCTTTTTCTTTCTTTAAATAAATGCCTAGAAAGAATTATCGAGACTAGGTATGAGTTAAAGGACAATCGTAGTGATATCATTGATTTCCTTTTAGGAATCAAGAATCAAGGATTAGTCATATTGACCTTACGACTTGATGATTACTTATCGACATTAGGTAAATCGAGACTAGGGCACAATAGTCGGTGATCTCTTGAAAAGCAGATGACTATATGCACCTATCCGATCTACCTCGGCTCTTGATAGTTTTGATGAGTTTGTGTGCGGGAACACGTATATCGGCTTTGATAAATCCTTTAAAACACTCTAATATGAAGATCACCTCCCCTTTGTTTTACACATTTCTTGAAAAATGTTGTTCTCAAAATAACTATCTCAAGTCTGTTAGTTTTCAAATAACCTTTATGATTTTACGAATTGAAAATGTTGTGTTCATTTTTTTTTGGAATTAAAATTGTGTTTTTCAAAATCGAGACTCGGAGGAATTTCTTAAAAATATAAGATAAGGTCACTTTTGACCAAGTCGATAAAAACCCGATCTGAAATAGGAAACCTGTTTGCAAAGAAAGACATCTTTTAGCTTACGTCGGGTATACTAATTACCTCTGTATAAAGTAAACCTATTAGCCGTCTAATCCATAGGATAAACAGTTACTTTTACACAATTCAAGACGCGTTAATGCCACGCTTGAAGTCGGCGGTTTTAACGCTAAGCCGTTGATATTTTACACGCGCTTTCATTAATCAACGGTTAAAAATCATTTTCTAAGATCGTGCCACATATCAACTTCCTAATTTTCCCTCTCTCTCTCTTCGTCGTTTAAAAACTTACCTTCGCCATTTCATAAATTCACTTTCACATTCCCTTGTTCAAAATTTCTGCAAAATTTTCTTTCTCTAAAAATCACTCAAATGGCTTCCACTTCTTCTCAAACACCAAAACCCCCACTTATATAACCTCTTCCAAATCGGAATTCAAAATGAACACAGAGTATTAAAAACAAACTCAAGGCCGAGATGTATGTAGACTTCGATACAACAAGAGATAGAGAGTCCAGAGAAATTCGAGATTACCTTTGGAAGCATCGAGGTTAAGAGGTTTACTGCTCATTAAAATCGGTGGAAAACAAAACAATGATTTCATCGGGCGAATTCTGGTCAATAGTGTCTTTTCGAGAAAATGGTTTTGAAACCACTATAGAAGGTACACAATTATCATATACTAAAGAAAATGTGGCCCGAATCCTTGATATTACGACGGATGGAGTGAATCCTTTGAGTTATAAGGAAGATGAATGGGTGACATTTTTGCAAGAGTGACTTACGAGAGGGACGAGGAGGGATCTCAAGAAAAATCTCCTTAGGAGGAAATACGAGGTTGTTAATGACGATTGTGACTAAATCCATTTTAGGAGATCAAAGTTCTCATGATGGTGTAACAAAGTCCCGATTGTCTTTGTATGAGGGTGATTTATGATGGAATCGGGGTAGATTGGGTGGATTTCTTGTTTCGGAGGTTGAAGGAAGAAAAAGCTGAGGCTGGTGTATAATCCTGATGAGGAGACTGGATCGCTCAATCAATCGTGAGTCTTTTTAACAAGATCACGATCTTGATGGAAGGGCTGAATAAAAGGGTGGAAACAAGAGAAGGCTTGAAAAAGTACTCAAAGCAGAAGGAAGGCTGACTAAGCATGAAAAAATAGGTGGGCTGCAGATTGAGATGATGACACGAGGCGAGGCCGGGAGCAGAGGAACCGAGGCAGCTGCAGTGGCCCAAAGACAAGCGATCGGGGTACAAGGAGGTGGCGTGCCGAAGGCTGAAATACCAGGTGAGGTGAAGAGCCATGTACCCGAGGAGCAAACAGTGGGGAAAGCAGCTATAGTGGAACTAGAGGTCATCATACTTAAAGAGACTAGACCTAATGTTACACTTCAAAGGAGGCCCGAGAAGAAGGTGGTAAAAGCTCCAGAATTAAGGACCGGAGGAGAGTCATCTCTCTGCTCCCTCAAGCTTGTTACCGAGAGGAGGCTGCCACGCTGGAGATAGCGGCGGTAGAGGCGAGGCGAGATGTGCTTTGGAGGAGCCCAGCTCGGAACGAATAGTATCCGCTGAAAAGCAAGTCTCAGCAGTACATCCTCAAACATCTCCTCTTGAAAAATCCCCATCCCACCCGAGGCGATGAAGAGGTGTCCCAGTTGGCACCTTCGAGCCTCTTGAGCGACTACACCCATATCTGTCCAAACACGAGATCACCTCAACTCAACCACCTATCACTCCACCTCCTACCTCATCTCCACAACAATCTCCACCTCCACAACAAATACCCCCGAGAAATTCCTCCCACTTCCTCCCAAACCTTTGACTTCCTAGACTTCCTCTCTACAAAATATCCCATTCCATCTCCCCAAATCAGCCCAATACACACTCCCAAACCTGATGGATCTATGGGAAGCTTCGAAGTTTCTCTACGTTACGAAGCCCGAGAAGAGGTTGGTGGAACTCATTCCGAACTTAAGTTCAACTCTGAAGTAATGAAGGAATCTGTCGAGGTTTGGGTGGTTCATCACCCGAGAGCTGGAGATCTAGAGGAGATGAGTCATTCATTGAAAAGGTTGGTGGGAGAACCTCATCTCATGGGAGAAAGCGGTGTTGGAGTCTGCGGGAGTCACTTCCATAACCTCCATCTTATCGAAGAGCGGCTCCTCAATCACTTGCGAGGTCGTCTTGGTTTGCAGAGACCTCACCTGTCGCTCCTCCCGGCAGCCCGGGATCCACCTTCTCTTCCATCCTCAACCAGTGGAGAAAAGAATTGAAGACAAAGTCTCTCGGATGCTTATAACAAAAATTGCGAGACATCGTGGATTACGTGAGTATTACTATGGAAGAAATGCTCAAGGCATCCGAGACAAACTTCTTATCTACTATTTCGATTACATTAAAATGTGCAGTAAAAGAAGAAGTAGCCGAGGTGAAGAAGGAGGTTGGTGAACTCGAGGAGGCAAGTTCAAGGCGACAATCGGATCTTGGGCGATGAAATTACTGCAAAATCGAGACTCACGCCTTCCACCTATTTTCTTGTTGTCAAGGAGCAAATCTCTATGCTACTTGATGATGTTAAAAAGGGGAAGATGTGGAGATTATCAAAGCCGAGCTCAACCAAGATAAAACTCTCAACGGCCGGCCCAAGCAGGCGAGCTCATTGCCACGAAGGTAAGGATCGAGCGAGATAGAGGAAGGAATAAGGGCGGATGAACGAGGCCGAGAAAGAAAGAAGGTGAGCTAAAATCGAGAGGTTCATGGCCAAGATCGGAAGAAAGAAAGGAAGAGGCTAAGGCCAAGGCTGAAGTGAAAAGAGTAGGGAAAAGAGTTGGTAGCTATTGAAAAGGGTAAGGAGAAGGAGCTTGAGCGGATCTCATCTCCTGTCGAGATAGAGTTTGATGGCCAAGGCTGCGGGGAAAAGACCACTGGAGAAGTCGGGTGAGCAGATCGGGATTGAGGCGAAAGGGATAGGCGAATTAAAGCTGAAAAAAGTCTACTATGGCCGAAGGGAGGCAAAGAGGAAGATAAAGTCTGCAAAGGAAGGCTGGAAGGGTCTTTGACAGATCCTTAAAGAGATGGGTAGTCCCAGCGGTCGGAGGAGAAGCGAGACGGGGCATGGAGTCGAGGCCTCGGGAAAGAAGCTGATGCTCCTCCGAGGATGATTGCGCATCCTTCTTGGGCAGCCGAATACATGAAGTATGAGGCTAAGTTGACTTTCTTTTGGTATGTTTGTCGTGGAGTCGGAGCATCATCGAGGATAAGGCGATAGCATGGCATGATTGGATGGAGAAGGAGAATCCGAGGATTGTACGGCCCGATTGATGAAGGAGATGAATGGTACAACGTGGATTTGCTAGCTCCAACCTACTCAACCATTCCAATTAAGCTCATGCAGATGATGACTCTATTGACAAGGAGTGGATCGGATCAACTATCAACTTCGAAGTAAATCGAGATGAAGTTGGCGATCCAAAGGAGATTCTTGAGCTAAGAACAAGGATGTTCGACTGGATGCAGCTCTGAGAAAAAGATAGATGGACAAATTAGATAAGCTTTAAATTTTCTTATCTTTTATCCTCTTATCCGATCCATATGTAAATATGTAAATGTGCTACTTATCCGAATGAGATGATTGGAACCTATCTGAACTACTTGTTTTAATTTTAGAGCTTTATTTTTCTGTTTTAAGAAAACTTAAAAAATTTTAAAACATCTGAGAAAATACTCATCTCGAGACTTAAAATTTTCTAAAAATTTTCCGAGTCTTAAAAATTTTCTAAGTCTTTAATTTTTTTTTCTAAGACTTAAAACTTTTCACTAAGTCTAAATTCTTAAGACTTAAGAACATTTCCTTAAAATTTTTCTAAGTGCGAATTAAGTGCTTTAACTTGAATAAATCGATTTGAAGTGTAAATTTGTTACGATATGCCTATCTGATTATCTTGAATAACTTTGACTAACATCGATTGTGAGTATGTTTCTCTCTTATAGTTTTAACATCATCAAAAGGGGAAATTGTTAGGTCAAGAAAGGTTTTGATGAGTTAAAAAGATCATCCCGGATGAGCAGAAGACTATGAAGAACAGTTGAGATCAAGGTCTAGGTACAAAGCTGATCGACTAGGTCAAGGACTGAACAAGTCACCTGAAGACTATAAGTTGCAAGTCATCTGGAGACAAGCTCAAATCTAGTCATCTGCGAGGAGACAATTATGTAGAGCTCAGACGAGGTCAAGACAAGCTTAGTAGAATAAGAAAGGCGAGTCTTCACCAAGTCACCGCAGACGAGTAGGATAAATCGGCTAAGGAGCAGCGAGTTTTCAAGATTAAGTTTGTTAAGCGAGTTTTTAGTTTGTTAGAACTGACTAACAAACTAAGCTGCTTTTCAGGACTTATAAATAGGTCTAGGTTTTTATTTTTCAAATACAATTAACACAACACGATTTACACATTATTCACAATTGATTTCTTTCTTCACAATCAATTCACAAGTTTTTTTAAAAGAGTTTTCAAAAGTTCTAAGTGTTTATAGAACACTTTACTTGTAATCTTCAAAGTTCAATACTCACCGTAATAGTTAGATTTCAGAGAAGAATTTAGGAGTTTGAAGATTGGAAGATCTTTGTAAGTTATAAAGCGTAAGTTGGATCGAAAGTAAGTAAGTGGTAGCAGAGACCCTTCTTCAAGTTGAAGAAGGAGAGTGGATGTAGGATTATTCATAATCCGAACCACTATAAATCTTGGTGTTCTTTATTGCTTTACTTTACTTATCTGTTTCTTTCAATTTCGATTTATCAATCAAAGATTAATTTTAGAATTGAAGTTGGAACTAAATATCGGTGTGCTTTTGATCTAAATAAAGTTGAGTTTAAAATTGAATTCGATTTGTAACTTTGGTGTTTTGAATAAGTTTTGAAATATTTGTAAAATCTGAAAAATCTATTCAACCCCCTCTAGATTTTTCCTAGAAGGTGATTCGAGGTTTCCTTTAATATACTCAACCAAGTGGGACCAACATTTATACCCACACACTAGTCAAACTGAACCGGAAGTTCAAAAGATAATTAACTTGCAATATTAGCAAGTAATGCGCGAGATGTATTTCTTGATCATAAAGGAGTGACTAAATCGCATATACCTGATGTAAATGCACCTTTGTAGGTAGTGGTCCCAATGAAATCAAGTATACATATTGATTCCCCCATACGCCGAGATGCGTAAAGGACCTCTTAACACAAAGGAAATAAATCCACGGAAAACTAAAATTAGCAAAAATATTCAGTCACCCCTGAAATCTCTTGAAGAGATTCGTCACGAAGACAAAAATCCTAATAACGATATATGTGCACAAAATAAAATATTAGGATTGGAGCGACCAGACCAAAATATTTTGGGAAATGATGAAGATCTCGGTTTATGTAAACATAGAAGTTACTATAAATTTTATAAATACAGAGAAACTTATAATAGAAGTATTATTATTGTCGACAATCCATCGGAAGGATCTCCTTGGGTACAACTTCGATTCGGTGGTAGGGGCGGAAGGAAACTTCTCCTTGATCGTTTCTAGTCCTCTGAACCCATCATCCGGTCTTTCGATCATACGTCTTAGCATTTGCTTTCTCCTGCTCTCTCTTTTTCTTAGCGTCTCTTCGCTTATTTCTGCAACTTCTTCCCTCTTCCTCTTTCTTATCTTCTCTTCTTCTTCCACCTCAGTGGGGTCTTTTGGGGTTGGCTTGATTTGGCTTTCCCAGTGCTTTAGATGAAGAGGAGGATTGAAGTGTCTGAATAAGAGCAGGATCTTGCACCAGCAGTTCTCTAACGGCTTGAGACTCAAATGATTTAGGCGACTTGCTGACTTACGCCAACTCGATCCCCGTCTTTACCTCATTAAGACACGCTGAGACTTGTCTTGGCGGCCTTCTTCCTAGCATCCTCTGCTTGCAACATCTCCTCAGCAAGCTCATCAATCTTCGATTCAATGCCGGGATCTTGTCATCTTGGGAATCAATTCTTTTCATGAGCTCACCATCTTTCCCCTTTTAGCATCGGCAAAGCGAGTGTTGCGGTGTGGCAACTTGCTCGATTTTTCCGATTAGCTCATGTCCGACAAGACCCATCTTACGGTCTAACATATCAAACATATTCTTCCGAGTTGCTTCAATTCTTCTTAGCTCGTTGCTCAATCTATTCGAGAGGATGCTTTCTCCATGGCGAGAGTCATGTTCAGGATTTGTTGAAATGATGCTTCTTTTGCTTGCTCATTCACCAAATCTGTAATCTCTAGATAAGCATCCGAACATACCTCTTCACCCATTCCTCCTGTTTGGTCTCTTCTTCAGCTATCTTGATTAACATTTGCCATTTGCTCTTGATACCTTAGCCCGAAGGTAGAGATCGATCTTTGTTTTCTCAAGCACAACAACCTCTACATTCTCTTTGATAGATGAGAGCTGCCGCCAGCCGGAACAGACCCCAATCATGCATCTCTAGCCCCTGTCACCTTCATTCCCGCTTCTTCATCGATCTCGAAAAGAACACGTGCCGCCTCCCGAAAGGCCACCAGATTTCAAGGTATGCCCTTTCCCCCTCGTCACGAGGTTGGAAGGAAGCAATAAAAAAGGAAGAAAGATGCTTACGCCACATGATCCCATTCTCTCGTATTACCTTAAAGAATTCCTCTAGAGTCTGCCACATGCTTTGGGCTCTCTGGCTCTTCACCAACATATCGTCCACATATACCTCCATGTTCCTACCTATCTGCTCCTGGAATACTTTATCCACCATGCGGCGATAGGTAGCTTCGCATTGATTAGTCTAAAAGACATCTTTATGTAACCAAAAGTTCCACAAGATACAATAAAGTGACCTTAGGGATATCTCCGGATATAATTGTATTTGATGATATCCTTGATATGCATCCATCATGCTAAGCAACTCAAACCCGGCTGTGAAATCTACCAATTGATCAATTCTTGGCAGCGGGTAATGATCTTTAGGCCATGCTTTATTTAGGTCATGGAAGTCAATACACATCATCCACTGTTCTGACCCATTACGGAACTCTATCTTCTTGATCTATCCAGCGTTCAACACTTCTCCACCTCCTCTAATGATCAAATCCTTTTCTACTCCGAAGTGTCGGAGCTTACCTTCTTGGCTTAACTTTAGGATCAGCGTTAAGATAATGCATCGCCGATTCAGGAGGTATTCCTTTGATATCTAAAGGTGAAAAAGAAAACAAGTCAACATTCTTCCTTATTAAACGTATTACCTTCGTAGCAACTTGATGCTCTATCTCGTGTCCCATCCTGGTGGTAAACCCGATTTCTTGGGAATATCTCTACCGGCATCGGCTCTTCCTCGGCTTTGCATCTTGGAAGATCCCTCTTCTTCTTCGTGGAGAATCTTGCTCTTTTTTGCTCGGATCGAGACCCTCTAGCCCTATTAAGTCTGGTTAAGATAAGCTTTGTCACCATCTTAACAGAGTCCACATAGCACCTTCGAGGTGAAATTGATCTCCCCTGACTTCTCCTACTTCATCATCTACTGGAAACTTCATCTTCATATGATAAGTGGAGACTATTGCTTGAAATGTGTTCAAGATAGGCCTTCCAAATATCACGTTATATGAGGATGGAACATCCACAATCAGAACTTCCCCATAATGACCTTCCTTCGAGGAGGTGCTCCCGAGACTCCACCTGCAACATCACTGTCCCAGCGGTTGGATAGCTCCACTAGTGAATCCGTGCAGAGCCATATCAACGGGTTCCATTCTCACATTCAGGTTCATCCTCTTTAAGCGATCCGAAACATGATGTTCGCCGAACTTCCGTATCCATAAAAATATGAACTACATCATATCCAACAATATCGGTAGTAATTACTAATGCATCACTATGGGGTCCCTAAGCCTCCCCGCAATCTTCGAGGTCTAAAGCTGGATGTGTGGTGCGAGATGTCACCCGTCCTATCTCTTTGGACTCAAACTCCGCCTGCGTGTAGAGCCCGAACACCAGCCTTCCGTACTCTAAACGAATCTCCTTCAGCGGGACCTCCCACTATCATTTGAATCACTTCTCTTTTAGGGGGTGGTTGGCCTTCAGGTTGTCTTGTGGACTCCGGTGCTTGTCTTCTATCTTATCTTCATATTTTTCCCTCTTGAACCTCAGGGACACATCGGTCCCTATAAATGAATTCCTTCAGGTGTCCACTGTATTAACCTCTCGATCTCATCCTTCAAATAAAAATATTGGTTAGCATCATGTCCATACTCATTATGAAAACGACGAAACCTGTCTTCTTTGGGTTTCACAGGTCCCTGACCTCGACCATGGAAACTTTATCTCTGGGTGATCATTTGCAACATCCAGGACCTCGGCGAGCTCTATCTTCAACGAAGTGTATTTTTCGAACCTATTTCGAGATCTCGCACAGACTAGAGTGGTCGCTGCAGGGTCATACTTTTAGCTTCCACTCCTTTCTTTTTTGTTCTCCTACAGTTGGCTTGACTTCATTTCTCATGGCTCTCCTTACCTCCTCTAGGGTCACATATTTTTGCTCTTCGTAGTAATTCATCAAATGTATCTGCAGGCTTAATCGCCAGCAAGGAGAACAAATCTCCACCACGTAAACTATTAGTCAAGGCGTTAATCTTTACCTCCATGAGATGCTAATGGTACCTCCAAGGAAGCTTGATTGAACCTCTTTAAAAAGGCTCGCAAACTTTTCTTCGCTCCTGCTGCATATTAAACAAGTTCAACGTTGTCCTAGGTCTTCGTGCACTAGCAAATTGATGGAGGAACAGATTGAACTCCTCAAAGCGAGCGAATAGTATTAGGTCACATCGACTAAACCACTATTGAGCGGTCTTAGCCAAACCGCACCAAATGCTCGTAGGGGTCTTCCATCGTACTCATAAAAAAAGATAAAGTGTTGTGCTCAAAGTATCATAAGTTAATAAGTGAATTCGTACCTCTTATCCTTGTACTAATCGTATATAAATAATATCCTGAAAAGGACGGTTACCACCACCCTCCGATGAAGCTTTCCACTCTTCATCGTGTTCCTCCCACGCTTCATCATTTTCCCATGTTCTATCCCCTTTTCAGAGTGTAATCGCTTCTAGATCTTTCTTAATATTCTTTATTGGCTCTGTTTGATTAAGTCTCAGTCAACTTATCGGATAATCTATATTTCATTAGATTATTGCTAACCGCTAAAGCTTTTCTTAGAGATTATCTTAACCGTTTGCCTTATTCTCGCGCATACGAGTCCATATCAAGATTTTGGGCTTACTTGTGCCTTATCTCCCTCTAGGCCTCTCATTGGGCTTTTACTTACTCCTCGGCCCTTTAAACCTACCTTGAGCATATCCGGCCCAAAACCATATTTATGTCACATCGGTGAGGGAGTATTGTTCTCTCAATCTTTGGGTGATGTTCAAGCAATTGTGTTGACAAAAAAATTATGTTGATTGTGTTTTTTGTCTTACAATCACAAAATGTTTTGTGTTTAATCGAGTTGAACTAAGTAATTCTTATTGCTAAAATTTTTTGACGGGCTTATTGTTGAAATTTTAATAAAAGGTATTTTTATCTTTTACGAATTTTTTCAAAAAAAAGTAGGGTGGAATTTTGCAATAGAGGGTCCATATAACTTTGGCCCTTATAAGTTGTCTGTGATTGTTTTAATGATTATTCATAATTGATCTCTAGGCGGTGAAATACACTGATCTAAGTATCCTTAGAATTATCGACAACTTATATACATGATTCTATCAGCCATTATAAAAAGTTGGGTCCAAATGAATAATTGTATCTTCATTAGATATTTTATTAAATCTAAGGGATACGTATTGATTGTAGATCAAAAGAGTTGGAAGTGTGACATGAGATAAAATCACATAAAAATCCTGAAAATAAATTTTCTAGTAAGAGTGATATTTTGAGATTGAAATAATAATTCTCTATTAAACCCAGGTGGGAGTGATTTACTTAATAATATGATTTTTTTATAGAATTTTACCCATTAAAGATCAAATGGATCTTGATGAGAGTAATTATATGAAGGAGATATCACGAGTTTCAATCTCGAAAAAATAATAGGAAATATATGCTTGAGAGACATTATGATGTCTGAAAATGGGATAAATCTTTAGTGAATGAAGAATAGTCTACAATTGTTCGAGAGGTTCTGTCTCATGTCACAAGGCACCAATGGAAGATGGACATGAGTCGATGAGGTTAAATCAAGTTTAGGAACTTGAAGACTTTACATTAGGATACAAAGTAATTGTAGACTTTTCATCGAGACACAAAGTAATAAAGCATAAATGAATTCTCAAAATCAATAGAAGACTGATGAGTTTTAGGTAACGAGGTTCACATAATGAAATAAATTGTACTCTAAAAGGGGTGTATTAATTTTTTTCAGTTATTGTGATATTTACCTCAATTAGCCTTTCAAAAAAACAAAAATGGAATGTCAATAATATCATATGTAAATGCAACTGAAAGTCGATGTATGTGTGCACGTATCAAGACAATTGTTGAGCTATTGATTAGCGAGATATCAATTAATTAAATAAAAGAAACTGAAAGATAATGTAAGGGATTTTGAGATATCTCAAAAGTACGGCATATTATTATCTGAAGGAGATAATATAAAATTATAAAATTATATAGACACAATCCGAAAGCATGAGACAGATCTGTATAACACTGTCCACTATCGAACTTGTGGCATGTATTTCTGCGATCCAAGTGGTAGTTTGGTTAAGAAATTTCTTGAGACTTTTGAAAATACTAAGCACCTAAAATGGAGTTATAGGGATATTTTATGGATCAAAATCCAGTGGGAGTTGTAGTGATTCATGTGGAATCAAACACTCAGGTGAAAGTTGTAGAGATTCATTATAAAATCAAGCACTCAAGTAGGAGTTATTACAATTCATTGTGATAATCAAATAAACTAAAACTTGTACTAGATATTCCAAATATTGTGAAAACTAAACGCTTCAATATAAAGTTCTTTTTAAAGATATTACAAAGAAGGAAAGAGTGATTTTAAAAAGATTTTTACACTTTTGATGGTAGCAAATCCTCCCATCAAACCTGTTTCTAGAGATCTTTTAGACATCTAAGATTTAGGATTTGTATGAATTTGGACATAGTTGTTGCAAGAATTTTATGTATTGTAAAATTATAGATTGACTCTCCCATTCGAGCAATCGCCTTTGACATCGGATTACGTGTATATATGAGATTATTTTGAAAATAATTGCAATAGATTTTACCAGAAATCTATTTGACTTGTTCAAAAGCTAAATCAATAGATTTCTGGATAATAGTGGGAGGAAATTCAAGTTAAGTTATGATGATACACTTGAACTGTGATTTATATGATATCGAATAATAAAATGACCTAAATGACATGCACTTCCATTCTAGGAAGTTTTAGACATCATGTGCTAAGTTGACCATAGGGAAATGATAAATATATCCACTGATTTCTCATTGTATGAGGCCTTGAGGTTTAAATAAGTCTCTTAGAAGTATGCTTAAAACTTTCTCGCTATATTTTTAAGTCTTCAATTTAGTGTTGCTACTTTAGCATGTTATTAATAGCTAAGATAATTCGGCAATGTTGTACATGTCTAGGAAAGCGGCTATAGTAGGAGTTTGTAGATGAGTCGTTAGAAAGGAAAAATATATTTATTAACACATACCAAAAGCTTTCATATTTTCATCGTATGTAAGATCAATTCTATTACGTTCATTAACCGGTCAATTGAGTTGAAAACTTGATTATGAATATATAGATTTAATAAAGGTTGAATATGCTCTAATGGTTTCAAGGGATTGGAAAGATATGTCAACTGTGTTAATTGAAAGTTTTTGGGATATAACATGTTTTGAATTCTTTATATATAATTGGTTGAGTTGTTATACATCCTTAACAAATGTATAACTTTAAAACTTATATTCTCGAGGGACATACAAATTTATTTGTTTGTATGAAAAGCATTATGTGATAGTATAAAGAGGTGAAGTAGATGAAGGTAAGATTCAAACTTCATGTGTGAGTGAGAAATGAAGGTAAAATTAATATTAATATTACTAATTACACTCATTGATAAAATAAAAAAGAAAAGTTATTTAACTTTCATTCCCTTATAAAAATACATAAGGTATTTTCTTATGTATGTTCAACGCAAAAAGAATGAACTCAGCCGATCGTTTTTAAGACACAAAACATCATATATCACATGAATACTCAGAAAAAGACACTTAAACTGTGAAACATAGAAATAATTCGTAAAGCTATTCTCGTGATCATATTCTGATAACGAGAATCACAATCGTACATAATATATTATGTTGCATTACAAGGTTAGTAAGTTCCTTTAATATCCAGTTAACATAACTACACCCACACTTGTACAAAAGCTCTACCCTCATCTAAAGGCGCGACAGGGGTGCGCTTTCTTCACCATTTTTAAAAAAGGGTAGTCCGTATACCCGACGACAGGATCACGCGTATAAAACGTAGCCCTCACATACTTACTCAGAGGCGCACCCACCTTCAACCTCAACACCAAATCCGGATTCGAAATGAACAACCGCCCATACGCCACCAGATCGGCGTCGCCGTCAACCACCGCTTCAATCCCCAGCTCGCGCGTGAATCCACCGCTGCAAATGAAAGTTCCCTGATACGCGCTCCGCCACGCCCTGATGAGCTGCGCCTCCTCGTCGGCGCTGCCGTGCCTGCCGGACTCCGTCTGGCCGTAGGCCGTGTAGCGCGGCTGTGTGACGTGGAGGTAAGCCAGCTTGGAAGCGTGGACAGACTGGAGATGGTTAAGTCGGTGGATCACGGCGAGGCCGAGGGTGAGGGATTAGAGTCGATTGCGTCGAGATGATCGATGGCGGGTGAGATGCGGAGACCTACTCTGTCAATGTCGATGGCGGAAGCAACTGCTTCAACCACCTGGATTGTGAATTTGCAGCGATTCGCGAGAGATCCACCATAGTCGTCTGTTCGTTCGTTGATGCCGTCTTTCATGAACTGGTCCAGGAGGTAACCGTGCGCTGCGTGGATCTCAATTCCATCAAATCCTGTTCATTTTAAGCAAATGAAAGGGAATTAGAGTTGGAATTACGACAAAACGTTATAGGAATATGTTTCATGATAAATTTATTATCAAATGAAACTATTTTGAAAAATTTAAAATATCGTACTATCAAGAATTAAAGTTAATTCCCGTCAAAAAAAAAAAAAAAAAAGAATTAAAGTTAATTATTCGGGAGTATTTTACTCTCTCTCTTCCATAATAATTTACAGACATTCATTATTCAGGCGTTTCAAAATAAATTGCATACACAAAAATAAAAAATTCATCATAAACACCACCTTCACATAATATATAATTTTACACAAAATGTCATTATTTTTTACCCTCATATACTTACAATACAACTTATTTCTTAATTTATACATAAAGGTTTGCAAAATTAAACCTCAAAACTCAATTCATTACTCCACTTTCATATTTTGTGTGCTCACCAAATAGTTCAAGTTAATTCGGGCGGGAGAGAGTATAAAAATATAATACTATATTATTCAAATTTAAAGTATCAAGTATGTAACTAATAGTATCAAAAATTAGATAGTGGTTCATAAAATGAATAGTGTAATATAAAACATACTCTTAAATTCGAATTTATAGTATAATGTGATTTTAGGAGGTCTTTGGTTAAAAAAAAAAAAAAAAAAAAAAAAAAAAAAAAAACCAATTCATATTTTGTATTAAATTAATCATCTTTCAGTTTGATTAACTGTTTTCTATGCTATAATAATTTTTTCCATTTGTTCACCAATTTTAAAATTAGAGTAAATTATTAGCGTTCTAAAAAACGGTCCAGGCGCCCAACTAGTCGTCGCCTACGCGCTAGGCGGCCCCATGCCGTACCCTTTTGCCTCAAAATATCCAGAAAAAAATGATATGATAATTAGTCGAAGTAATCTCGATTAATAGCGATTAGGCGGGTCTAATCCTGTTTAATCCGCTAATTTATTTGTGAATTTTTGTTAATAAATTTTTATTAAGTTTAATACATCAATCTTTATTTCTTTATTGCATTTTTAAATTGCATTTGCATTATTTTGATGTATTACTAGTTGTTATTACTTACAATTATAACAAATTGTAGGTGATCTTGTTAATTTTAATATTCTTAAGTATTTTTTTATGTATTATTAATTATATATTTTATATAATACTTAAGAACCAGATAAGCGTAGCCCATACTCACCCACACTCACTTTAGTGGGAGACTCGGAGTTCGATTTCCTTTGGAATGAATATTTTCAAAAAAATATTAATTATATATTTTTAAAATTATTATATTATGAATTTTAGGTGGTTTCGACTAAGCCCCGTCTATACCCGGCTAAACGCTCTAGACGCTAGACCCTAATATTCTGCCCGACTACCGACTAACGACTTTTAGAACGATGCAAATTACTAACAATTATTTTCATTATAATTTACCATTCAATAAGGATAATTATTATTTAACTCGAGCAAATATCAAATTCTCAGTCACAGATAAATTCAATTTCATGAAAAAGATTCTTCCTTCACTCCAACACTAGATTGAACAAGAAAAGAATTATCCTGCACAGACAGAATCAGCACTGCCATGAACATCACAAGTATGCGAAATTTTACTATAACCAATTTCGCTTTCACTGTAAAACTTAAATGCATTTTTAAGTGGCATTAATTATTTTCATTAAACAATATTACTGTTAAACTAATATCTTTAAACAGTGAAATTGATTCACCGTATACTTTGGCCACAAGTATATAATCTCATGCTATATCTGCAACAATTGGATATACTCTGCCCACAAATCACATTGTTAACTTGAAATTATTGTTGACAATTGCAATTGTAATTGCAATAAGAATTATGATTCCAAAAAAATCAATTATTATGCACATCAACAATGCGACTTTATGTGACGAAGTGGTATATCTCAAGTGGTTAGAGTCCCACTACCTATGTCCAAAAAGTCATGAGTTCGAGTCACCATTTAACCGATCAACAAAAAAAAACAATGCATCTTTATGTGATCATTTCTCATCAATCATTTTATTCTTTCTTAAACAACAATTATATTTTGTCTCAATTTGTTCCAAAATTAGAGCAACATACTAAAAATTAGCCATTATTCTCATTATAATTCAATATTCGATAATTTTCATTATCATTCCCATTGAAAAATTTGAACCAAAACACCTCGAGTTTCGTTTATATTCACACAATTATAGTTTGCTGATGCACACATGATTCAAGCTCGTATAAAATTGACTGACCTGCTTCGATGGAATTTATGGCCGCTTGGCGGTACTGTTCGACCAGCTCGGGTAATTCATTGGGCTCCAATTTACGAGGCTTCGGATAAATGCCATAACTGCCATCAGGAAGTAGCACTCTCCACCTCTTAGATATCGGCTTGTCTGTGGAGGATACTGGTGCCGTTCCACCGGGCTGAAGTTCTGTTAGTATAACCACAAACTCATTAGACAAAGTGGTGTAGCTCATGTGGTAAGACCGTAAGAGCCCCACTACCTATGTCCTAAAGGTCATGGGTTCGAGTCATAATTTGCCCGATAAAAATATAATAATAATAATAACCACAAACTCATTAAATTTCGAAGTAACACAGAGGAGAGGCTAAATGCTTCTTCTCATGAAAAAGTGGCTGTGGAAGCCCTTTGGACTCAATAAAATCTCAGATTACATGCTTGCAGCACTACAATAGCACCAATCTCACATTTTTGTAGCATTTGTTAGTCAGAAAATTTGACCAAACTCTAATAAATGTAGAGTTTCAATAACAATCTTTGCATTACAACTCTTGTATTTCAAATGTCTTGAATATAAAATACTCCTATACATCTTAAAATTGATCAATATATTATCAATGAGTACAAATCAAGAAACTTTATTTTTTGGACAGAAATATGTGTTTAAAATCATAAAATAAATTTACCAAAACATACTTTGTTACAAAAACTCAATCAAACAATTTTTTTGTGCAAAAAAAGAAAGAAAAACATCTAAGATTTTTGGCATGTATTTCTCCCAATCAACAAAATTTCATACTCCCTCCGCCCCGCACACAGTTGCACACTTATTTGGGCACAAATATTAAGAAAAATAAGAATTGTGTACTTTTGTTGACTTTTTGATGCTCCTAAAACTATATAAAATATAAATAATAAATAATAAATAAATAAATACAATTCCATCTTCATCACTTTTCAAAAGGGTAAAGAAGATCATTTTGTTGGTGAAAAGAGGGAATGATGTAAATATAGTAAGTTTAGCAATGACATATGTGTAAATAAGTGTATATTTTGAGGGTGGATGGTGTAAGTAGGCTTACTACTTTTAGAGTGTGCAAACGAGTGTGGGACAAACGAAAAAGAAAGTGTTCAAATGAGTGTGGTACGGAGGAAGTACAATTTTACTTTGGGATTATTGAATTGAAATGTACAGATACAAAAATTATAATACTCATTCCATCTCGAAATAACTTTTACAACTTTTACAGGTAAAAAGACACATAAAATAAAAAAGGGGAGTAATGATTCGGATTTTGAGAAGTGATTTTGTAAAATTTAAGCATAAAGTAATAAAAATGGTTGAATTGTATGTATGTGTGGGCCCAAAAGTAATGAGATATTATGGATATGGTACGGATAAAGTTTAGAGTGTGATTACTATGAACCAAGTTTCACGATGAAACTTGACCCACATTTGAAAGAATAAGGGTCCGCTTAGTTGGGGTATTAGAAGTAGGTAATGGGAATGACTCATTAATCATTCCCATTGATGATGCTTGGTAATATTTACAATTTGGAACTAATTTAAAAATAAAATAATCACTAATTTATTTTGATTACATAATCTCCCTCTTATAATCAATCATTTAACAATCATTCATTTATTTTCCGCTCAACTTTTTTCTCGCTCAAATTTTTTCTGCTCAACTTTCTTTCCAAAATTTATCAATGAGAATGAATCACTACTCATTCTCATTACCTAATACCTCTTTAGTAATATAGGTAATACCCTTGATTATCATTACGATACCCTTTAATAATATATTATAGGTAACACAGTTATCACGGTGATATCCTTTACATAATATAGGTAATACTTTTCAGTTATTATAATCGATACTCTTTAAAATGAATCAAGTTTCACCGTGAACTCTTGTTCATAGTAAACTTTGTCTAGAGTTTATAGAGGGTTTTCCATTTTTCCAAACATCTTTTATTTATATATCATGCCACTACTCAATTATACACTTTACCCTCTCAAACTATAGCAATTTTTCTCAAATAAAGCAAAAATAACTCATTTATTCTCAATTTTACACCTTTTAATATTAATAAACAACTTTCTCATTAAAAAATAAGACGGAGAAAGTAATCAAATGATTGAGTATATCTATGTAAATGTAAATATTATATAAAACACACCCATTAATTCTTCAATAGAATGATGTAATTAGACTACTAAAATGAGTGTTACAGGAGGCGTGAAAATAAGTTTAAAAGCAATGAAAGAGGAATGACAAGGAATAAAAAAATGGTTAGACTGTTTCAAGATTCAAGAAGACACTAATGGCCATCATTCTAATCGATTTGGATCAAAAAGTGTAAAATAAATAAAAAGGTGTTCACAAATCGAGTTCACGTGAATTCTCTTTTTTTTTTTTTTTTATTGCATATACAAAATGTTACTAGTGTACTACGAAGTGTTATTGTTGTACATATAAAATGTCACTGTTTAAAAATATTTATTTTTAAAACACTTCGTGTGCAAACAGTAGTACTTGGAAAAAATTTTTACCCAAAATAAATCATTTACAATCTGATAAGAAATCTCATTGTCCATGCATAAATGCAAAGGATAAAGAAATATGCATAAATGGAAATCCTACAAAGTATATTGAAATTTGAGAAATTTTGTACGAGTAGAAGATGAAAAATAGGACCTGGATGAGAAGCCCTGCCCACATGCCAGAGCTGACAGAAAATAACAGCGCCCTTAGCATGAACAGAATCCACCACTTTCCTCCATGCCTCCACTTGCTCCTTGTTGAAGATCCCTGGAACACGTGGAAACCTGTGTGGGTCCCACAATCCACCCACCAAATGGAGATCAGGGTTAAGCACTGTATAAAAACTCTTGTGAATCTGAGTTCATGTGAACTCTTGTGAATCCGAGTTCATGTGAATTACTATCAACGTGCATATTAATTTACACTGTTTGGTGGACACACAAAATAAAAAAACGGAGTAATGAGTTATGAAGGGTTATTTCGTAAATTTTTATTTAATAACGTAAGAAATGAATTGAATTGTGTACATATGTGGACTCAAAAATAATATCATTTTAATTAAAATTGTGGATAATGTGAGGGTAGAGTTTATGGCCGATTTTCTATTTTTGGTGTACAAGTTATTTTGGGACCTACGAATAAAGAAATTATGCAAGCTATTATGGGACGAAGGAAATGCTTTTTCGTCCACTAATTGTGTTTCTAATTTTTTTGGAACAAATTCTTAAAACAATAGATAAAGTAAATAAAATAAGAATATTTTGGGGTTTATTTATAAATAAAAAGATTATTTGTGAGCAAAGTAAATGGTAAATTAGACACAGTTTAGTGGATGGTTGAAAAGTGATGGTTGAAAAGTGATTGTTTACCTTTAAGGTGTATTACACTTTTAGTGGATGTCCAAATAAGTAAATTAGACACAGTTTTTATAGACAAAGGGAAGAAGTATTTTTTCTTTTCAAGTTCGAATATAATTTATGCATACAAAGTATTACTCCCTCCGTCCGTCTAATTTTAATCAGGCAAATAGATTGGGTATATGTTTTAACAAATATTAATTATTTATGTATAAAGTATTTAGTTGAGTAAAAAGTAAAGAGTATTGTTGTCAAGTCACAAATATGAGAGAGAAATTTAATTAAAAAGAGAAAAAATAACTACTTTGCTGATAATAAAAAAATAAAAAAGAGAAAAATAATGGTTCAATTGACAAATAATATAAACAAATGGATAGCACGAGAATAAAATAAAACACTTTTATTTTGAAATAATATATTAAAATTAAAATTGCACAGAGTAAGTAGCATTTAAAAATCAAACATGACAATTGGCATAGACAACGATAGACATACAAAAGTATTCCCAGTGGTAGACCCTACTACTACACCTTTTTCAAACCATTAATAATTGAGTTCGGCCATTATTGCACAAAGAATGGAATTACGAAATTACCCTGCAGAATTGGGGGAGATCATGGTTCCCTCCGTGATGAGAAATCCGCCATGGGTGGCCCTTTGAGTGTAGTACTCCGCAAGGGCGGCGTTGGGCATCGCATTCGGAGCTCTGCATCTCGTCATCGGAGCCAACACCACCCTACAGATCAACTTCGATCAGATTTTAGATACAGAAAATAGAATCCATATCTCTGAATCTCGAATGGAAAAGATGTAGAAGAAGACTGTCGATTTTACAGAAGAAATAGTGGAAAGTGATGAAGAACCTGTGGGATAGATCGAACTTGCCCATCTTGTAAGGGGAGAAGAGAGATGCGGTTGTTTTTGCTCCGTCCGGCGTCGTTCCCGCCATTGCTCTGTTAATCTCTCTCTCTAATGATGGAAAGAGATGAGAAATCAATTAGTATTTAAAAGTGGCTGCTGTATATGGACGGTAGAGGAGGGAAGAGGTGGACGGTGGCGGAGGGAGAAGGTGGACGGTGGGGGTTGCAATGTTTGACAAAATTATTGTGGGATTATTTATGGGTTCCATAGCAGCAGATTGAGCACGACTTTCATATGGATGTCATTTTTTTTTTTCAAAAACATGGATGTCATTTTTAATAGTTGGAGATTGTATAGTGCTTCCACTATTCAAAAGTGAAGATGGTGATGTGTGCAATGTCATTGACTTGCTTTAGATGCATAACTGTTAGATCAAGATTGTTTTGATGAGTTAAAAGATCAATCTAGACTAGTAGATAACAATGTAGAATAGTGAGAGACGAGTTTTAGTACTTAAGGTGATCGACTAGGTCAAGAATAGTTCAAGTCGGTGAAGACTAGGAATCACAAGTCATCCTGAGACAAGCTCGAATCTAGTCGTCTGCGGGAGACAAGTATGAAGAGCTCAGACGAGGTCAAGACAAGGCTGAGTAGAATAAGAAAGGCGAGTCTTCACCAAGTCACTTGCAGATGAGTAGATTAAAATCACCGTAGGAGCAAGCGGTTTTCAAATTAAGTTTGTTAAAGCAGTTTTCGGTTTGTTAGAACTAACTAACAAACTAACCTGCCTTTTCAGACTTATAAATAGGTCTAGACACTTCTTTTCACATACTTTTTCACCGAACATTTTTCACATAGAATTCACAAGTTTTCAATTTTGTTAGATTTCTTCATAGAATTTTCTAAGTGTTTGTAAAACACTTCAGTTCACATCTTCAAAATACACTTCTTATTCCTAGAGTTAGATTTAAGTTTGATTAGCATTTTTGAAGAGTTGAAGATCAAGTTGTAAGTTGTAAAGATTGTAAAGTAAATAAGTAAGCGGTAGTGGAGACCCTTCTTCAAGTTGGAGAAGGAGAGTGGATGTAGGATTGTTATAATCCGAACCACTATAAAATCTGGTGTTCTTTACCGCTTTCATTTATCTTTCTGTTCAAGTTACAATTTATTGTTCAAAGTTTAATTTCGTAATTAAAGTTATGATCTCAATATCGGTGTTGCTTTTGATCTTATTAAAAGTTGAGGTTAATATTGAATTATTTGTGTCACTTTGGTACTTTGAATAAATTTTGAAAGATTTGAAAAAAAAGCGAAGAATCTATTCAACCCCCTTCTAGATTTTTCTTAGAAGGTGATACTCGTTTTACCTAATCTACTCAACTAATCGGGACCAACAAGTGGTATCGGAGCGGTGTTAAGTCAGTTCGATATTGATTTTAGGTCTTAAGCGAGATTCGAAATTGTCTTGATTTTCTTCGTTCTCTTTATTATTACTAACGGTGCTACTAATAAGTTTTGTGGAGCATTTTGTTTCTTTATTTCATCATGTCATCGGGAAAAAGCAAGAAGTCCAGGAATCTACCCGAATTTTCTATTGAAGATTATGATTATGGAAATTTAGGATGGAGAATCACCTAAAGGCTATTCACGATAGGATGGAAGAGGTTCTTGAAGAGGACCTATAAAATTTTATCATGGAGGCACTAGACTGGAGTGAGTCGGTGAATCGAGAACTGCATAAGAGAAAAGAGTTACGAATTGACAAATGATGAAAGAAAGATCCACAATCTTGATCAAGTAGCTCGAACTGAAATCATTGAGACTCTAAGTAAAGATTGGATAGAGAAGGTTAAGAGATGCAAAACCGCGAAAAATGTGGCGGATCAGAGCCAATGTCTGTGAAGGATGCGAACAAGTTAAAGAGAACAAGCTGCAGTCGAGTCTTGCATGCATTTGAGACATTCAAAATGATGGAAAATGAGTCTGTGGATCGAGTTAGATGTAAGGTTGACTAATCTCCTCAACAAAGCGGTGACCTTGGAAAGAATTATACGAGAGAAGGAGATTAATAACAAGATTTCAAGATCATTAACCAAGAGATGGAGGGAGAAATCCAATATCCTTAAAGCTACTCAAGATTTATCTTCTATTACTCATCATACTTTGTTTTCTCATCTTAAAGCTCTAGAATATGATATTCAAATAGAAGACGAGGAGGATGAGATGGAGTCAAGCACCTCATCTAAGTCTCATTGCCTTTGTCGATAAAGAAGACAAGTTGTTAATGAGTCTGCAGTGAGTCGATCTATCTTTGAAGGAAGCGAGATGACTCTGCTCACCAAAAGGTATGATAAATTGAGAATGAAGTATAAAAGAAATAAATTGAGATTTGCAGGAAAGGATAAATCAAGATCCAAATCGAAAGAAAGAAAGATGAGTCTACGGATGATGATAAAAGCAGAGCCGAGATAAGAAGATACAGATCACTGTCGAGAAGAAATCCTTCCCGGCCCAGATCGAGACGGGAGTGATACTTGCTACACATGCAACAAGCCAGGACACTTCAGCTATGATTGTCCTCAACCGACTCCTAAAGAAAGGGAAGAAAAGAGGAAAAAGAGAGACAGAGATTTGCGAGATCACAGAGCTTTATTGGGTCAAGAAAAGGAGCCAAAGAAATCATCATCATCATCCTCATCGATTTTGGATCGATGATGAAATCTGTCTCATGGCTAAAGAGGTAATCTACTATTCATCTTCTCGATAATGATTCATGTCGATCCGCATCTTATCATGACCAAACCGTTATTCATGAATTATTGAGAGATTTAAAGACATCTCTCGGGTCGCTTATAAACAACTAGAGACAGAGAATTTGGCTTTAAAGGATCAAATTCAAATTCTAATTAAAGGAAAACATGTGATGAACTATTCGAAATTGAGGAAACATTCAAGTGGGGAATGTTTTCCCCAGCCGAGACTAGACATCACCACCTTACCTCGAAAGATTAGAAAATGAATTGAAAACTTTAAAAGACAAATTTGAAGTAGTCGTGCTAAAAATGAATCAATTAAGAAAGACAATGAGAAGCTAGTCTTCAAAATTAGTCAACTTAATAATTCACAACAAGAATAGACCATATCTTTAATACATCTCAAAAATCCCATGACAAAACAGGTCTTGGTTATGATAGAAATAGTAAATCGGATGTACAAAACCTAGGAAATTTGTGAAAGCATCCGATCAATCAAAAGAGGTTAAAATTGGTCCTTGGAAACCAATTAGTCAAGTAAGGATCGCATCTCCCAGCCTTGAAAACAAAAATTCAGGTGAGGACTCCTTATCGAGACTAGGAGAAATCCAAGAACCAAAATAAGAAGAAATTCTTATTATAATCCTTTTGATGGAAGGAGTAGATGTTATCCCACATTTCCTAAGTTTAGGAAAATTACTCAATCTGAATACAACAAGTTATCCTTCAAAAGTGATACAATTGTAGACAGATTTGGTAGAAAAACCAAGTCGATTTATTGTTTGGAGATGAGATGTTTGTTTGGTTACCTAAAGTGATACTTGACCTTTAAAGACCCAAGATCACTAGGGTACCTTATAACCGATCTGCTTTTTCAGATTCACAGGATCATCACTCAAGGAAGAGATTTTAGCTTCCATATGGTACATTGATAGTGGTTGTTCACAACACATGACCCATAACAAGAGGTTGTTATCAAATTTCCAAAGCAATGATGATCTAAGAGTCTTATTTGGTGACAATAATTGTGGTCGGACTAAAGGTGTATGTACTCTGATTATCAAGGATATTCGTATCTCGAGGTATATTTTGTTGAAGGTTTGAAACATAATATGTTATTTGTTTCAGCTTTGTGATAAAGGCTTTCTTGTCAAATTTTCAAGGGATAAATGTGATATTTTAGATAATTCTTGAGATAAGGTACTCTTAATTGGCTTGAGACATGGTAATGTCTATGTGGCCAACTTTAATAGTTGTCCCAAAGATACCGTCTCGATAGCTAAGGGTGGAGAAGACCTCGGTTGGCTATGGCACAAGAGGCTTAGTCATCTGAATTTCAAGACCCTTAGTAAGTGGCTAAAAAAACCTTGTCAAGGGATTACCTGAAAAACTTTTATCCACCGATCTTAAATGTGATGCCCGTCGTAAAGGTAAATGACTAGACACTCATTTAAGAGTATTAACTCCTCTTCATCCGAAAGGGTGTTGCAACTACTTCATCTGATCTGTTTGGACCTGTTTCTCCTCTCGCCAAAGTGGAAGGAAATATACTCTTGTTGTAGTAGATGACTTTTCTAGATACACTGGGTTATATTTCTTTTCAAGAAAAATGAGACTATAAATAAGATCCCCGATCTGCATGCATGACAGATTCGTAATGAAAAGGGTGTTAATATTATTAAAATAAGGAGTGATAAGTGGTACAAAATTTTTGAATTCTTGTTTATCTAACTTTTTCAATGAGTGTGGAATTATTCATGAGACATCTTCAGCAAGAACTCCTCAACAAAATGGAGTGGTTGAAAGAAGGAATAGAACTTTGAAGGAAGCAGCCGGGAGCATGTTAGCCGAGTATGATACCCCCACAGGTTCCGGGTTGAAGCCATCAACACAAATTTTGTTACACCTGTAACAAAGCTTAGTTGTCAAAGACAAGGGTAAGACTCCATATGAGATTTGGAAGGGTAAGATTCCAAGAATCTCATATTTCGTAGCTTTTGGTTGTAAGTGTTTTATCCATAACAATGGAAAATCCAAGTTAAGAACTTTTGATGCTAAGTCACCGATGGAATATTCTTGGGATATTCTAACACTTCCAAGGCATTTAGAGTTTTTAACAAGACAACCCTTTGTGTGGAGGAAACCCCTCATGTTGTTTTTGATGAGTTGTATTCCTTCTCGAGATAAAGTGAATCAAATTTCGAAAGTCTAGATAAAATTGAACTAACCAAGACTAAACATAGAACTGTCTATCTACCTAGTCTTGATTCGAATCGATGAAGAAGAATCCCCATCGATAATCAAGACAACTTTTGATCGACTCCATCGGATCGACACCCTTGACATCACCGATCAGTGGTCACCGATGAAGGGGGAACGTCACCGAGGTTGAGTCGAGGAGTTGCCTACCGAGACTCAAGATGAGGATCCTTCTCCTCATATAGGCAAAAGGATGAGAAGCTACCATCCATCTCGATCAGATTATAGGAGACCCATCTAGTAGTGTGCATACACGAATGATGTTGGACTCGAAAGTCTTTTCAAATTTGTTATGTGTCGCTTCTTGAACCCAAGTCTATTGAGGAAGCTCTATCGTATCCAAACTGGATAATCGCCATGCAGAAGAACTGCATCAGTTTGAAAGACAAAGTGTATGGGAACTAGTGGAAAGACCCTTATACGTAAAGATTATAGGCACCAAATGGGTGTTTAAAAACAAAACAGATGAGAACAACATTATTGTTCGAAATAAGGCAAGATTGGTTGCACAAGGTTACTCACACTGAGGGGATAGACTATGATGAAACCTATGCTCCCGTTGTCGATTAGAGGCAATAAGGTTATTCTTGGCATTTGCTGCATATAAATCTTTCAAAGTCTTTCAAATGGATGTTAAGACTGCCTTCCTTAATGGTGTATTGCTTGAGGAGGTCTATGTGGAGCAGCCTCCCGGGTTTAAGATCAATAACAAGGTCTATAAACTCAACAAAGCTCTATATGGATTAAAACAAGCTCCCGAGCCTGGTATGATACCTTATCTCGATTTCTTGACATCAAATGGTTTTTCAAAAGACAAGATTGATAGAACTTTGTTTAGAAAGGAAGTAGATGATAACATCTTATTAGTTCAAATTTATGTAGATGACATAATATTTGGTTCACCTAATCTGAAATTATGTGAAGAGTTTAGCATTCTCATGAAAACAGGTTTGAAATGTCAATGATGGGCGAATTAACATACTTTCTAGGCTTACAGATCAAACAGATGAGTAAGGGTATATTTATACATCGATCTAAATATGCTAAGGATCTGATTGAGAAATTTGGAATGACTACTAGCAGAGAAGTTAAAATACCTATGACAACTAACTTCTCTATGGATTCGGATGAGCAAGGGATACCCACCGATGCAACGGAGTATTGTGGACTGATTGGATCTCTTTACTATCTCACCGCAAGTAGGCCAGATATAGCCTTTGCGGTTGGGGTATGTGCAAGATTCCAGTCTAATCCCAAGAAAACTCATCCGGAGACGGCTAAGAAAATTCTTAAATATCTCAAAGGAACCTTGCAAGAAGGGTTATGGTACCCAGTGATGACAACTTTGAAATGGCTGTTATTCGATTCGACTTTGGAGGATGTAAGATTGATAGGAAATTCACTTCAGGAACTTGTCAATTTTTAGGCAACAAATTAATTTCTTGGTTATCCAAGAAATGTACATTTGTTGCCACCTCCACAATCAAGTGAATACATGGCAGGAAGTTGTTGCTCACAACTCCTCTGGATTAGTCAACAGCCTTAGTGATTATAATATTCAAACATCGAGCTTGTTCCTATTTACCGTGATAGTAATAGTGCAATAGCAATGACTTACAATCCTGCTCGCATTCTAGATGTAAGCATATAGATATTAGGCATCATTTCATTATAGATCATGTTGAGAAGAATGACATTAGGATTGAGAAAATAGCTGCTTGAGTCACAAAGAGCGAGACATTCTTACAAAACCATTGGTGAATCTAGGTTTAAAGAATTATGCTTAGAATTAGGATTACTTGATGCTTCTTTAGCTGATTTTTAAATTGTTTGCATCGATTATGGTTTTCCTTATTTACGGTTATTTCTTTTCTTTAAATCAATGTCTAGAAAGAATTATCGGACTAGATATGTGTCGAAGGACAATCGGGTAGCGATATCATTGATCTCCTTCTTAGGAATCAAGAATCAAGGATTAGTCATATTGACCTTATCGACATGATTATTACTTATTCCGACATTAGGTAAATCGACGAGGGTACAATAGTCACCGATTTTCTCAAAATCAGACGACTATCTACACCCTATCCGATCTACCTCAAGCTACTAATGATTTTCCTTGTCTATGTCTTTGCAGAATAGGTTACAAATCATCTTGTTTCACCTCATCTATTCTCAAATCTTTTATTCGACACCTTTGTTCCTAAATAAACTCCATATTTTTTCTTTATAAAAATATTTTTGGATTGATTGGATGGAAGAACTAACTTTAGAAAATTAAATCGAGCCTGTTTATTTAAATTTTTAAACTTACTAAAAAGGTAAAACTAAACTGCTTTTTTAAAATTAGACGAGTTACTTTATCGATGACTTTATAAACTCATCTCTGTTTTGAAAACCCTTATACGAAGTAAGATAACCCCTGGGTTGGCGTCGGGTATACTTACTTCCCTGCATAAAGTAACCTATATCTCACAAATCAATATAAAGTAACTTTTACGCATTTCAAAGATTAGTGAACTACACGCGATGAATCCCAATCGTTTATCTAAGTTTTAACCGTTGATTCAAAGACAAGAATTCATTTCAAATAAACGGCTTAGATTAAAATTAATTTTCAAAGAGGTTTATCTCTCCAAACTTTCCCTCCTATAAATTCATCATCTTCCTCAATCATACCCTTTTCCACTTTCGTAAAACTCACATATTCTCTAACTCTTTTACAAACCCACAAAGTTTCAATGGCATCTTCTTCCAAAACCACCAAAACCTACAAACCTACATATATCTCCACAAATATTTCTCATTTCAAAATGAATGAGGAATTTTTCAAAAACCGATTGAAAGCGAGAGATGTATGTAGATTTGAAACAACCCAAGACCCGTAATCTGCAGAAATCTTACGTCTCTTGGAGGCATCAAGGCTCAGGGATTTCTCTCAATGAAATCACCCCAAAACAGACAACCGATCTCTTAGGAGCAGAATTTCTAGCAAGGATGAATGATACCCGGGATGGGTTTGACACCTCGATAGATGGGACAACTCGAGCTATTCAAGGGAGAATATTGCGAGAACCTTTGATACGTCAATGGAGGGAGTTAATCCATTGATGTACAAAGAGGACGTGGGAGCAATCCTTTGATTTGATGGCAAGGGTATCTCGAGAGAGGAACGAGAAGGGATTTGAAAAAGAATTTATTAAGAAGGAAGTACAGATGTTGATGACAGTGGTGACGAAGGCGGTGTTGGGTGAGCAAAGCTCACATGATGGGCTAACCAAACCCAGGATTGTGTGTGATGCGAGCTATTTTGGATGGGGTTCGTAAATTGGGTGGAGCTGCGATCACCAAACCGAAGGAGGAAAAGAAAGCGACTTACCTTTAAGTCATCTGCGAGAAGGGTGGATACCTACCTCGGTGGTCGGCTTGTTTAACAAAATAAGCTGTCTTTGATGGAAGGACAATAGAGAAGGCTGATTGGAGAGTGGAGTACGAAAAAGTACTCCAAGCGAAGGGAATCCTCACTAAGGATGATAAGCTTGGAGAAAATCCAGACTCGGACGATGAGTCTGATGCGGTAGGGTCCAGAGGCTGAGGCGGCAAGCTGCGAAGCACGAGACCAAGAATGAACCACTGAAGCAGTAGAGGTCCCTCGTGCCGAGATCGGGCGAGGGACATGAGGAGGCAGCGGTGAGGTCGCCTCAAGAAGAATCAATCAAAGCATTTCTTTGCGGTCCCGGGGTTTCCCGGAGGAGAAAGAAGAGGAGGCTGGTGAAAGGCTGTGGAGAAGAAGAAGGGGAAAGCTCGTCTGCTACTTCGGCCAAAGTTGCCTCAAAGGAGAAGAAGAAGAGGAAGCTGATATCCCTCGGTGAGGCGGCCAAGACGAGCAACTCGTGAGCTCGGAAGGCTCAACCAAATCTGGTGGCTCGAGCGGCAGATGGAGTTGTCAACTCTGCTACCGAGAGGAGGTCCCCGTCCTTGAGATAGCGGTGAGGTTGGTCGGTGGAGGTTCCCCCTCCCAACCAAGGAAACTTCTCTCTCCCTATTCCGTGAGGCGGGTATAAGCTTATCCCCATCTCCTCAATTATCACCGCACTGCAATGAAGAAATGCCCAGCCGGCATTTGAGCCTCAAACTCGGCTGAAATCCCACTGTCCAAACAGGGCGATGAAGGGTATCCCAGTGGTACCTCGAGCCTCTCCAACAGCCTACAATCCCAACGGTCAAATCCAAATCCCAACGTAACACGAACATACCTCACCTCAACCACCAACACCCATATTACCAACCTCATCTCCCATTACCACCCCTACCATACAAACCCAATCATCACCCCCACCCTCGTCTCGAACAAATTACTCTCCCAACAATTCAAGCCTCCCCTGTCCCAATCATATCCTACTCTTCCCTTCCGGCCATCCAAACTCAATCTATCCCTCTTCCATCTACTCAAACAGTAACTAATCCCATCTTCGTCGATTCCTCAACCGAGGATGATGACACCGATCTAAGCCCCAACTCGCCATCTCCTCCATTCTCTCCTTGTAGAGAAAAAGATAAATTCTACCTTCAAGAAAGATGAAAAGGAGGACAAGGAGAATGGTTGAAGCTATTACGAGACACGATGATAGCCGGCATGAAGGAAGTAGAGGTAACTTTGTCCGATAAAATTTTAAATGTCACTAACTCTGTCTTTGGTGGTAAAGTGAAAGAAATGGAGGATGAGTGAGAGCTTTAAAAGAAGAAGTTAAAGGATACAATCAGTGGTGGTGAATGAGCTGGTGGTAGATCACTCCGACTTCGCAGCAAAGTGCAACTCATGGATGCAAAACTTACAAACTTGGCGGTGAAGTTAAAAAGGGGAAAAAAGGCTGAAGGGAAAAGAGACAAGCCCTCACAGTGTGGTCGAGGCGACCGGGAAAGACGTAGGCATGAAGGCCAACACACGGTGATCTGGAGGCGGCCGGGAAGAAGCTCGAATCAAATCGATGAGTGGCTGCACTCCAGTGAGGGTAAGTCAACTTGAAGAAGGCTGTGAAAGAGGATGAGGAGAAGAGGAGGAAAGAGAAGGAGGAAAGAACAGAGAAACTCTTGGCTCGGTGAAAGAATCAATCCGAAGGAGCGAGGGAAGGGAAAAGAAATAGCGATCGATGGTAAACCGAAATCACCAAATTGTTACTGTGGCTGCTGCTAAGGGAAAGGAAAAAGGAAGGCTGATTATTCCAATCTCTCGGAGGAACAGATCAAAAAATCAAGAGAGAGATGGAATACTTTGGCAAGAAGGAAAAGAAGAGACAGAAGAAGAAGAAGGGACGCAAATGTCTTACGGAGTCTTTGAGTGTAAATGGATGATCGAGAGATCAAAGCGGCGGGAAATCGGACCATTTCACAATACATCTGCCCCTCTAAGCCACTGCGGAAAATATGCGGTGAGTACAGAGAGAAAAATCGGAGGGAATGTGGATATACTACTTGGTATATTCTCAAGGGCCGGAACATCTCAAAGCAAGATCCAGTTTGGCTTGGCATGAATGGATTGAGAAGGTGGATAAGGAATTCTATCATCGGCTTTGGAAGAAGCGGATGTGGAGTTCAATGTCAACCTAATCTCTCCGGCTTATGAGTATGCCATCCCTGCTAAGAAACCGGATGGATCCACTGGACCTAGGCGGGTCAAGGGAATTTTGAAGAAGGCAGAGGCGGAATCTGGACTCGCCCAAGGAGAAGATCTAAGCGGCTTAGGAAGCGCGTATTCAATTGGTGATGATCCCAGATGAAGATCGGTGGAAAGATTAATAGAAACAAGACTTTACTTTTCCTTATCTTTCTTTTCTATTATCTTTCCTGTGTAAATCATTGTAAATCCAATATGAATATACTTTGGTTGATTCGTCTTACTTGTCTTATTTTTTAAAGTTTTTTTTTTCTTCTTTAAGAAAAACTTAAAATTTTCCTAAGTATAAATCATCTGAGAATTTTATCTCTCGAGACTTGAGAATTTTTTTACTAAAAATTTATCTAAGTCTTAAGACTCAATTTTTTTAAGTATTTCTAAAAGAGTCTAAAAGACTTAATTTTTTTCCTTAAGTGTTGTAATGTGAATGAATCTCTTGTAATGTGAAGAATGTGCTTTGATATACCTATCTAATAATCTTGATTAACTCTAAACTAACTTCACCGTGAGTGTGTCTCTTTCTTGTAGGTTTCAACTTCATCAAAAAGGGGAAATTGTTAGATCAAGATTGTTTTGATGAGTTAAAAGATCAATCCAGACTAGCAGATAACAATGTAGAACAGTGGAGGCGGAGTTCTAGTACTAAGCCGATCGGACTAGGTCAAGAATAGTTCAAGTCGGTGAAGAATAGGAATCACAAGTCATCCTGAGACAAGCTCGAATCTAGTCGTCTGCAGGGAGACAAGTATGAAGAGCTCGGGCGAGGTCAAGACAAGTGAGTAGAATAAGAAAGGCGAGTCTTCACCAAGTCATTAAGATGAATAGATTAAAATCAGCCAGGAGCAAGCGGTTTTCAAGATTAAGTTTGTTAAAGCGGTTTTCGGTTTGTTAGAACTAACTAAGCTGTCTTTTCAGACTTATAAATAGGTCTAGGCACTTCTTTTCACATACTTTTTCACTCGAACATTTTTCACATAGAATTCACAAGTTTTCAATTTATACGATTTCTTCATAGAATTTTCTAAGTGTTTGTAAAACACTTCACTTCACATCTTCAAAATACACTTCTTATTCCTAGAGTTAGATTTCAAGTTTGATTAGCATTTTGAAGAGTTGAAGATCAAGTTGTAAGTTGTAAAGATTGTAAAGTAAGTAAGTAAGCGGCTAGTGGAGACCCTTCTTCAAGTTGGAGAAGGAGAGTGGATGTAGGATTGTTATAATCCGAACCACTATAAAATGCAGTGTTCTTTCTTGCTTTCATTTATCTTTCTGTTCAAGTTACAATTTATTGTTCAAAGTTTAATTTTAGAATTAAAGTTAAGATACGAATATCGGTGTTGCTTTTGATCTTATTAAATGTTGAGGTTAATATTGAATTCATTGTGTCACTTTGGTACTTTGAATAAATTTTGAAAGATTTGAAAAAAAAGCTGAAAAATCTATTCAACCCCACCTTCTAGATTTTTCCTAGAAGGCCGATACTCGTTTTACCTAATCTACTCAACTAATCGGGACCAACAATAACTTATTTTATAGAAAATAATTTATTAAAAAAAAATTCATTCTTTTTTCTAGGCACTCTTCACACTTTCTTTTGGCGGTGCAAGAAAAGCTTTGAATTCATGAGTTTTATCTTGGACGAGGGTGGTATACGAGATTTGACAATTTCCTTCTAAAATCTTATGTCCGAGACATGGATTTCAATGTTAATAATTGTCAAGGTCATTTTTTTGTGATCACATCATCGGTAAAAAAACATCTCAATTTTTTTGATTGTCGATTATTGTGGAGATTCGTGTGTTTTGACCGATCCTACCCAGTGTCAAAGCTTGAATGATTTTCTCACCTCTTTTCTTTCAAAACTACGGAAAATTGTTTGTTCGGACGTTGAGTCTGTCATTTGGGACATTTTCTTCAAGTTGCCGATGCTTAGGATTTTCCGTGCCACAATAATAGTTCTCCTTCCCAAGAAGTTCTTGGAAAACCTATTCTAATGAGACTCAACCTATAAACGATCATTATATCCTGTCATAGGCTATGGTCATGTAAAGCTTGATAGAAAAATTCGTAACCACACCTAAAGCTACTCGAATATGTAAGATAACAAAAAGTGGGATCGAGGCTAACATACTGCTCGTAATAATAGAGATGGTTTTATTAGTAACATTGTAGAGACTAATGAGACGATACTCCAACCAAGAGCACATTGGGTTGATCTCATTACTAAATATGTTGAGCGCTATTGTTTTATGGTTCAAGTTACGAAAGTTCTGTTAAGTTATTCCCCTCTTTAAGAGGTTTGAGACAGGGATCTATTTGTGTTTGTGATCGATTATATCTCTTAGGATTTGGATTTCCCCATCCCATCCACTTTTTGGATTTGCAAATCCAATTCTCCATCCAAATACACATCCACCCCTATTATACACTTATATATCTAAAACTATCATATCACCTTACTTTTCTTACATTTACTCATTCTCTCTCCTACATATCATATATTTACTCATTCTCCCTCCTACTTTACTTACATTTACTCATTCTCTCTCTTACTTTTTTCCACCTAATCATTATTTCACTATCCAACAATAATAAAATAATAATTATCATCACTCAAAAGCATTGATTTGACATAAAGTTACATCCAATCCTACTCCTCCATCCCAAACTAAAACACAGATTTACTATTCATTCGATTTACCTCATCTACTTTATTTCCCCATCCGGATTTGCCAAATTCTACTCAAGCCGAAAATGAACACAAACCTTAAGGTTTGGATGATTTGATTCAAGAAATAATTTTTCGTACTCATAGTAATTTTGCTCTTTCTCATTTGGTTTATGTTGATAATATTCTTATCTTTACTAGGGCTAACGAGAATAGATTAAATCAACTCATGTAGCTTTTTAGCACTATTCTTCGATTATGTGCCGATGGTGAATATTTAGAAATGAAGTTTTCATATTTATCGCTTATTTTTTTACTAGGAGGGCCTCTTGTTCAAATCTCGCTAGTTTTCAACAAGAGTCTTCATCTCTCACTTATCTTTGTATCCCTTTATATAATGGTCGCGAACAAGGCTTGTTGTTCATTAATCTTCATCGAGAAGATGATGAACATTGTTAAGGGTTGGTCGCGTAGGCATTTGACTCACGCGGGTCGTATGGCCCTTATTCAAATTACTCTTTCAACCTTGTCTCTATATCACATGCTAGTTTTGATGTCTCCTTGTGTTGTGTTCTTTTAAGCAAGTTATTGATATGTTCTTCTCGGTCATTCTAATGGGTGGAAAAATGACATTGGTTAAAATGGAAGTACATGTGTATGTCGATTAAGGAGGGGGTTTGGGCCTTCGGCGCCTAAAGGATATGGTTTTGGCTTACAACCATAAGATGGGATGGTCATTCAGAATGTACTCTTCCTTGTGGTGATTTTTCTTAAACATACGATTATTTACATGTCTTCCCGAGTTGAAGAGGTTGTTTGATGTGATACCCAAACCCATCACTACTCATTGACCAATATATGTCATACTTTGTGTGTATTTATATTAATGTGTTATTTATAATTTATTTATATTTTATATTTATTTATAAGTTGTTTATAATTCTTCTTCATTCTAATCTTACTTTCAATTGAGGAATATGTATGCTTTTACGTAGATAGTGTCGACGGAATCCTAATACACTATTGAGATTTTATTCAAATAGAAGAAATATGTCAACATTGAAAAATATTTTGGGGTAAATTCTTGTGTGCACCGGTTGCACGTAATTTAGATTTGTGCAAATCGGATCGACCCTACACATACATTCTACCCAAATCCAATATTAAGGGACGTTTCACGTTTTCTCTCTTCTTGCTCCCTCTCTCGCACAACACCTCTTCCCCAATCCTGTTGAGATAAATTCAAGGATTCTATGTCAAGTTGTCATGCTTATTTCTCGAGATCTCCTATCTCTATTATGAGTGACGCCACCATTCCCAAATCCGCACTTTTGTATTTTGGGATTCAGATTGCGAAATACTCCCTTCGCTCCGGAAAAGCTTTCATACTTTTTTTTTTTTATCGGTAAATGTTAGTTGTTTGTGGTTAGAAATTAGTTCACCAAGTCTCCTTACAATCCCAAATTCTCCAAGCCTCCTTATATCTCCCACTCCAATTCGTTCCCAAAGGGAATCGAACCCAGTCTTCCACTTAAATGAGGAGCCCGGTGGCCAAGTGGGCTAAGTCCCCTTGCTTTCATACTTTCCTTTTTGGAACGTCCCAACTTAACTTTCACACCCTTTTTGAAATTGAAGTTTTTTGGTTTATTTATATGTCTGCTGCATCAAGTTTACAATTCTTGATATTTTATGTAAATAATACTCTAATATTAGAATAATTCTTGTTATTTTATGTTGGGTCCCTTTAGAATGAGTTAATCACGTAAACAAGATGCCTTCTAGTGATAATCTAGAAGGGGGATGAATAGATTATCAAAAACTTTTGCAAGCTTAGATGATCTATCAACTCCAAAATCAGCTTTTACAATGAAACAGCTTTTCAATTAAACTCAATTCAATTAGGATCTAAAGCTTTATCGATATTGAATTTGCGATCAAGAAATAATCAATGAAAACAAGTAAAAAACAATAAGAAGAACCAACACCGGATTTATAGTGGTTCGGATCAAACAATCCTACGTCCACTCTCCTCCTTCAACTTGAAGAAGGGACTCTACTTCTTGTCTTACTTCTTTCTTCCTTTCTTCGTTTACAACGTGTATCTTCAAATTTTTACAAGTATGATTCTATCTCTATCCGGCTTTTGAAGATTCAAATGAAATGGTGTTCTCTAAACACGAGAAAAATGAATGAACTCTAAGTGTGTTCGTGAATAATGTGTATACAAGTGATCGTGGAGAGAGCTTCTAATTCTTAGATTGCTAAAGTGTGAAATCGCTAGGTTGATAAAAATCTTCGTTATATTTGAAATTCTGAAACTATGAACCTATTTATAGATCTTACATTGATGACGGTTATAACTTCCTTGTTTCGTTGAGGTTGGTTGTAATTGATTAGCCAATTCTTGAAACTACTTCTTGTTCGGTTATAATCGACTCTTGATTTTAACTAACTCTTTAGCTCGTCGACTTCTTACCTGTCGATTCTTCACCCTATCTCGATTCTTTACCTTGTCTATTACTTCATCTTGGTGAGTGTCTTGATCTTCCTCCTCGCCTCGTATTTATCGTCGCCTCGCTTCTCCTATCTCCATCTCGACTTTCTTTGAATAACCTTATCTTACTATCCTCGTACTTAGTTTATTTACAAAGTTTACATTACATCACCGACTATACATTATTTTTCAGCTGGTCATCCTAATCTTACACTTTTAACTCATCAAAACTAAGTACATCTTTTTTTCATCCTAACAATTTCCCCTTTTTGATGATGTTAAAACACATTTCAAGAAAAGAAATATGTTAGTAATCTTAGAAAGTAAGAATAATCAATTAAGTCATGTAGTCGATAATCGGAATAATCGTTTTATCAACGAGATGATTAGAAGATCATGAAACAGATAATCGTAGTAATTCGTTTATATAATCGATGATTAAGAGTCGGATAATCGAATAAGACAGCTTAGTTTACTTTATTCAATTTGATCATAGATGTCTTAATGAGTCTTAATCGGGTTATGTTACAAGAATCGAAAAGTTAAACATATTAGTTTAAGGAAGTTTAAAGATAATCAAACAGATTCTCAAGGTAGGTCAAAAGGTTTATTCACATAGTGTTCACAACTTCAGCTTTCATGCAAGTCGATAATGATCGAGATAAGATGAGAGAAATAGAGATCTAGTCATTCCACCTATCCTCGCTCTGGAATTTTAAGCGGTCGAAGACCCGCTTTTTAATGAGATTGTTTCACCACCCTCTGCAAGATCAGCCGTGGCTTCGCTTTGATGATCACCGCTTAATCTTCTCCGTGTCCGCATTTACCATCACTTGTCGAGAGGGGTTCCATTTGTGAATAGCCGGGTGCGACTACATCTGCATCAAACTCCTCATGAGCAATATTGATGAGATAATGATACATCTGGGGTCCTTCTCTTCCAACCACCGTGGAAAGCTTCATTTTCCTCTAGTCCCCATTTAATCACTTTGCGAGACGTGAAATCGGAAGACCTACCACTTCAAAAGGACTCCATCTCACTCAGTCTCGCCATTAACAAAGCACTTCCTTGGGGACTACCTCACTCCCGTGATATGGCCGAAATACATCTTCCCCCGCTCATTCCTCTCTCTCTGAACCCACTTTCTTAAGGAACGATCATAGAACTTCCCACCGCCTTCTCCTCGCTCCCTTCTCTTCTTGGCATCCCGTCGTTTGTACCTCTCTTTCTCCTCTCTCTTTCTCTTCCCGATTTTCTCCTCCTCATCTATTTCAGCTTGGGTTTTCTTAGATGTTTGAGCTGTCTGGATGATCCAAAAGGAGATGCGACCATCTTGATTTGAGCAGATCTTGCACGGGAAGATCCCTAGCTTCTTCGATCGGGTTCACTTTCTTGTCTTATCTTCTTCGGACCTTCTCTCGACTTGTCCTCTTTATCTTTCCTCTTCTCCTCCTCGGCTTTCAAGCACTCCTCGAATAATTCCTCTATCATGTTCGGGGCCATGATCTTGTCATCGTGCTCGTCTATTCTTTTCTTGAGCACACTATCTTCCCCTTTTTAGCATCAACAAATCGGGTGTTGCAGATAGTGGCTACTTGTGCAATTTGTCCCATCGGTTCATGTCGAACATGTCCCGTCTTCTCGCTCCACTGTTCATATCTTTTCTTCGAGCCGCCTCGGTCCTCTGGAACTCTCCGTCCATAAATTGCTTTAGGATCGTCGTGCCTTTATCCTTCTCCATGGCCACCGCATTTTCACCACTTGAGAAAATGAGGCCTCCTTAGCTGCCCAAGACTCTTTCACTTGGTCCTCAATTGTATCCTTGATCTCGGCATAGGCAATACGAACGTATTGTTTAATTCACTCATCCCGTGAGTTCATCTCTCGAATTGTCCGCTTCATTTCAGTCATCTGTTCCTCATGTCTCGATCTTGGAAAAATAGAGGTCGATTTTGGTCTTCTCTTGAGCAAGACCTCTATGTTTTCCTTGATAGATGATGAAATGACTCCAAGAATCAGTAGAGCACTCAGACTAGCTCTTTTGAGATTCAACATCTCTTCCTTCAAAGCATGTTGAGCTCGGATATAGACACATGCCGAGGGTCCTGCGACTTCTTCGATGGAGAAGATAGAGTTAAGTCTATCGTCTCCATAGGAACTCTGCTTCAACCTTAGGCCGAGGAGAATCGCCCAATGTGCGGTTGTAATCGGCTCCTCCACTGGCAAGTGACTGCTGCCTCTGCTCTATTTGTGCCTCCTCGGTGTATCCATCTCGGTGGCTCATCGACACTCCACCCATCGCCAACTCTCGCTCTTCTCCGATTCCCAGAGCTAACTCCGGCTCTACTCTCCTTTCCTCGACCTCTCGGCCTCCACCACTCTTTCCTCTTTGGACTTCCTCGAGTTTCCTCCGTTGGCTGCATGTCTACGAAATATACCCTATGCGAGGATATAATCGAAGAACATGCTCTCCGTCGAATATCCAAGAAGGATTTTAGCTTAGCCTTTTTCGTAACTTTCTTCTCCCACAAGGATAGGTTGTTCCCTCCTACTTCAGCTATGAGGATAGCCGCCTCCTCAAAGCCTCCTGTCCTTATCCTCCATAACAGCCACACATCTACTAACTCCTCCAACAAACTCGGGTTCGTCCTTTAGATTGTGCTCTTTTTGCAGCAAGAACTTCTTCCCAATAATTCGAAGGGATTCCTCCGTCGGTCCCATAACTCCGGTAGGGTTTGGAAGAAGGGAGTATAGATGGGGTTCTGTTTGAGATGTGGATAGGAAAGAAAATGGGTCGGATGAGGGTTGGGTTTGTGTTGGACTTTTGGGAGTAGACCGTTTTAGAGGCTCGGAGGCGGCGGCCTTGCCGCCTCTTCATCGCAGTGGGATGATGATGGTTGGGTATCTGCACCTCGGATGATGAAGAAGATGATGTGGAAGGTTGGGCTTCTTCAGATTGTCAGGGATCATCTCCGGATGAGATGTCCACTGATTTCTCTGCCCGGACACACCGGCCTCCTCAGTGCGACACTTCCCCCTTGGGAAGCCGTCCTCTCCTCTTCCTCTTCCTCTTCCTCCTCATCCTCGGCTTCGCCTCCGTCTCCTCGATGATGATTCATCGCCTAACACCGTCTCCACCTTCTTCTTACCCTTCGCTTTAGGAGCCTTCTTCTTCGATGCTGGTGATGGAGGTGGAGAGTCATCGTCTTCTTCGAAGTTCGATGGCCCGAAGGGTTTCTCATCCTTGATGAGCACCCTTCTCGCTTTGTGAATTTCTTCACCCCGTCTCCTGGGCCGAGCTTGTCTGTCCCGATCTTGTGTTCAAGTATGATGGTGATCTGGCCATCATACTTGTGAGTCTTATCGAGACCACCTCACTGCATCCTTTCGACGAGTTCATTCTTTATAAACTTCTTCTTTTCCTCCATCACGAGAATACACCATCTCGAGCCTAGTTAATATCAGCTCCGTCTATAATGGCCCTCGGACAAAGATATCCTCGGCTTAGTTAACCTGTCGTGACTCTGCTGCTCCCAGTATGCACTTCGTCGGGATGAGCATCGAAGTCGATATTTTCTTCTCAACATCCCCTTCTTTAAGTTGGCGAGTTATTTTTCCGAGATCTCCTCGCCATCATCTTATAACTCTCCAAATACTCCTCCGCTTTGTACGAAATGGGTTGCCGCCGGTGGTGCTAAGACCAAAGATCTCTCCGATGTCGCAATGGACACGTGAACCTTCGCTCTTCTCAAAGGTTCGAATTCGGGTTTCTAACTCCGGTTTACATTGATTTTGCTCGTTAAGAATTCTGCAGCAATATCATCGAGGGTTTTGGGTTTGGAGGGTTTTAACGAACAATATCTCTTCAAGCCTCTGGTTTCGAGCGGTTGAAGAATCTCTCGGTTTCGGATCGGTGGAAATGTCCCATTCGGCGTACATTTCCGACTTTGTTCGGTCCTCGATAGAAGCATGATCGTATTCGTACTTGATTCTCGGTTTTCTTAGAATCCGCCATTAGAACAGCTTTTGAAGGTTTTGAGAGGGAAAGGGATTTTGAGTGAATATGAATAGGTGCGTAAGTTATTATGCACACGATCTCCTATTTATATGGAAAGATTTAATAATAAAATAATCAAAACTCATAATTGACTGCAAAAGTGTAAATTTTGGCTTTCGTACAACATTAAATGCAATTATGCTGATTTGTTTTGAAAAAGTGCACGAATAATATTAAATATGTCGCGCGTGAATCATTGACGGTTCATATCTCGAAACCGCCTCCAATTCTGCGTGAATGTCACTCAACAGTATTTCAAAGCTTTATTTGATAAAATTTCCGTCCGATAGTAACTTCTCTCGACAAGAAGTAACTTGATTTGTAAAATCTTTTCGATTAATTGGAGAGATAAACTGAAATATTATCTTTTTATTTTCAAAATCGCATCTTTTAAAAAGAACCCTTTATTTTATTTTTAAAACAAATTTTAAGAGGAACTACCAGTGAATTCAATTTTTTTTGAATAATTAACTAATTATGATATTAAATTCACATATTAATTATGTGATCTAATAAACATAATTTTTAAACACAAAAAGTTAGAAAAACTCCCCGTGATTTTAACCGTGTCTGGATTGAACATTGTATGCCCTTTTACTCGTATCGATCGGATGAGATATGCCTTATTCACTTAACTAAATATTTTATCATCGACTTTAGAATTTCCTGAAATCAAAACACTTGAACAAACTTATTAGTATCTTTTGTGAGTAATTCGGACAAGGTACATATACTCATCTGTCTTTTGATCGATCACCGATTATGTTGTATTTGTCTGATTACTTCGTGTTTAGACAAGTAAATATCAAGTTAGTTTAAAATCAATAGATAAGTCCTTGATTCTTGATTCCTTATAGGAGATCAATGATATCACTGTGATTATCCATGTGATTTTTAACAAGTCTCGATATTACTTTCTAAACATAATATCATAAACGAGAGACAAAAAGACAATCAATAAAGAAAAGATTATAGATCACCAAGTAGCATCTAATAATCCTAATTCTAATGAAAGATCTTTGAGCCTTGTCTCCGCTAGTGGTTTTGTTAAGATGTCGCCCTTTGATAATCGGTCGGGATCTTCTCTAGTCGATATTACCTTTTGCACATGATCTCGGATGAAGTGATGACGAATATCAACATGTTTGCACTGGTATGTAAGACTGGGTTACGGGTAATAGCTATGGCACTATTACTATCACAAAAGATTAGTACATCTTTGGTGATAATATTATAGTCCCATAGCTGCTGATCGATCCAGATAAGCTGTGAGCAACAACTCCCACCGCCATGTACTCACTTCTTCTGAGTAGAAGTAGCTACAGAGGTTTATTTCTTGACAACCATGAAATCGGCTTACTTCCCAGAAATTGGCAAGTTCCGGATGTAGATTTCCTATCTATCTTACACCCACCAAAATCAATCGAGTATCCCGACAACTCGAAGTTATCGTCATTTGGATACCACACCCTACATAGATTGAACCTTTCAAATACTTTAGTATCTTCTTTGCAGCTTCAAGATGACTCTTTTTAGGTTTAGCTTGAAAGCGTGCACATACACCCACCGCAAAAGAAATGTCGGTCTACTAGCGTTAAGTATAAAAGAGAGCCAATTAAACCTCTATACTGCGTCGATCGGTGTCTTCCCCTTTTTCATCTGGATCCATTGAAAAGTTTGTCATCATAGGTATCTTGGCTTCTCGGCTAGTACCTATTCCAAAATTTTTCAATAAGATCTTTGGTGTATTTTGCTTGACTTATGAAAATTCCTTTCTTTGTATGTTTAACTTGAAGTCCAAGAAAGTATGTCATCTCTCCCATCATGGACATCTCAAATCTGTTCTTCATAAGATGACTAAATTCTTCACACAAGATTAGATTAGTTGATCCAAAAATAATATCATCAACATAGATTTGAACTATCAAGAGACCTTTATCGATTCTTTTCTAAATAAAGTTCTGTCTATCTTACCCTTTTACAAAGCCATTTTTAATCAAATATTCAGATAAGGTATCATACCAAGCTCTAGGGGCCTGTTTAAGTCCATATAGGGCTTTCCTCGGTTATAAACCTTGTCTCCTTTGACAAAACCCTGAGGTTGCTCTACATAGACCTCTTCGGCTATGACTCCATTTAGAAAAGCGATTTCACATCCATTTGGAACACAATAAATCTTTTATAAGCAGCATAAGCTAAGAACAATCTTATGGCTTCAAGACGAGCAACTGTGCGAAGGTTTCATCATAATCAATTCCTTCGATTGTGAATAACCTTGTGCGACCAATCTAGCCTTATTTCTTACCACAATGTTGTTCTCATCTCTTTTGTTCTTAAAACCCATTTTGTTCCAATAACTATTTGATGATGGGGTCTTTCAACAAGTTCCCACACATCTTGTCTTTGAAATTGATTTAATTCTTCTTGCATTGCATTTATCCAATTGGAGTCGATTAGAGCTTCAAAGAATAGATTTAGGTTCGAGTAATGATACATAACAACTAAACGAGACAGTCTTGATTTATTTGTGTCCTTGTCTGGACTCCAGGACTCTAAACTTCCAATTATCTCTGTTCATTTGGATGATAAGTCAATACTCGTTTATCTTTATCTTTTACTGAGTATGAAGTCTTATCTCGAGATATTTTCATCAATTGGTTTTGTATTACCTTCGGGAATATCTTCTAGTCCATCCGGTAGTGTAGTCGTCGATCGGATGACATGGAAGAACTCTCATGCTCCTTATCTTTATTTGAGTCGATATGTCCTCCTCATCCGATTCGATTCGGTAAGTAGAACTTGGTGATTTCTTGATATTCATTCTCGTTGAAGTCTTCACTATCATGGTGACGCTATCTCGTGCTCTTAGACTTGAAAGAAGTTTCGTCAAAAACAACATGAGGTGCTTCTTCCACACATAATGTAATCTTATTAAAAACTCTATATGCTTTGGATACGGATGAGTATCCTAAGAATATCCCATCTGCAATCTTAGCATCAAAAGTACTTAATTTAGATTTTCCATTATTATGGATGAAACACTTACAACCAAATATATGGAAATATGAAATTTTGGGTATTCTATCCTTCCATATTTCATAAGGGGTTTTGCATTTATCTTTCACAATTAAACACCTATTTTGAACAAAACAAGCAAGATTAATGGCTTCGCCCAAAACCTCGTGTGTGGAGTATCATACTCGAGATAACATCGTCCTTGCAGCCTTCCTTCAAGGTTCTGTTTCTCCTTTCAACTACTCCGTTTCTTTGGGGTGTTCTTGCGAGAAGATGTTTCATGTGCTATACCATTCTCGGTACAATAGTTAGTGACAAACGAATTAAGAAACTCAGTACCTTTATCACTTCTAATCTTGACAATATTTAGTCATTTTTCATTTTAAATTCTTTTAAGGAATTCTGGAATTTTTGTTACAGCCTCATTCTTTTTGTACAAGAAAATAACCCAAGTGAATCTAGAAAAATCATCTACAATCACTAAAGTATACTTTCTTCCACTAACACTCGGAGGTGTAACAGACCAAAAAGATCCATGTGCAAAAGTTCCAAAATCCTTTTAGAAGTAGGACCATTTATTGTCTTGAAAGAAGTTTTGGTCCTGCTTTCCTTCCGACATGCATCACAAATATGGTCTTTTGAAAATATTTTATCTGGGAGTCCTTTGACTAAGGATTTCCTTGCTATTTTGTTAAGAGTTTTGAAGTTTAAGTGACTAAGACGTTTATGTCATAGCCAACTTAAATCTTCCGAACTCTTTGCAATAAGACAAGTATCCCTAGGGCAACTCTTGAAATTTGCAACATAGATATTGCCTTGTCGACTCCAACAAGTAAAATATTTTCATTCAAACCATCCAAGATATAACATGCATCATGAGTGAATTTTACACAATATCCTTTGTCACAAAATCATGAGACAGGATAATAGATTATGTTTCAATCCTTCCACAAAGTAAACTTCATTAACCTGGACATCTCCGATCATTAGGGTTCCAACTCCTTTAGTTAGACCAAAGTTGTTGTCACCAAACATTACTCGAGGTCCATCTATTGTCCGATAGTTTGAAAGAAGTCTTTTTCATAAGTCATATGCTTTGAACATCCGCTGTCTATATACCGGATGACTTCAAGAACATCTCCTCTTTCAACTATCTCCTTATCTCCCTACAATCACAAATTTAATTTTTAGGTACCCTTTGTGTATTGGGTCCTTTCTCGTTAAGTTGATACTTAGGTATCCAGATAAAAACATCCAAGTTTTTCAAAACCAATGATTGAATCTTGCAACCATATCTATCCACTAATATTAGATTGTCTAGATCAATTTTATTGAGTTGTTTTCTAGTGATTGTCTTATATTTTGGAAAGAATGGATATGACTTGCTTCTACCATCAAAGCCATTATACTTTGGAAAAGGTTTTGACTTAGTCTTTGGATTTCTTTTGGGAACATTTCTCTTTGTCTGTGTTTTCTCCTTAGAAATATCGAGACGAGGTGATTTGCTCCTTAGATTTCTTCGGACTAAGCTTTGTCTTTTCCATAGTCTCGTATCTTTGATAAAAACCCTTGGTTTTATAAGATCATTCTTCTTGTTTCTATCAAAACCTATTTTTAAAGCACTCAATTCTTTTTCCAACTTACTGGTCTTCTCGGATGAGGAACTTCGTAGTAGTCTTAGATTGACATTCCCTTGAATGTACAACCCAAGTTTTTACTTGTTCCAAATCTGATATTCCTTAGTTAGATTAAGAACTTGATTCTTTAAACTTAAATTTTCAGTCTCTATCTGTTTATAAGCGAGATAAAGCCGTCTTTAGATCTTTTAGAAGCTTGTTAATAAGACATGGATCGATTCAGATAGGTTATCACAATCATTATTTGAGGATGAGTAATAGTTTACCTCTTTAGCCATTAGGCATATGTCATTGTCTCGACCCAAAACCAGATGAGGAGGAGGATGATGATGTCTCATGTGTTTCCTCCTTCTCGCTAAAAGAGCTCGTTGATCTCGCATACCTCCTATCCCTCTTCTTTCTCTTTTCTTCTCTCTCTAGGAGTAAGTTGAGGACAATCATAGCCAAAGTGACCGGGTTTATTGCGGTATATGAGATATCTCCTCTATCCGATTTTGGACTATTGTCTCCTCGTCGATTGGTGACTTGTACCTTTTACCGATTCCTTCTTTTTGTCGTTATCTGAATACTTCTCTTCCTTATCCTGATTTATAATTTCGCGATTAAACCTGTCTCTCTTGTTCCTTTTATACTTCATCTTAAGTCTCTCATATCGTCCCGATCAAAAGTGTCATTTCCTCCTTGGTTGACAAATATGATGCCTTGGAAATCTTTTCGATTCTTCTTGATGAAAAATTCCAACGCTTTTTCCAGATGTAGATGACTCTACCTCATCTTCTTCATCTTCAATGTGTATGTCATATTCCAGTGCTTTAAGATGAGAGAATAGAGTGTGATGTGATATTGATGATGATTCTGTGTTGCTTTAAGAATATTAGCTTTCTCCTCCATCTTTTGCTCAATGATCTGAGTACCTTGTTGTTGATTTCTTTCTCGGTGTAAGTCTTACCCAAATCGGCTGCTTTGTTCACAAGATTAGTCGGTCTTATGTCTAATTGATCCACGCTTCTCCATCCTTCATTTTGAACGTGTCAAATGCATGTAAAACGGATCAGCACTTATTTTCTTTGACTGATTTGACCCTTCACAAACACTTGCAAGAGTCTCCCACATATCCTTAGTCTGTCTTGCATCTCTTAACTTTCTCTATCCAGTCTTTGCTCGTAGTTTCTATTATTTTCGTCCTAGCTACCCGATCCAAATTGTGGATTTTCCTTTCATCATTTGTTAATTCCGCACTCTTCTTTTCTTGTTGACTTCTTGTAACAGAAGATTCAGCTCCAGTGCTTACAACTCCATGATAAAATTTTATTGGACCTTCCTCCATAACCTCTTCCATTCGGTCGTTAATGGTCTTTAAATGATTCTCCATTCTAAACTTCCAATAATCATATTCTTCAATTGAGAACTCCGGCAAACTCCTGGTTTTCTTACTTTTAACAGTTGACATAGTAATTCAAGAGACTAAAAGACAACTTATCGAAGTGTTAGTGAATCAACAATAAGAAATCGGGAATTAAACAAGAACTCAAGAATTTCAAGACCACAAATCTTTTATCGTAACAACTTAACACCGCTCCGATACCACTTGTTGGGTCCCTTTAGAATGAGTTAATCACGTAAACAAGATGCCTTCTAGTGATAATCTAGAAGGGGGGATGAATAGATTATCAAAAACTTTTGCAAGCTTAGATGATCTATCAACTCCAAAATCGAGTTTTACAGCGAAACAATTTTCAATTAAACTCAATTCAATTAGGATCTAAAGCTTTATCGTATATTAAATTTGCGATCAAGAAATAATCAATGAAAACAAGTAAAAAACAATAAGAAGAACCAACACCGGATTTATAGTGGTTCAGATCAAAGCGATCCTACGTCCACTCTCCTCCTTCAACTTGAAGAAGGGACTCTACTTACTGTCTTACTTCTTTCTTCCTTTCTTCGTTTACAACGTGTATCTTGACCTTACAAGTATGATTCTATCTCTATCCGGCTTTTGAAGATTCAAATGAAATGGTGTTCTCTAAACACCGAAAAATGAATGAACTCTAAGTGTGTTCGTGAATGATGTGTATACAAGTGATCGTGGAGAGAGCTTCTAATTCTTAGATTGCTAAAGTGTGAAATCGCTAGGTTGATAAAAATCTTCGTTATATTTGAAATTCTGAAACTATGAACCTATTTATAGATCTTCCTGATGACGGTTATAACTTCCTTATTTCTGTTGAGGTTGTTTGTAAATCGATTAGCCAATTCTTGAAACTACTTTTTGTTCGGTTGTAATCGACTCTTGATTTTAACTAACTCTTTAGCTCATCGACTTTTTACCTGTCGATTCTTCACCCTATCTCCGATTCTTTACCTTGTCTGTTACTTCATCTTGGTGAGTGTCTTGATCTTCCTCCTCGTCTGTATTTGTCGTAAATGCCTTTACATTCTGTCTCCATCCGACTTTCTTTGAATAACCTTATCTTACTATCCTGTACTTAGTCTATTTACAAAGTTTACATTACATCACCGACTATACATTATTTTTCAATGGTCATCCTAATCTTACACTTTTAACTCATCAAAACTAAGTACATCTTTTTCATCCTAACATTTTATGTAAATAATACTCTAGTATTAGAATAATTGTTATTTTTACGTAAATAATATTCTAGTATTAGAATAATTTGCTTAGTAGGATAGTTCATAGTTGATGTGCATTTCAAGCATTTCTTTTTATAAAGTCAAGCAATGCTGTAATATATTTTATTCCATCTTTCCTTTGTAACTTTGTCGAAGTCCGCCTCTCGTTTAGTTGGTTTGAGTTGAAAGTGATCATTTGTTGCTAGGCTCTCGAGTCCATATTTGTTGCAAATAATTATATTGAGCGAAACTTTGAATCCATATTTGTTGCAAATAATTATATTAAGAACTTAGAATTCTAATCTCTAAAATATGTTAATAATACAAAGATGATTGCAGGAAATTTGAAGATATTTTTGATGTAGATCATTTTATTGACTTCTTGAAGGATGATGTGCGAATTGTGAGAGGTGTCCCCGAGAATGGTTTGCAGACAAAACATAGTTGTTCAATAGGTAATGTCCTTAGATAGGAGACTTTTCACTGTGATAAAAAAATTTATGAGGGCTTGAGTGTTAAAGATAAAATATCATTAATATGATCATAATTTATACAAAAATTTGTTTACAACATAAACACTTCATACTTAAACAAAAAATAAAAGATATGGCCCTATGTTTAGGTTGTAAGCTTCAAAAAGTAAGCAAAATATAGGCTGCATATTGTGATAAGTAGCCTAGGTGTAACATTAGACCACCAATATCATATGTTGGTCCGCCAACCTCTCCAACATCCAACAAGAAGCGTATGTATTCCCTTACAAGTTCTTCATCAACCTATAAGCTTATTAGTAGTCTTTCTTCCCTAATGAGCCTTTCTTTTCCCATGTGTGGCACTTTGAAGTTGTTGTGTCCCTTAGCTTTCATGATTTCCACTTGTGAGTTTTGTAGGCTAAGGAAAACATTGTTGAGTGTGGCCGTTAAGTTTTGAAATGACAGCAACACATTCTTTACTATGTCATCAACATTGTAACTAGCGCTTTCTACTTGTAGTGACTGAATTGCCCTAAATTAACCAATCCAAATTATCGATATTTGTATCTGGTGAGTTGGGTGGTTGGCAAACAAGTATGATGTTAAAACCATTTGAGCTTGCGGTGCCACTGAACTCGGGTCATTATTGTTTATGTGTGGTTTGGCGTTATCCTGCTGAATAATGATGTTTTTGCTTGCATGAGAAGGCCATTTGACTTTTATAGCTGGTATAATCTGAAAATCACAAGAATCAAATATTTTTGTAACCAAAATGTGCTTTTCTTTGCAAAGGATAAATGCATTATTATGATGACTTCTTATAGTCGATTGTCCTCATTCAATATGTAAATGCATGATTCATGTCACCAAACTAGTTCTATATCATGTACACAAGATTTTGCATACTCAAGGCTGATTTCAGTCCATATTTAATGTATAAATGCATTATAATGTCATTTATTCATGATTTAGAGCTTTGTCTGGAAGACTAGGTCATGTAACTCATGTTGTATGATGACTATGTAATTTAATAGAAATACCTGATTAATTAAACACATTTTGATGATCTCCTTTGTGATTGACTATATGGGTTTAGTAACAAAGGTCCCCTTTACTCTATTATTTGAGTTCCTCTTTGCTGGTTCTTTAGTTGTGAATGGGAAAAGCCCTATTTTGCCATCAAAACCTTGTGGTGGCCTAGAAACTACACACGTGAACATTACCTTTGGAATATACCTCTTAGACTTGCATGACATATGTGGTTCTTCTTCATTAGGAAGCACATAATACCTCTCAGTAGTTCTTGACATGTAAAACCATTTCTCATCAATGTGCACAACATGGTACATTTCAAAATCTGATCTTATTGGATAATGAATCAAATCTCAAAGAACTCAAACCGAATTTCGGTCTTTCTACCTTATTCTTTCTCGTAAGCTCTGGTTTGATAGCATTTGTATGTGCCCTAAGCTCCCCATTATTCACCAATCTACCAACATGGCTTTTGCTTAAGTCTAGCTCTTTTGCTAGTCTTCTTATTGTTCCTCTTTTTGCAAATGGAACTTCCTTCAATCTGTCCACATCCAAATGTACGCTCTTTTTCTTTATAGCTCCATTTTTTTGATAATAAGTTGATTGGAATGCCTTCTAACATTTTCTTTTGCGGTGACCCAAATGTAGTGGACTGACCTTCTTGTGATCCCAAATATTTCAAAGCCTTCTTTTACTTTTCCATAGTGCACCGATAAATTGCTACCGCTTGCAAGTAAGAATTGTGCCACTAGGTTTTTTTGCTCTACGGCAAGATTTGGTCCTTCTCTTGTCATTACTATGTGTTGAGTATTTGTTGTGTGCAGTTGGCATTGAATGAACAAAATTTATTCTTTGAAATGTGTATTTAAGTGTGGTTGGTAGTGGAGGAAAAAAATTATTTTGGAGGGAATTTTAACTTTTTTCAATGCGAGGTTATTACCTCAAATCCCTCAATGATAAGACTTTTTGGGTGGGAGATTTGTTTATGCACAAATTTTAATGTAATTTTTCATTTTGAGAGGGAAATTTTAATAGACGTTGAATGTTCATTTTTGGGCAAAATATGCACGGTGAATATATGCTCTGGCATATATTTTGAATAGTAAATATACGGTGAATGTATGTATTTTTTTATTACAAACCGTATTTATTTTTTTCGTATACAAACTATATGTATTTGTAATTGGTGGAAAAGATTAAGTTTAATCATATATTTAATCTTCTACAACTATTACACCATGAATTGTTAATACTACCCTTCATTAGTTGGTAAAAAAAAGTCAAAAAAGTAAATTTTCTTAAAGTGTATGCCACACAACATATGAAAATTATTTTGGGATGGAGGGAGTAATAATTTTTATGCATCACCTATATTTTTTCCACTATTACCTTCATTTTATTGGTCAAATCCACCTCTCACCCCCACCACTCGGCGGCCACCCCGCCCCCATTCCTCTGTCACAAACCCCACCCCGCCACCACTTAGCAGACCACCGCCCCCTATCCTCTGTCACAAACCCCACCCCGCCCCGACACCCCACCTTCCCATAAACCTATTTTTCATAAGAGTTACCTTCCCATAAACCTATTTTTTCGTAAATTACTCTTATTTATTACCCACCCACCCCATTTCGCCACCCCCACATTAAAATACACTCTTTCCCTCACTTTTCACACAATTATGTAGTAAAAATTGTCTCACTCTCTATTTCTCTTTCACATCTCAGCGGTAAAAAAATTTCCCCCTCCCAACCGTATTTATCAAAATTCAATTAATGATGTGGTTCGTTGTCAATACTACCCTTCATTATTTGTATTTAACATTCACTTAATGATGTTACCACTGAATTCACTTAGTGGCTAGTACACGAGCTCCATTCATACATATCTGCTTGCACTAAAATTTATTGTGATAACTAAAAACAACTAAATAAAATCTTAAAATAATTAATAGAAAAATTAACCATTTATAAATCCTAAAAGTAACTATATTAACCATTTATAATTTGTTGTAAAGGCTAAAAACAACTACATTACTAGTACATCTTTTTTAAACAAGTTATAAGTCTTAATTGTAAAACCAATTACAACTCCTAAAATCATTCACTAACATCTAATAATAATGATTCAAACTTCAAATAAAAAAACATCGATAAATTAGAACAAACAATACAATAGAAGTAAAAAAATATTGATTTTATTTGATTTTCGTGATTCCTCAAAATGCAAGTTAAGAGGGAGTTTTTTTTTTTTTTTAAAAAAAGTGGAGAGTATGAAATGAAAATGTATGAAACACTACCAATGGATGCATTATACTTTGAGTGAATTCAAACTAAAGAGACTTAGGCCTTGTTCTTTTTCACTGCGAAGTCGGGATTTAGGATTTGGATTTCCCCATCCCGTCAACTTTTTGGATTTGCAAATCCAATTCTCCATCCAAATACACATCCACCCCTATTATACACCTATATATCAAAACTATCACATCACCTTACTTTTTATACATTTACTCATTCTCTCTCCTACTTTTCATATATTTACTCATTCCCTCCTACTTTACTTACATTTACTCATTCTCTCTCTTACTTTTTTCCACCTAATCATTATTTCACCATCCAACAACAATAAAATAATAATTCATCATCACTCAAAAGCATTGATTTGACATAAAGTTACATTCACTCCTACTCCTCCATCCCAAACTAAAACACGAATTACTATTCATCGGATTTACCTCATCTACTTTATTTCCCATCTGAATTTGCCAATTTCTACTAAAGCAAAAAGAACACAGCCTTAATGCCATGCATGTCATAAAGGAGGGAATCAATTACATTGTCAATCTTGTGTCACTGAGTGAGGGGAGGAGAGGTATGGTGAGGGCGATTTTTTTTTTTTTGGGGGGTGTTGGCAAGGCTGAGGTGGGAAGGAGCCGACTATTATTTTTGGGTGGGTAAGGGTTAGGTCCGATTGTGTTTCGGGCCTACATTTCTCGAGCTCAACCCGAGGCCTAGGCGAGCTCTAGGGCCAAAATGACCTAATTTTTTTAATTAATATTATACATTGAAATATTAAAATAATTTATAATAACTTCATATAATTATTTAATAATTTATAATAAGTTCAAAAAAATAATTGAATAATTCATAATAAGTTCGAGTTATTCATAACAAAGTACAAACAATAATAAACAACTCAAAATAAGTTGATAATAAATTAATAAGTCCATAATAAATTCAACATTTCATAACAAATTTAAATCAATTCAATAATTTAAAGCAAATAAATAATAATTCAAGGGAATCGGACTTTAGTTTCCTTTTGTTTTTAATTTCCTTATTATTATTATTATTTTTTTCAATCACTAGTTTACAAGTTTTGTATATAGTTTTGATGAGACATTAGCTAGCTAAATGCAAGTACGCATACGTTTGTATTGTATGTATTCACACACCGTTTAGGCAAAGAGGTCGGATAGCGAAAATCTGCATTCAAATCGATTTAAGTGCTCCGGGATTCAAACTCAAAGGAATTGATGGGGGCCTTACCGGCCCTTGACATATGAACAACAAAACCTGTCCTTAACGGGATTTTCATACAGTGTTGCATGGCTGTCGTCGGCTCGTGTCGTGAGATGTTTGGTCAAGTCCTTTAACGAGTGAAACCCTCGTTTTGTGTTCTTTGAGACATGCGCCTAAGGAGAAAGTCTTTGGGCAGAGAAAGACTCGGCATTCGGGCGATCTGCCCGGTGGTGCACCGATCAAATAAGGTTGTATAGCTATGTAGGCAGAGAATCATCATCATCTTCTCTAGAAGTTAATATTTTCTTATTAATTAACATACTTAATTCAGATGATATTTATTAATGTTTTTTTCTTACTTTCCTTATTAATTAACAAACTTAATTTGTATTAACAGTTTAACATACTTACATTATATAGTACATCATTAAAAAAATTTAAAAAATTTATGGCGGGCTTTTGGAAGAAGCCCGACGGCTCAAACAGCCGGGCTTTTAGGTCCGATTCTTTTCTCGCCTCCAAATATTAGGCCCAACTTAGCATTAAAACCAGGCATGTTGGGTTAGCCCAACAGTCTGTTAGATCGAGTAAAGTTTTGATGAGTTAAAAGATCAATCCAGATGAGCAGACAATTGATAAGAAAAGCTGAGATCGGGTGCTCATACTAAGCCGATCGATCGGGTCAAGGACTGGTTAAGTCACCGGAGATCGAAGCTACAAGTTATCCGAGGACAAGCTCAAGTCTAGTCATCTGCAGGAGACAATTATGAAGAGCTCAGACGAGATCAAGACAAGCCGAGTAGAATAAGAAAAGCGAGTCTTCACCAAGTCACCGCAGACGAGTAGAAGAAATCACCGAGGTCAAGAGCAATTTTCAAGATTAAGTTTATTGAGTAGCTTTCGGTTTGTTAGAACCGACTAACAAACTAACTGCCTTTTTTCGGACTTATAAATAGGTCTAGATTTTATTTTTCAATACATTCATGCAAATTTGATTTTTCACACTATACACTATTCGATTCACAAGTGTTTTTCAAAAGAGTTTTCAAAAGTTTCAAGTGTTTATAGAACACTTCTCCTGTAATCTTCAAAATCCATTATTCACTGTAATTCTTAGATTCATCGAAGGAGTTAGGAGTATTTTGAAGATTTGAAGAAAAGTTGTAAGTTGTAAGTCATGTGAAGTAAGAAAGTAGTAGCGGGTCCCTTCTTCAAATTGAAGAAGGAGAGTGGATGTAGGGTTGTTATAATCCAAACCACTATAAAATCGGTGTTCTTTCTTGCTTTATTTACTTATCTGCTCAATTTCCATTTTATCATTCAAAGGTTAATTTCGGGATCAAGGTTAAAATTTGAATATCGGTTTGCTTTTGATCTTATTAAAGTTGAGTCTAATCTTGAATTTCCGTTGTGTACATCTCGTACTTTGAATTAGTTTTGAAAGATTTGAAAAATCTACAAAATCTATTCAACCCCCTTCTAGATTTTGTCCTAGAAGGTTAACTCAAAGTTTTATAATCAACTCAACTAATCGGGACCAACAAGGTCGAACTCATTTTGCCAACTCTAGTGAGGGTGTGAGACATGTGGGGAGAAAATATTTATGTAATTAGGGTAGTTTGGACAATTTATTACAAAATGAGTATGCAATATTTTATATTATTTAGGTGAGTAAAAAATGTTGATTTATCTTTAAGGTTGGGGAGATGAATGCGGAGAGGGTGTAAATAGGGGTGGGAATAGGTCAGCTATCCGACAAGGGCCTACGGCCTGGCCTACTAAAGCCTAGCTCGGCTCGTTTAATAAATAAGTCGAGCCAGGGCCTTTTAAAAGGCCTATTTACTTAAATAGCTAGACTTGAGCTTTTACATAGGCCTTTTAAGCCTAACAGACCGACCTATTTAACTAAATATGTATATATTTATATATAAATATATAATATATTATATAACATATTATACATATATATATATATATATATATATATATTATAATAAATTATAGGAATCTTTATATTTAAAGCCTAGTCGACATAAATATATTATATCTTTATACACAAGTTGAGAAAGAAAAACTGAGGACATATTAAAAAAATTAAATTCTTGAAAGAAAAATAAAAATTCAAAAGAACTAAAATACTAATTGTAATTGTAAAAATCCTAGTTATCTTACATCTCATTCTCTCATTCTCGTTTTCACCTCGGTTTAGGATTTAGGCAACACATGCCGCTTCCTCTTGCCGCACACCATCGCCGAGTAAATGCGTTGTCTCTAGCCGCCCAGCTGTCTATCGTACACCGTCGCTAGGAGACGACACTCGCCGCCGCTGTCGCTTGCTGCCCGCCGTCATTCAGAGTATGTTTGAATAGGATTGAGAACTCTAATAATATATTATACCATCTCTCGTTGCTTCTTTGTGAAATTTCGGGTTAGCTGTGAGTCCGTGACGTGAGTGGACGTGTTTATCTTCTTCATGAGATCGCACTGCAAAGAAGAAAAATTAAAAAAATATATATTATGAATACAAAATAATTACATAGATGACTTGTTTTAGAGGACGTCTTTATCTGCTTGTGATATTCTATTTTTAGAGGACATGTTTATCTGCTTGTGATATTCTATTTTTAGAGGACTTGTTTATCTAGCATGTTTATCTGCTTGTTTATCTCGATGTTTTAAAAATCGGACCGAACCGCCGATTCGATCGTTTTAACCAGGAACAAGTCACGATGTCGGTCGAGTTCTTAGAAAAATCAGTAAGAACCACTAAAAAATCGGGTTCAATCGGTGACTCGGTAAACTAGTTGACACGATTTTTTGGATATTTTTAAAATTTAATTTTTAGCATTTTTGGATTGATTTTGGTTGAAAAAATTACTATGTGTTATTTTTAATTGTAAATATTTTAATTTTAAATTTTATTTTTATGGACATGTAGTCTCAAGTTTTAATTTTTGCAAACTACGTTAATCTTATGCAATGTTTTGCCATAATATTGAATTTTATGTTATGACTATATGAATATCTATAATATTTATAATATATTGATATATATCATATATAAACATATAAATAAATAAATATTCGAGTTATCCGGTTTTTTAAAACGGTCAAACCGGTTGAACCGGTGAACCTATGACCCAGCTTCATTATTCGATCCGTTAACCGGCCCGGTTTTAAAAATATTAGTTTATCTGCTTTGCATTTTTAGAGGACTTGTTTTAAACCTATTAGGATCTTGCTTAGAAGATATTCCATTTTTGTCTAGATATTAGGAATTTATGATTAGTGGATTTATGAATTTTCCAATTATGTCTAGCTTCTACATATATATATATATATATTTTGTAATTTAATTATGCGTATTGTGTATTGTGCATTGTGTAGCTATATCTTCTCAACATGGGAATTATGAAATAACTTCATCTACTCCGATTCTATCTAGTGATGCGAAACTAACAATATTGATTTTGAGAATGTTGAAGATAAAAATGACAAAGTGATTGTGTAACTAAGAAAAAGAGACAAAAGACGTCGATTGTGTGGAATGATTTTGATGAAGTTGACATTCCTAAGATTGGGACGAAAGTTGTTTGCATGTATTGCAAAGACAAATTTGCTACGGGTGGAAAAAGGGCTAGCACCACCCATGGATTCCATCAAGAAGCAGCCCACTATTCCATTTAAGTCTTCCTTTCCTTTGTTAATCCATTCATAGATCCCGTGCAAGGTACTCTAATGAAAGGATGTGGGAAATCATTGCTACTTCTACCATGGTGCATGAATATCTTTTTAGCATTGTTGAGGATGAGATTTGGATGTGGGCTTTCCAATATGCTAATTTAGATTTTTAAAAAGTTACACGCAAGACAATAAGAAATGATTGTTTAGTTATATATGAGGCGGAGAAGAAGCATTTGAAGGCATTGTTGAAGAGTATGAGCAAAATTAGCTTGACAACGGACATGTGAAATTAATTCATCAAATAGTCGAGTACATGGTTATCACAAGACACGTTATTGATATAGAGTGGATGCTTCAAAAAGAGTTCTGAACTTTGTGAAAGTTCCTGCACCGAGGAGTGGAATTGATGTAAAATATGCAATTTTCAAGTGCTTGAAGGATTGGGGATTGTGAATAAGGTAATTTTCATTACTGTTGATAACGTTGCTTATAACGGCAGGTTGTTTAAGAGAACTTAAGAAGGATTTGTCACTTACTTGCAAGTTGGTCCTCAACGGTGAGTTGTTGCATGATAGGTGTTGTTAACACATATTGAATTTGTTGGTGCGGGATGACATTATTACGATCAAGCCTATCGGTCAAAATATTCGTGAAAGCGTCAAATACATTAAACACAATGATGCAAGGTTGAAGGTTTTTTCTTATATTTTAGAGCCAAAGGGGATCAAAGAAATGTGATTAATTATTGATTGTCCATCACGGTGAAACTCTACCTATCGTATGCTTTTAGTTGCTTCAAATTTGAAATTGCATTTCCGACTTTCCAGAGCGAGATCCACATTTTAAATATGCACTATCGGATGAGGAATGTGATCAAGTCCAAAAAGTTTGTAAATTTCTGCAAGTTTTCAATCTTGCCACTCATGTCATTTTAGGTAGTGAGTGTGTTCTTTGCAAATTCATATCTTTCCGTGGTTCGAAGGGTGAATGAAGTGATTGATGAAGCTACTCTTGTTGAAGATATTTTTATTAATGAAATGGCGATCTGATGAAGGCAAAATTTGACAAATATTGGTGGAAGTGCAATCTTTTGATGTCTATTGCAAGTGTTTTGGATCCAAGGTGCAAATTTCTTGTGGTTGACATATGTTTTCCTCTTATTTATAAAACAAAGAGTGTTGCAAAGAGAATGTGGACTTTGTGAGGACTTCGTTTGAAGTGTTATATAATGAGTACACATAATTGAGCGAGGATGAGATAACTAAAGATACAAGCTGATGGAAGTGATTTTGGAGGTAATGACACGACTTCATGTATGTCTAATCCCTCTTTAGTTACTAGATTTGGATGAGATCATGACCATGGTGCGTAAAATGCAAGCGGTTCCTCCATCGAAGTCGAGTTGCAAGCCTACCTTGATGATGATTGTGTTACTAATTCTAAATCTTTTAATATTTTGGAGTGGTGGAAAGATAATAGTGTAAAGTATAAGATCTTATCAAAGATGACTACAAATATTCTGGCTATTTCAATCTCAATGGTAGCATCCGAGTCTACTTTTAGCGCTGGGAAGAGTTATTGATGATTATCGGTCTAAATTGAATGAAGATTCTATTGAGGCACTCATTTGTGGTGGAGATTGGCTACGCAGAAAAATAATTTGAAAAAGGTACAACTTAGTTTATGTAATAATTATTGTTGATGTTAGTGACGAGTGTTACTCGGAATGTGCCAACATTACGGTCACAACATCGAGAATTCGTCCTTCCACTTCCACTAACCCTCAACCCATGTTTTGTCTTGGTCAATGTCTTGTTTTCTTTCAGAATGAAGACTTACGGCGATTACGAAGTCATGCGTTTGAAAAGGCAAGCAAAGAGAAGTTATAAAGATCATGGGGAAGTTACATGGAAGTTACCTATTTTCAAGGGAGATGTGGAAGTTATCTTCAAGCATTAAGAGTCCAGATTTATCTATATATACACGGTTGCTATGAAGATTAAAACTTGAAGTTGAGAGAAACACAATCTAGCATAGTCTATTGGCATAGATTATTGAGTTTATTGTATGTTTCTATCTCGATACTTCCGTTGGTGAATGTTCTAACATTTCACTCAACATTGGGTCTTTATATGTATTAGTGATAGGTTAGATTGATCATTGTCTAGTCACTATATACGTAGATCCATTCACGGTGTGGCTTATGTTTACACCGATTGTATCACTTAACAATTACTAGTGATAATACGCCGATTGGCGGTATAAACTCATTTATAGTCTATACAAAATTTTGATATCCATCTTGCAAAGTGTTTAAGACTTCATTTGTGTATTTATTTGTTCATTTATTTTTAAATACGTGTTGTTCTCGATTGTGCCAACATTCGTGACAACATTCTGCAAAAACACTTACGCACACCTTCAATTGGCACCAGAGCCATTGAACTCGTTATCCTAAGTTTAGATCCTGTGTTTGGTGTGATTTATTACGATGGAATATCCTATGACAGCTCCAATTAGGCCACCAGTTCTCGATGGTACAAATTATGCAATTTGGAAGCCTAAAATGCGCATGTACATCAAGTCCATTGATGAACGTGTATGGAGGAGTATTTTAAGCTGGTTGGATTCCACCAACAGTTCCAACCAGCGACAATCTTGAAGCTCAAATCAAGAGGGAGTTAGAATGGACAAATGATGAGGTGACCACGGCCAGCTTCAATTTAAAGGCACTCAATGCCTTATTCACTTCCACGGATGTTTCCATGTTCAAAATAATTTCTAATCGTGTATCTGCAAAAGATGCATGAGAGAGATTACAAGAAAATTGTGAAGGATCGAGAGTGTGAGAAGGACAAAGTTGCGGATGCTTGGAACCAAGTTCGAAAATCTAATGATGAAGGAAGATGAGACCATATCCTCCTACAATGAAAGAATCACCGAGATTTCCAATGAATCTCAAGCACTTGGTGAAGCTATATCCAATACAAGGTTAGTATATAAAATCTTAAGAAGCTGTTCCTAAACGTTTTGATGCTAAGATATGTGCTATTGAGGAAGCTAAAGATACTGATGCTATTACTCAAAATGAGTTGGTGAGTATTTTGAAAATGTATGAAATGAATTTTTCTCAAAAGATAATGAGAAATACGAAAAGAAAATTTCTGTTTTCAAAGAAGAAACATCTTCTAGTCTTGATATACAACCGTTTATTCTTGAAATAGATTATGATGAAGATGTTATTGATATGTCGATAATGTGCGATAACATTGCTTTCTTAACTAAGCAGTTTAATGCATTTTTGAAAAGAGAGCAAATAGACTTAGAAATAATTTGCAAATTAAGAATCAAGAGAGAGATCAGTTGGTAGTTCACGTCGATTGCACGATAAAAATAGGAATGTTAATCAACCTAGGCAATTTGATAGAGGTAACAAGATCAAATATGATCGAGAATATAGGAAAAATGTTAAATGTGATGCATGTTCTGGTTTTGATCATTATGCTAATGAATGTGCCAACACTCTTTTGAGAAAAAGGGTAAATTTCAATGCTACCTTAAGTGGTGAGTCGATTGTGAAGATGATTAATAAGAATGAAGAATATGCTTTTTCTGCAAGGATTATATATGATGATACTCTTGATGATTTCTTTGGATGATTACGATGTCGAGTCAAATGTGCCAACATTTGAGGAAACATTGGAAGTTCGAATTTAATTGTTTCTCAAGTTCTTGTGTAGATAAAGTAGGTACTTCTAACAATATTTGCAAAGATTGTAAGTCCAGGTTATCAAAAGCTTGAAAAGGAGTTAGAATCCACTCGAGAAAGCCTTGAGGGACATGACTATTGAAGAGTCATATAAAAAGGATTTGGTGATAAAACTTGAGGTCATACTAACAAGGAAAGATGCGGAGTTACGCAACCTCAAAGAAGCGGCTCGAAAGGCACAACACTTTGAATTTCAAAAGATATTCGAAAGTTCACCAAACTTGATGAGGCACTAAGAATTGGAAGTACAAGTAGACATGGTCTTGGTTATAATGGTAATATCACTCGGTTTTAAACAATAATAAACTGTTGTGTTTACAAAACCTTATTGAACGAAAAATAGAAAAATGATTACGAAAAGAAGGATGTTTGTCATTATTGTTTCTTGAGGGTCACAAGCGACCAAAGCTGTTTTAGAATGAGGCGGGATAAAAAGTTTTCTAAAATGTCTTTGAGAATGTTGCCACATTCTCGCTCAACATTCGAAACAAACAGCTTCAAAAATCTTTTCAAAAACACTGTTCAAAAATCTACTTGGGTGAAAAAGTCAAATCTTGTATGTAATGTTGTTTACACCTCTTTAAAAGCATGTCTTCTAGGACTATGGTATTTTGATAGTGGGTGTTCTAGACACATGATCGGTGAGGAAAGTTATCTCACTGACTATAAGGCATATGATGGTGGAAATGTTACATATGGAGGAGGTTCAAAGGTAAAATTATTGGTATAGGTACATTGAATGTTCTGGTTTTCCAAACTTGACAAAAGTGTTACATGTTAAAGGTTTACTTGCAAATTTGATTAGTATTAGTCAATTATGTGATGATGACTTGCATGTAAAGTTTGATAAAAGTTCATGCTATGTGTTAAACAATGATGATAATTGTCTCATGGTTGGTAATAGATCTATTGATAATTGTTATACGATTGATTCAAATCAAGCATGTTTTAATGTTCAAACCGATGAGAGTATACTTTGGCATCAAAAACTTGGACATGCTCATTATAGGAATATTGTCAAATTATTGAAATTTGATGTTGTTAAAGGTCTGCCTAAGTTACAAATACGTATGTCAAATGTGTGTGGATCCTGCCAAAGTGGTAAACAAGTTAAAATGTCACATGAAATGTTGACACATTGTACTACAAAACATTGCTTTGAACTTTTACATATGGATTTAATGGGACCAATGGAGACTGAAAGCATTGGTGGTAAGAGATATTCTTTGTCATAGTAGATGATTATTCAAGGTTTACATGGATTGAATTTCTTAAGGAAAAATCGGATGCTTTTGGAGTATTCAAAATTCTCTATAAACGGTTTAAAAATGTTTATGACACTAAGGTAAAAAGAATAAGGCACGATCATGGTAGGGAGTTTGAAAACAGCTTATTCACTAATTTTTTTGAAGATAAAGATATAATTCAAGAGTTTTCTTCTCCTAAAACACCTCAACAAAATGGTGTAGCCGAAAGGAAAAATAGAACTCTACAAGAGATGGCTAGAGTAATGCTTTTATCCAAGAAACTTTCAAAAGGTTTTGGTGAAGCTTTGAATCTTGCTTGTCATATATCCAATAGAGTTTATTTAAGACCTAATTCTACTAAAACACCTTATGAGTTTTGAATAACAAAAAGCCTAATCTGAAATACTTTCATGTCTTTGGTTGTGTTTGCTACATTACGAATGATAGAGACCAGCTACACAAATTTGATTCAAAAAGTGATAAGGGTTTCTTTCTTGGTTATGCTAGAAATAGTAGAGCTTTTAGGATATATAATCTTAGGACCGATACTGTTCAAGAGTCTATGAATGTTGTGTTTGATGATAATGCAAGTCTTGCGAGATAATGCCATTGAAGAAAATGTAAGCGATCTTATTGAGCGAGATGCAAAGTTACGATATTTAAATCAATTGAGAATGTTGCTACGAATGTGCCCACATCTCAAGCAACATCACCTCAACATCCAGAAATTAACAGAACTATGCCTTATCCTGCTACAAGACCATCTTCCGTAATTCTCAAAAATCATCCACAACTACGAATCATAGGTAAACCACAATCAGTGTACAAACAAGGAGAAAATTGAGTTTTGATGCACGACATGTGGTAAGATGTATTTGTATGACATCTATGTGCAACAAGGTGAACTTTGAATGTTTTCATTCTCTCAATGAACCTAAAAATATTGATGAAGCAATGAAAGATGAAAATTTGGATTAATGCAATGCATGAGGAGTTAAATCAATTTGAAAGGAATGATGTTTGGATACTTGTGCCTAGGCCTGATAATGTGAATGTAATTGGTACCAAATGGATTTTCAAAAACAAAGCTGATGAATCTGGTAATGTTGTAAGAAACAAAGCTAGATTAGTTTCTCAAGGTTATACATAAGTAGAAGAAATTGATTTTGATGAGACTTTTGCTCTGTTGCTAGAATTGAATCCATAAGGTCACATTACTTGCTATTGCTTGTTACATTGATATAAAAGCGCATCAAATGGATGTTAAGGCCGCATTTCTAAATGGAATTCTTATGGAAGAAGCATATGTAGAACAACCTAAGGGGTTTGAGAATCATGAATTTCTGATCATGTTTATAAACTTAAGAAAGCTTTATATGGTTTGAAGCAAGCACCTAGGGCATGGTATGGTAGATTAACCGATTTTCTTGTTGAATTCGGTTTTTATAGAGGTGAAGCTGATAGGACCTTGTTTATAAAACATTCTGGATATGATATTATGATTGCTCAAATATATGTTGATGACATTGTGTTTGGTTTTACATGTGAGAAAATGCTTGAATTATTTGTACATGAAATGATCACTACCTTTGAAATGTCGATGGTTGGAGACTAGAATTACTTTTTAGGTCTTCAAATTAAACAATGCAAGGATGGTATTTTCTTTTGTCAAAGTAAATATGCCAAAAATCTTGTGAAAAGGTTTGGTTTAGACAATGCTAAACACATGAAGACACCTATGGGATCGACACAAAAATGTGTAAACACGGTGTTGGCACAAATGTTGACCCAACATTGTATAGGTCGATGATTGGTAGTCTTTTATATCCGACTTCTAGTAGGCCGAGACATAATGTTTAGTGTTTATTTATGTGCTCGTTATCAAGCTGATCCTAAAGAATCTCACATGAATTTGGTTAAGAGGATAATTAGATATGTGGCGAGGCACATGTGATTATGGAATAGGGTATAGCAAAGACACTAATTGTTCTTTGATTGACTATAGTGATGCAGATTGGGCGGTGACAAAGGTGATGATAGAAAGAGTACAAGTGGAGGATGTTTCTACATGGGTAACAATCTTGTTTCTTGGCATAGCCGAAAATAAAATTGTGTTTTCCTATCTACGGCTGAATCCGAATACATAGCCACGAGAAATTGTTGTACTCAACTTCTTTGGCTTAAGAAGATGTTCGACGATTACGGTTTGGAGAGCAATACTCTTACCGTTTATTGTGATAATACAAGTGCGATTAATATATCTAAGAACCCCGTGCACATTCATTAACTAAGCATATAAGTATTAGACACCACTTTATTAGGGACCTTGTAGAAAAAGAAGTTGTAAAGTTGGAATACATTTCTATTGAAAAGCAAATTGCAGACATTTTTACTAAAGCCCTTGATAATGAGAGATTTTCTTCTCTTAGAAAATCTCTAGGTTTATGCACTAATTAGACATATATGTGCTGTGTGTTGTGACAAATGTGTCAACATTTGTAGCAACACTAGAACAATTTATTTAAATTTTTCTAAGTATTTTACTATTTAGTATTTTTGAACTCTCTTGTGTAAATAGTATTAGAACCTCGTGATAAATATAAATTATCCTGGACACATTTCTCTCAAATGCAATTAAATAAACTCACAATTAGATGCTATGTCACTTAGTAACTATGGGGCACGGAGTTGACTACTACGATGTTCTCTTTTCAAAAGGTGACTTGAATGCATCAATATATTCACAATCCATTGAGTAATTATGGGACACGGAGTCGACAACTACGATGATCTCTTACGGAAAAATGGATCAATGTGAATAAGTGGGAAAAGCAAAATATAGTGCAACAAAAATGAATTTATTTCATGTAAAAGCTGTGTTGAGAAGTGTGTGTGCCGACATTCGGTGAATAACATTCTGGTTCTCATATGTATATTTACCTCTATGAGTTTGAAAATTTCCGAATATTATTTTATGGAGATTTATTTATTTTAAATTGTTCCCAGCAATATTATATAGTCTAATTTAATTAATTGTGCAGTTATTTTATCTAGAATTAAGCGGTTTTTAGCATGTCTTTGAAATAAACTTCCAACATTCGGTAATGCCCTATTTCTTAGGGATGTGATTAAATCTTATCTTTTAACTCCGATGTGTTCACAACTTCTATAATCTTTCTCTTCTCTATTTAAGGTCCTTAATACTCGGTGTGTTCTATATATTATGTCAAAGTTTCAAATTAAGCACAAGTGTTTGAAAGGTATTATTAATTATACTTTGTGGTGTTAGTTTTTCTTCACTATTTTTATTCAAAATTATTATTTTATTAATTTAATTTGAATAGTGTTTGCGAGTTATTAATATGGCTGATCGAAAAGACCTCTCACCTTCACAATCCAAACACTCAACCTCTCCAAAGATCATCTTCTACCTCGAGAAACCTTCGACTTCTAGCTTCAATGGCCGTCGACAATGTGTCCGAAAATGTTAGCGCATCATGCCCAACATCACCCTCTTCTATTAGGGTTGGCTCTGTCGATGTTCCTCTCCCACCTACTGAAATTTCTTGAAATCTCCGATATTCAATCCACTTTGAAATTCCGATTTTGGGCGGAACGCCACAAAATCGATTAGCGGCGAAGCTAGTGAAGCCCCGCTCGAAACATACCCAATGACGGTTGAGCTAGTAGAAGGAGCCACCTGCGATCAAATCGTCTATGCGTTCAATACCCTCACTAAGCGAGACGATTTACCCGTTGTCAAGGTAGGCGACGTGGAGGTTGATTTCCAACAAGACAAACACCTAGTGTTTACACCGCCACAATCACTACAAGATGCTCCAATAGATGACCACAACTGATTCGACCGACACCTTTGGTGAGCTCACCGCTCGCTTTGAAACTGTTCGACAAAAGGCGTCGAGCTCTAGGGGATGTGGTCGTAAACGTCGTTCTTACCGAACTATGGGTAAAAGGGTCGATTACTCGGAGAAAGGGAAGAAGCAAAAACACGATGATGGTGTTGCCTCAAAGCCAATACAAGTCTTTGATTCGACTCATCCGAAGAAGAAATGAGAGAAGCAAGCCCAGAGAAGGAGACCGAGTCAAGCCTGCTCGGTGCTCGGCCCGAGGGGGAGTGCGAGGATTACGAAATGAATCAAATATTGGCGGAAATGACAGCTCATTTGGAAAGGAGGAGCAAAAAGAACAATAAGTCGCAGGATGTGCCGAAGGATGTTGGCACACCAATGGACACATCATCCTGCGATTCGAGTCCTCTTCATCCGATGCTAGTAAGGCAAAATCGATGAGGTAGACACCGATTCCTCTCTCGCATATGTCTTCATCTCGATTCGATGATAGTTATCATGGTGTTGATAGTGATAAATTTAGGACTTTGAGAACTAGATTGATTGTTGGAGAAAGGATAATTAAGATGGATGATTTTGTCTCTATGAATTTGGTTGGTTATACGGAAGAAAGGTCTTTGTTGTTTGCACTTCAATTTTCCACTCCTTATCCGATTGAATGGGTATATGAATTTTATGCAAACTTGAAGGGCGGTATTTCTAGGGTCAATTCTAAGAACTATGGAAAGGTCAAATTTAGGGGAAAGGTGATTGAGGTTATTCTGCTAAGATTAACAGTTTTCTTAAGACTAGGGGTGATGAAGATCCTCAGTTGATAACCTTGATGAAGTGATAAGTGTAATCATGGAGGGAGACAAACAAGATGGAGGTATAGGATGAACTCCTCGGTCCTCACCGGTTTGTATAGTGTCTTGCACAAGTTGATTATGTACAATTGGTGCCCTCATCCAACACCACTACCCTTACATCCGAACAAGTTGTACTTATGTACAAGATTGGCCACTTGTAAAGATTCAACCTAGGGAAGACTATTTTTGATAATATGATGATGTATTCGGAAGAATATCAAGTAAAGGATCACGCCATATCCCACTGATATTTATGATGATCTCGGCTCTTGGATTTGGAGGGAAAATTCGAGAGATAATAAGTTCGTTTGCTCTGAGTTTAGGAATCTCACATGTACCGAGAACTTGACCACGTGTGATTGATCCGCCTCTACGAGATCCAAATGCCCCGAAGTTGAAGTTCCTGCCGATCAACCACCGATGTGCGAGAGAAATGTTGGCACACACGCCGCCAACATACCGCAATTACAACCGCAATTCATCCGAGATCAAATTACTATAACGTATAATTCAATTAATAATGCCAAGTGTACATTGAGCAACCTTGAGATGCACAAAAGGGTCTCGGGAAGCACTCCTTTCTACCGTCACAGGGGAGTAAGACACGATGTTGCCGCCGCTCAAGATGCCGATGTTGCCGATGTTGCCGCCGAACAGCCGCTAGGGATGGAGATGCTGTTGGTATGAATGCCGATGTTGGTGCAACCGGAGGAGGACCAGATATCGATATCTCTCGAGCTGGAACAAGTGCGGCTCCCGATGCTGAAATGGGAACCGATGCCCGTGATGTGCCGGATAATGTGCCCACAATTCCCACCAACAATGGTGATGGACCCAGCAGTTCAAACATGGACGTTGATGCTTTGAGAAGATAGATGCAGATGGGTGGGATGATGAAGATCTCGGTGTCTTTGTATGATGACTTGGATGATTGGGGACATTGATGATCCGAGCGAGGGAGCTTTTGAAGATGGAGGAGCTTGAAGAAAGGGGAGTTCGTGCGAGACTTATGAAGATGCGGTTGTTATACTTGACAGTCCAATCCTCTCCTAATCTTCATCTATAAGCGTTATACTGTTTTTGTAAAGACTCAACTTATTTTTGTTTTTATGTTTATGTCTTTTCGAACTTATCTTATATTTTAGGTATGTTTTGGAACTTAGTATTGGTTTGGTATTTAGTTAAGTTTATTTTGGTTAAGTCCTTGATACTATGTTCGATTTTATTTTGTTTAAGTCTAGTATTTGTTATGTTCTTTATTCTTATAGTTTTTGTCTTAAGCTCGATTTATTGTGTTATATGTCCTTATGTCATTATTACTCGATTTATGTTTGTTAGTTTGTTTATTTGTTATTGTTTTATGTTAGCTCTGTTTTTGTTTTTAGTTAAGTGTTAAGTCTATGTTATGTTCGTAATTTATGTTTTAGTGATGTTTTATGTTTAAGTGTTATTCGTTTTTGGCTAAGTAAAGAGATGTCATTTACTTGATGTTTGTTTACTTATCTCAATTGTGTACACATTCTGCTCAATGGTACAACATCGTGTGTGTTCCGGTAGAAAGGCCGAATTGGGGGAGATTGTTGATGTTAGTGACGAGTGTTACTCGAATGTGCCAACATTCTGGTCACAACATCGAATTCGTCCTTCCACTTCCACTAACCCTTAACCCACGTTTTGTCTTGGTCAATGTATTGTTTTCTTTCGGAATGAAGACTTACGGCGATTACCGAAGTCATGCATTTGAAAAGGCAAGCAAAGAGAAGTTATAAAGATCATGGGAAGTTACATGGAAGTTACCTATTTTCAAGGGAGATGTGGAAGTTATCTTCAAGCATTAAGAGTCCAGATTTATCCATATATACACGTCTGCTATGAAGATTAAAACTTGAAGTTGAGAGAAACACAATCTAGCATAGTCTATTAGCATAGATTATTGAGTTTATTGTATGTTTGTATCTCGATACTTCCGTTGGTGAATGTTCCAACATTTCACTCAACATTGGGTCTTTATATGTATTAGTGATAGGTTAGATTGATCATTGTCTAGTCACTATATACGTAGATTTATGCACGGTGTGGCTTATGTTTTCACCGATTGTATCACTTAACAATTACTAGTGATAATACGCCGATTGTAAAGATAGACTTATTTATAGTCTATTCAAAATTTTGATATCCATCTTGCAAAGTGTTTAAGACTTCCGCTGTGTATTTACGTTCATTTATTTTCATCTCGTGTTGTTCTCGATTGTGCCAACATTCGTGACAACATTCTGCAAAAACACTTACGCCCACCTTCAATTATAAAATTCCGATTTTTGTGGCTTATTATATTTCACCATGTTTTATAATCAAATTTTTTTATTAGACTCTCCCTTCTCTCCAAAATAATTTTCTCCCTCTAAAACTCTCCTTCTTCCCCTCTTTTTCTTTTTTGTCTTCCACTCTTCATCTCCCCTCCCTTCCAATCTTTTTCTCTCCCTCCCCGCCGCTAGCGCCGCCTCCATTGACGCCCGCCTCCACCACCGCACGCCTCCGCCACCATCATCCTCTGTCTTTGCCGCCGTCGTCAACTAGTTCATCCGTCTATTTTGTTCGTGAGCCAACGAGACGATTCCTTCAACGATGGTGTGCATGCGATGGCGATTGACGGATCGTCTCGTTGACCCCCTTTTTTGGTGTTTTGACTTTTTGTTTTGGTTTTTAGTTTTTGTGTTGTTCTTGTAGTCTTCTAGTTTTGATTATTTTTCTATTTTTTATTGGTTTTTCCTCTACGGTTTTTATTTGTTTCATCTTCCGGTGGGGAAACCTCGATGCCATGTGCGGTTTCCCTCACCTTGTGTGCTCTTTCCTCAATTATGGAGGTTGCTTTTGGGGTCTCGACCCGTGTGGATTCGGCTCTTGGTGGATCTTTGCCTTTATTTTGTCTTTGACTTCTTGGAATGAGATTGTCGAGGTCTAGGGATTTTTCTTTTTCTCGAGAACGAAGACCGGTATTTCTCGGCAGACGGAGATTGCACTAGTTCCTCCTTTCATCTCGATTGGTTTGGAGCGAATGTTCGAGCCTAGGAGATAGTTTAATTATGTTTGTACTTGTTATTTTGTATAAACTATTTCTTTCTTTGATAAAAAAATAATTAAATTTTTTTGTTATTCATTTTAGGTGGTTGAACATGAAGATGAGATGATGCTAAAGAAATGATATGTTTTTTATGAGGTTTTATTTTCCTTTGTAATAGTTGAAGACAATCGATGGATTGTTGTCATTTGGGTATTATTTTAGGACTACTTTATAATTTTGTTATTGCTTTTGTAAACATAAAAATGTTGTTCTTGTTCGTATATTGAGTTTTATAGTGTTTATAATGTAATGTGATAAATGTGATCTTAAAAATTGATGATGAAAATTAATAATTGCAACAAATAGGCCTTTAAAAGGCTTTGTGTCGACCCATTTACTAAAGAGGGCAGACCAAGCCTTTAAAAAAGCCTATGATAAATAACATGCTAGGATTAGGCCCAAAAATATGTAACAAGGTCCAGACTTTCTTACGAAATGTCCGACTTCGCCTATTCCCACCCCTAGATGTAAACTGGCTTGATCCACTACAAGTTGTACGGTCAATATCATCGAGAAAATGAAGTGATACTATTCCAAAACGAACTCATGTTATTAAGATAATGAATTTACAAAAGCTAATACTATTAGTTAAATTATAACTTAGATTATCATAAAAATGAAGTGATCCTATTCCAAATAAGAATCGATGCTATTAAGAAAATGAATTGATGATACAAAATAATGAATTTATAAGAACTAATACTATTACTTAAAGTTATTAGTCATAAAACTAAATATGTCAATTAAATTATTGAAAAGTATTAGTTGTAATATTAAAAGTCAGTTGTAGTTATAATCTGTAGCAATTCACAAACTATCAATAATTTTGGTATTGCTGATTATTGCTTGTGGTATTACCGATTAAAGCTTGTGGTATTGTTGGTAATTATTTATGATATTGTTCATTGTTTGTGGTATTACCGATTAATGTCTATGATAGAGATTTTTATTGTTTGTGGTTCTTGATTATTTCTTGTGGTATTGTTGATTATTCATTATGGTACTACTGATTAATGTCAATGGTATTGCAGATTATTGTTTGTGGTATTGTTGATTATTGCTTGTCGTATTACTAATTATTGTTTATGGTATTTGATGTGGCATAAATATGTTTTGGGCAGTAGCCCCATATGAGGTTAAAGGGCCGAAGAGTGAGCGAAAGCCTAATAAGAGGCCCAGAGGGAGAAACGGTATAGTCAAGCCTTAATCCCGATATGGGCTCGATTCACAAGAATAAAGTAGGCGATTGGGATAATCTCCGACAAAGGTGCTGGCGGTTAACAATAAGCCCACGAAATAAGGATTGACCGATAAGTAAGCTAAGAGTTAGTCAAACAGAGCCGAGAAAAAGTATCCGAGAAAGATCTAGAAGCGGGTATTACGGAGAAAGAGGAATGGGACGTGGGAAAAGGACGAAACGTGGGAGAAAAATGATGAAGAGGTGGAGAGCTTCATCGGAGGGTGGCGATAACCGTCCTTTTCCAAGTATTTTTATGTATGATCATTATAGAGGGAAGGGTACGAATTGACATATCAACTTATCACACTTTGAGCACGTTGCTTTATCTCTATTATCACTTATTCAGCTAGCTCATATTAGCTCTTGGAGGTCCCTAGTCGGGTATTCGGGGCCCTCCTTTCATATTCTTTCCGATCACCGACTTGAGCATCGAGTCCCTACGTCGTGGACCTCTCCAGGCGTGTTTTGCGGGTATTCAGAGCTCGGGTATAGGTTTGGATCACAAGGTTATAGTTCGTGTTCAAGGCGTGGTTCTACGAATCTCAGTACGGGTTCAATTCTTGCTAGCGTAACATTATTTTACACATCAACTCGGCACCGTCTGTGGAAAACTTGAGTTTAAGACGTGAGTTTCCTTAGTTTTCATAATAACCGTAATCATTATGGCTGGTGGACAAGAAGAATTCTCAGAAAGGGCTGGTGGAAGGGATATATGGTCTCGACTATCCCTTCTCCACCCTCTGTACTCAGGAGTTGTTGGAAGGGGAAAGGAGGTGAATCCATCCCTAATCCCCATGATCATTGATGCAATTGTAGGGTAGAGGGAGCAGCTCTTGCTTCTGTTCCTTCCGCCTCTCCGAGAGAAGGTGCTTGGTAGCTACCGCCACATCGGCTCTCTTTGTTGATCAAAGTGGTGTTCGACACCTATTGCAATTTTGGGCTCTAGAAATCCTGTACAATAGGTATCCAGTGGCCCTGGAAGTGATTGCGTTGCTCCAGGAGCAAATCAATGTTCTTTGGGTGAGCCATGCCAGAGGCTACGCCGAAGAGGTCGATTTTCTGTTTCCCGCCTCCTTCGGGGAATGAGAAGGAGGTCACTCGGGAGTTTGTACTCATGTCCTCCAGGTTCCCGAGTCTAATAAGAGAGATTGATCAAGAGGACGAAAGTCTCCCGAAGAAGAGCCGAGGCAGATATTCCAGACGTGGCCACTAAAGAGCCTAAGACAGGATATTCCAGGACGTGGCCCTAAAGAGCCTAAGACAGGATATTCCGTGTTACTCCGGAGAATGGAAAAGAATGCTCTAATATGCAGAAGGGCAAAGGGGATACTCACCCTGGATGTTTGGAGATCGATCCGGTCCCTAAAGAGGCAGTTGATATCATGAAGATGTGAATGGACAATTAGGCATGACGAGGGTCCTTGAGGATCCAAGAGAAGAGAAATACGAAGGGAAGAATAGACCATCTCTCGATCATTTATTTTCCTCCCCTTTGGAGGTGGAATTTTGTCAAGAGGAGAAGAGGTGGCCCACGCATCGGCTCTGGTGGAGGTAATCGACAATGCTTTTGTAGGAAAGAGGGAGTAATTCATATCTCTATACATTCTCTTTTTGTTATCACAAGGTCGTGATAAGTTCCTAGATCTAATTATGAGTACATGAATCGAAAACTTTCTTAGTCACTAAATGACCAACAATCATTAATAGACCAGAACCTCAAGGTTCGATGTCCGCGATGATTGTGTATTACGATTGATTTGAGGACCACAAGGTTCAATTGGAAATAGAGGTTCCATAGAAAATAAGAAAATCTAAGTAATGAGTTAGGTCATTGATATTAGACCTACTATTAGTTGATTAGACTGAATTGTTAAACAATGGTGTAACAATGTTTCCCCTTAAAAGACGAGAGCGTGTTGAGACCTCGAGGTGTTAGTATGTTGGAAAAAGATTCACCAATTAGTATGATCATTCGGTAAAGGTATAATGATTTAATGTTTTTTAGATATAAAATTGTACCGTGAATTAATAATAATGAGGCGTACACGAGTTAGGTATGATTGGTGTTTATTCATAATGATTTGAATGGGGTATTACCTCCTAAACATTTCGATTATTTTGAATCTTTTGATATAAGGTCATTTCGAGTGTTTTTGATGACTTTTAATAAGTTCCTGATAACTTGCTGAGGGACCGTGTAGGTCCATTAAGATGATAGGCTCGGGAGAGGCGATACAGTGGACCACGAGGGCAATTAAGAAGATAGGCTCGGGAGAGCCGATACAGGACGTCAAGGTCCATTAAGAAGATAGGCTCGGGAGAGTTGATACAGGATGTTAAGGTCCATTAAGAAGATGAGATCGGGAGAGCCGATACAGGAACTCCAAGGTCCATTAAGAAGGCGAGCTCGGGAGAGCCGATAGAGGGACCACGAGGTCAATTAAGAAGACAAGCCCGGGAGAGTTGATACAAGGACCATAACGTCAATTAAGAAGACAAGCCCGGAGAATCGATACAGGGACCACGAGGTCCAAAAGACATGTAATTAGCAAGAGCAAACATGAAAATAAGTGAATTGCAGATGGCATGGCCCCAAGGCCCCTGTGTTGATCTTTGGACTACGGTTCCTAGAGGTTCTCTAGGACCATGGAACTATTATGAGTATCAAATCCATAATATTTGGAATGCAAATTGAGTTGCTGACTTGGTATTGGAGAATTAGCCCTTTAAGGGTTTATTCAGGATTTGAGCACAAAAGGGCGGGACCTTGAGGTGTCTGGTAATGGTCGAGAAGCCTTAGAAGTTTCCCATGCTTGGGAGACCATTGAAGGGTGATAAGCTTCTATATTATGAGTACATAAAACCAACAAGATAATAAACTCGTGAGAGCTACTTCAAAATTCTCGGGGATCCTCCGAAAGGATCTCACGAGCCAAGGAAGGACCACAAGGTCCATCGGATAAAGAAGCTCACAAAAGTAGATGAAGAGAGTAGTGAAATCTTACCGCAATACCGAGAGGCCTGTGTTGAGTATGGTTGCGGACCTCGAAGATTCTTCAAACCTTAAAACCGATGATGGATGTTGAGCCCCAAAATTGGAAGCTTGAGAGCAAATTCAGCCCCTAGGCTCGAAAGGGGAGGAGTATTCCCTACACCACGATGAGACAAGTAAGTAAAAATTACCACTTTTTACTTAATGAGTAATGTATGTCATAAATGATTTTTGGAAAAGATGATTAAGATCCCGAGGTCTGAACAAGTGAGTAGCAAATAAGATTTTATTATTATTATACATTTCATGATGAAATCGATAATGATTATTTAACGTATATAGTAGAGCATGAGATATGTAGAAAATACGAAAATGCATGAATAATAAGCATACAAGTACAAACATAGTTAGCAAAAGAGAAGAATACATAGAAGTAAAGGGTTATGAAGAGCTCGACCATATAGGTTCTAGAGAGCCTTGTCGCTTAAAAAATAAGGTTGGGAAAAACCCTAGAGCTATACATGTTCTATGATGATCTTGAGATGTATGAAATAATTAAATACAAGATATTCTAAGAAGAGAAAAGCTCATGAGAGCTGATGAATTGAGTGACCTAGAGGTCTCGAATTTTTGATCGGTAAATGTTAGTTGTTAACGGTTAGAAATTAGTTCACCAAGTCTCCTAACAATTTCAAATTCTCCAAGCCTCCTTATACCTCCCACTCCAATTCGTTCACAAAGGGAATTGAACCCAGATCTTCCACTTAAGTGAGGAGCCTGGTGGCCAAGTGGACTAACCCCCTTGGTTTAGAGGTCTGCGATTATAATTGATTGAAATCTTTCACGTATGTATGAAGATTACTAGGAGAATTATTAAGGTCATGCTGAAATGAGATCGATGTTAGTTGATTATTTTTCATACGTATGATTGGATCAATACCTTTGATTATTTTATGCTTAAGCGCCCTCAAGGTGCTCAAGATTTCAATACCGATATTATATAAGAGAGCCACTTAAAAGAACATTGAGCTTGAGAATCCAGGATTACGAGGTCCTAGATTTTGACGGATGAACAAGTCTGACCTAAAGGAGTAGCAGACCACGGAGGGTCGAGTTGCGAAATAAGATGCCTGGAATCTATGGAATAGTTGGAGCCCGATTGGGAAGTACCCTACAAGTTGGTACGGATGCTGCCCGAGAATGAAATTAAGCGAATAAAGACTTCACTTAGGGATCTGTCAAGGACCAAGAGAGCCTTGACGTAATATTTCAAGGACTAAGAGAGCCTTGACATAATATTTCAAAGACTAAGAGAACCTTGACTTGATTTTCAAGGACCAAAAGAGCCTTGATGAGGGTCGGACCAAATGGAACTGGTTTGACCCGACGCGGACCTAATGGAACCTGAGTTGCTTCCCAAACCTAATGGAACCTGGTTTGGGGGTCACGAGTCGGACCTAATGGAACCTGGTATGACCCGACGATGGACCTAATGAAACTTGGTCCGGCTCCCAGACAGAGAGCCATGAGATCGATTAAGTGAATAGGATTATTCATTTAGAATTTTTAAGGTTCCAGAGAGACCGGATAGACCTTAAAAGATTTAAGGCTCGAGAGAGAGCCGTGAGATTGATTAAGTGAATACGAATGTTCACTTAGGATTTTTAAGGTTCAAGAATGACCTTAAAAGCGTTTCTAAGGCTCGAGAGAGCCTTGATATTGATTAAGTGTATACGATTATTCACTCGGGATTTTTAAGGTTTAGAGAGAGCCTTAAAGTTTTTGTAAATTATTAAGTGAATAATCATTCACTTATGATCTTTTAAGGTTCGAGAGAGCCTTAAAGTTTTTACGAGATTATTAAGTGAATAATCATTCACTTAAGACTTTTTAAGGTTCATAGAGAGCCTTAAAACTATTTACAATTATTAAGTGAATAAACATTCACTTAGGATTTTTAAGGTTCAAGAATGACCTTAAAAGATTCTCTGACTTAGAGAGAGCCGGGATATTGATTAAGTGAATACGAATATTCACTTAGGATTTTTTAAGGTTCAAGAATGACCTTAAAGAGATTCTACGGCTCGAGAGAGAGCCGTGATATTGATTAAGTGAATAATCATTCACTAATGATTTTTAAGGTTCGAGAGAACCTTAAAACTATTTTTCAATTATTAAGTGAATAAACATTCACTTATGATTTTTAAGGTTCAAGAATGACCTTAAAAATATTCTACGGCTCGAGAGAGAGCCGTAATATTGATTAAGTGAATACGAATATTCACTTTGGATTTTTAAGGTTCAAGAATGACCTTAAAAAGATTCTACGGCGAGAGAGAGTCGTATTATTGATTAAGTGAATACGAATATTCACTTGGGATTTTTAAGGTTCAAGAATGACCTTAAAAAGATTCTCTGGCTCGAGAGAGAGCCGTGATATTGATTAAGTGAATACGAATATTCACTTAGAATTTTTAAGGTTCAAGAATGACCTTAAAAATATTCTACGGCTTATAGAGAGCTGTGATATTGATTAAGTAATTACGAATATTCACTTAGGATTTTTAAGGGAATGACCTTAAAAGATTCTACGGCTCGAGAGAGAGCCGTAATATTGATTAAGTGAATACGAATATTTACTTAGGATTTTTAAGGATCAAGAATGACCTTAAAAGATTCTACGGCTCGAGAGAGCCGTGATATTGATTAAGTGAATACGAATATTCACTTAGGATTTTAAGGTTCAAGAATGACCTTAAAAGATTCTCTACGGCTTATAGAGAGTCGTGATATTGATTAAGTGAATACGAATATTCACTTAGGATTTTTTAAGGTTCAAGAATGACCTTAAAAGATTCTCTGACTCAAGAGAGCCGGGATATTGATTAAGTGAATACGAATATTCACTTAGGATTTTTTAAGGTTCAAGAATGACCTTAAAAAGATTCTACGGCTCGAGAGAGAGCCGTGATATTGATTATGTGAATACAATATTCACTTAAGAGTTTTTAAGGTTCAAGAATGACCTTAAAAGATTCTCTGACTTACAAAGAGCCGTGATATTGATTAAGTTAATACGAATATTCACTTAGGATTTTTAAGGTTCAAGAATGACCTTAAAAGATTCTACGTCTCCTGAGAGAGTGGGATATTGATTAAGTGAATACGAATATTCATTTAGGATTTTTAAGGTTCAAGAATGACCTTAAAGATTCTACTGGCTCGGTGAGAGCCGTGATATTGATTAAGTGAATACGAATATTCACTTAGGATTTTTTAAGGTTCAAGAATGACCTTAAAAGATTCTATGGCTCGAGAGAGAGTCGTGATATTGATTAAGTGAATACGAATATTCACTTAAACCTTTTTACGAGATTATTAATTGAATAATCATTGACTTGGGATTTTTTAAAGTTCGAGAGATAGCCTTAAAATTTTTACGGATTAATATGTGAATAATCATTCACTTAGGATTTTTAAGGTTCGAGAGAGGGCCTAATCACCTAATACGGAAGAAGAGTTTTTGAAAAAGTTTACTATCAAGGAAAGGACACAAGAGGGGTCTTAGTATGAACAAGTAAAGTTTAAGTGAATAGAAATTCACTTAAGATTTTATAGAGGTTAAGAGAGAACTTACGAAAATCTGGATGAATGAGAATGCCACCGGGGAAGGGTCAAAAGAAAACCAATATGAAGATGGTGGATAGAATTTCACTAAACAATAAGAGATTCGAGAGAGAACCAGAATAACATAGGTGAATACAAATTCACTTAAGATCGCTCGAAGGTCCAAAGAGGACCGAGACAAATTTGATGTTTGGATATAACCGTGAAGTGAGTAAGAACTCACTTAATATTTGATAAGGCTCAAGAGAAAGCTGTATAGAGCCTATGTACAAGAGAAGTGGAATAGAGCCTAAGTAAAAGAAAAATTTACTTGAGTCTTTCTTAAAGTTTAGAACCGTCTTGATTATTGAATAAGTTACGCTACTCTCTCGGGCCCTTCACGTCCCAAGAGAGTAGGGGAGCGATAGTTGACTTGGCATAAATATGATATTGGGCGGTTGCTAATGGATTGAGTTTGAAGGGCCCGAGCCTTGTTAAAGCCCAATAAGGGACCCGAAGTAAGATATGTGTAAGTAAGCTTTGTAATCCTAAATATGGGCTCAAGAATCCAGGATATCAAGGGGGTAGTTAAGATAATACCCGACTTAACTCTATGAGGAGCTAAAATAGATATGATTAAAGACCACTTAAAGTCCTAAAGGACTAGTATGAATTCAACATTTGGAAGGAACCTAGGAGAGAAATAGTGAATAAAATTCACTAAGTACCTTAAGGTCGGTAAGAACTCACTTGAGGTCATTCAAAGTTCAAAGAAAGAATCTAAGAAAAATTTGGGTAAAATACAAAATACCTAGAGGTTCAGAAAGAATCGAGATAGAATTTGAGTAAGAATTCAATTCAAATTTACTTAATTAAGGTTTAGATAGAACCATAAGGTGAGTGAGAATTCACTTGAGAGTGGATTTGAGGTTCGGATAGAACCGAAGGTAAGTAAGAGCTCATTTGAGGTTTAATTTGAGGTTTGGTAAGAGACAAAAGAATTCAAGGTTCTTAAAGAGCACTGAATAGTTTATGAAAATTCACCTAGAGATTTGAGGCCGGGGGCTGAAACTGTAATGAAACCAGATGTTTATGTAGGTCCAAAGTGGGGTTTAAGGGAAGTTGGTAACTTGAATTGAGGCTATCCGAGTTAAGGCTACTTTGGAATTTACGATAAGATAAAAAGTATGTGGAAAAAGTAAAAAGAGAGAAAATTTTGAAGATTAAGAAAAACTAATTAATGGTTGATACAGATTCTAATTTACTACTCTCTCGGGCCCTACACGTCCCAAGAGAGTAGGGGGAGCGATTGATGTGGCATAAATATGTTTTGGGCGAAGTAGCCCCATATGAGGTTAAAGGGCCGAAGAGTGAGTGAGAGCCCAATAAGAGGCCTAGAGGGAGAAAGCGGTATAGTCAAGCCCGGAATCCCGATATGGGCCCTAATTTGCGAGAATACGGTAGACGGTTGGGATAATCTCCAAAAAAAAGGTGTTGGCGGTTAACAATAAGCCCACGAAATAAGGATTGCACGATAAGTAAGCTAAGACTTAGTCAAACAGAGCCGAGAAAGAGTATCGAGAAAGATCTAGAAGCGGGTATTACGGAGAAAGAGGAATGGGGCGTGGAAAAAGGGCGAAGCGTGAGAGGAACACGATGAAGAGGTGGAGAACTTCATCGGAGGGTGGCGATAACCGTCCTTTTTCAGGTATTTTTATGTATGATCGGTATAGAGGAAAGTGCGAATTGACATATCAACTTATCACATTTTGAACACGTTGTTTTATCTCTATTATCACTTATTCAACTAGCTCATATTAGCTCATAATATAATTAATGTGATACCCGAGGCTCTCACTACACATTGGTCAATATATTTCATGCATTGAGTGTATTTTTAATTATTTATGTGCTACTTGTGACCTTAAATTATTTTATCTTGCATTTTTTTATTTATTGTGCTTTTAAACTCTAAATTAATTATATGTCTTTAGATGTTTAGTGGTGAGAAAATCAATTTATAAGTGATTGAAATTTTGATAGTGTTTTGAGTACCAATACAATTTATTTAATTTTTAGTGGTATTAATTGAATTAATTATAATACTAATTATTTCTATTAATTATATATGTAATATAATTGTAGTGTGTGTATATATGTGTGTGTAGTATATTAGTAAATTGAATAAAATTAATAAAAATAGAAACTTAGCTAGGAAGCTTTGCTAAGGCGGCGGGGTAAGGGGTATAAGCATAACATCTTTTAAACTTGGAGGGAGGGAGGGAGGGAGAGAGGTGAAGCATTTTGGTAAGTATTTTTTTTTTTTATCGGGCAAAGGGTGACTCTAACCCATGACCTTTGGGTCATAGGTAGTGGAGCTCTAACCACTTGAGATATACCACTTCGTCTATTTTGGTAAGTATTCGATTTCCGTTGATTGACAAATTTTATACCGTTTTAAAGCTCGTGATAAGTAGAATAAAACTCTATCCTCATATCATTAATAATTGTTCTTATTTAATAGTGAAGTATGATAAAAAGGATTTAGGGGTTTGATTTATCAACGCTTTGCGGACTTGAGGTAAGTAAAAATTCATTTGCACCTACAATACATAAATATAGTATTTTGTGAAATATTTATGCTTAATTGGTGATATGTGAATATTACATTAATTATGATACTTGATTGATATTCAATGGTTATTGTGAAAGAGTCTATACGCTCAATATTTGATGTGGATTAAATATGCGAGTTCAATTATTGTGAATTGAGCACAGTGAGTTCGGTGATTATCGTGAATTGAACTCGTAAGTTCGGTGATTATCGTAAAATGAACCTATGAGTTCGATTATTATTGTGAATTGAACTGTGAATTCAATTGTTGCGAGAATAAACTCGTGAGTTCAAAGATTAACGTGAAATGAATTTGTGAATTCTATGATATTGTGGAAATAGAAAGGCTGTTTGAGGACGGCGAGGCCACCTAGGAGTTAAGGCGACCCGGCGGATATTGGCGCATGCTACCTAGAGTAGACCACCGTCTCATATGCTATGGTGTGTGCATATTTACGGAGGAGTTACGAGAGCGGATAGAGGGCCGAGGTTGGTGATGGACCTCGCTAGGCCGTTGGAGGGTGGGATCCTCACCGGTATGGGTCGGCGTGGAAGGATAACTTCTTGGTGGTCATGAGGGGCGATGGGGGAAACCTTCGATGGCCACAAGAGGATGGGCCTCACACCGAGGTCATACATATAGTGGCCACTTGAATATATTTGTATTGAGCTTAATGCTCATGTGCACATGCATAGTAGTGAGTCGGGGGCCCTAACAAGTGTTTCGTAAATAAATTGATGATTTTTAAAGAGAGTGTTATGTGCATTGGGAAGTTTTCGAACTAAACATCTCATCATGCATAATTTACATTTCTTGAGATTTATATCTCACGCAATTTATGCATTGTAGGTAATCCTAGTGATTATTAATGAGGTTCTTGGACAAGTCGTGGCGCTCTTGCATGGTTTTGAGTAGTTGTGTACATAGATGACGACTTATTGGGCGGGGACCGTGGCTTATTTTGTTTTACGCCATTACAAGAAAAATCTTTGAAAGACATCGGTTTTTAACCGATGTCTTTCAAGAAAAAGACGTTGTAGTAGCCACCGTTGTAAAAAGTGGCGGTGAAAGACAACGGTTAAAAACCGTTGTCTTTTCTCTTCTTTTACAACGATTACAGACGTTGTCTTTACTTCAAAAAGCTGTTGTAGTAAGCAACAAAATTATCTAATTCGGCCGATAGACAACGGTTTTTAACCGTTGTCTTTCCATATAATATACAATGTTTTATAACCGTTGTCTTTACCTAAAAACCGTTGTGTATTCCAACAAAACAACGATAGACAACGGTTGAGAACCGTTGTCTTTATAAAGAATATACAACGGTTTACAACCGTTGTCTTTACCCAAAAAAACCGTTGTTTATTCCAACAAAAGCGGCTGAAAGACAACTTGATTTTCAAAGCGTTGTCTTTACACAAAATAGACAACGGTTTATAAGCTGTTGTCTTTACCCCATAAACCGTTGTTAAAATCTTTGATAGACAACGGTTGAAAAGCGTTGTTGTTATAATCGTATTACAACGTTTTGGAACCGTTGTCTTTCTATACTCACACGTATATACAACGATTTAGAAGCTGTTGTTGTTTCTATTTTATTACAATGTTTTTCACCCGTTTTTTTTATTAAATAAGCATTGTGTTAACTTCATTATAGACAACGAGTTTTGGAACGTTGTCTTTTTAAATTTTTATTTATTTCCTAATAAAACTTATTATTAATTATATCAATAGCAAAATAAATCCATAAACATTCAACAATCAATTCATCAACAAAATGAAGATTACAAAAATATTCTTCCCATTCAACTACAACCAACAATAATTTCATAAATTTTTGAATACCACCAATAAATCATTTACAATAATTTTTGAATATCATTGACAAAAGATTTGTCTACTATTTACCAACATCCATGCAAAAATAGACATACTAGCCAGATTCTTCCACCAACATTTGTGCACCATCTCTCTCAACACTATATTACAAAGAAAAAGCATAAGTAACAAATAAAATCACACACGTATAGTCCAAGAATGGAAAAATAATTAGAAAAATAAGTAAACAAACCTCGATCTATTCATACATATGCTCCGAATGCATTCAGCCCATTCGAGTCCTCATTTGATTGATTTCGTCTCACGAAGTAAGTGTTTTTCTTAAACTATGAAATATAAATGAATTATGAATCAATATAAATTAAAAATGATTGTAAAGAAGTTATTATCACTACAAATGAATTATGCAATATGAAAAATATTACCAATGACTGCAACGAAGCTATTGCCACTTGTCCATTAAATTCCAAAATTTATTGCATGTAGCAAAGAACAAAAAATCCGCATTGGTAACCATTAGGTTGCTTAGAGACCTGCATATGGAAAACACAAAATGAATAAAATATTATCATTCGTTAGAATATGTACTTACTTCTTTATTTTATGTACCTTAAGTATTCTCCGGATAGTGGGTTTCTTGCAAGCCTTTTCCATCCCTACATCACAATCTTATAGCCCTTCACATATTTAAAAAATATATTAAAAATAGTGTAGAAAGATATGGGCCTTAGAGAAAAAAAGGAGCCTCTGCATTCACGAGAATTCCCAATGGGTTATTTATCATTATGATTATTTACTTTTCAAATTTTAATAATAAAACAATCATTAAATAAATATAATACATTATAATTAATATGCATGAATAATTAAACCTGTTATCACTATACTCTGCACATGGCAAGAAAAATTGTAGGTTAATTATTCAACTATAAACAATTTTGACGAGAACAGAAAAATGGAAATTCTAATGGATTGCCCATTCATCCACATAAATGCTATTGAAAAAATTATTCACTCTAGGATTTTTCAATTTAACAACTCCACCCCAAATCTATCATCTCAAACATAAATTCAAATTCGGAAAAATGCTAGTTTAAGAGTTCTACATAAGTATGAATTAAGGACCATTTATAGGGAGACAAGGAGAGAAACTCAAGATTAAAAAAAAATGGAATCATTAAATTTGAAACTAAAAAAGAAGCACAACAGATTAGCAAAAGGTCGTTGAATAATTTAACATACAAATGAAGTTCGACCATAACTTTGCCTTAACTAAGAAAATTACTAAGTTAGTAGCTTAATGCTGGTTTTAAACAATCTAAACTCATTATGAGAATTTCCAACTATAATCACTTCAAAGATAACAACAATCATAAGAATTTCTAATTTTAATCACTTAAAAATATCAAATAAGTTGAAGACCACAAGCACATTATTGAGAGCCTTTTTGTATTGTTTATCACCAAGGAAAATGTTATTCTCCAGCTTCATGATTTCATTAAGTAGATAACCAACTTCAAGCAAAATCAGCTGACATGAAACACTTTCTTGTTTATTTGAGCAAAAAAAGGCAAAAATTATGCAAACACTGCTTTAGTCCCCCAATGCTCCCAATACATACTTTAGTCTTAATCTAGTTTCAGTCTTTGTTTTGGAGACTGGAAACACATTAACCCCCACCCCTGTTATTCTGTTACTCCTCTGTTCACATTCTTTCTTTCAAAGAATTTAATTAACTTACGACCATATTTATATATGTCCCCCAACTCCACATGGGCAAAGCTCTAAAAATTTCATTTTCTTGAGCCTAGAAATCATACATCAACGAACAAATTAATAAATACATACAACGAACAAATTTCATTTTCTTCCAAAGCTCTGCCTTTAAATTTCAAACCACCCCCACCCCCTACCAGTATAAATATATGCAACGAATTTTCAGTATATATGCAAACAAACAACTTCAAGAATTAACCCACAGCACAAATATTATCAATTTATTCCCCAATTAACAAACAAATTAATAAATAATTCCAACTATTGATAAGAAGGAGGACAGATAACAAATAGCCAAGCAACATATATCATAATTTCACTTATTCTTATTACACACTCTGTTTCCATCAAGCAACATTAAATTAATTGATAAGCAAATAAAATATATTCGATATAAATGTTCTCCAAGTTCACAGCCAAATTGTACGATGGGTACCTGGACAATTCTCCTGCTGTAAAGATAATTCTTTGTTGCTCACAAATCTGACTCGATATGGGAACACAACATGAACCTGACCCAAGATCATGGATAGAGAAACATGGTTATATCAATCTATCTTAAAATGTTATATATAAAGTATTTTGAGTATAATCCAAAATCGAAACCATTACGAAACCCATAATATTATGCTTTCTTATAGAAAAACAGAGAGATTTTTGCAAGACAGATAAAAAAGTTCAAAAAATAAACTACGATTTTACACAAACAAAATTTGGTGTCGCTTGATCCTTGTTATTTACTGACTCTAGTGTACAACAAAAGAAGGGCTTCATTTGGCACACACAATTTCTCCTCATTAAAAAGGCGAGGAAAGACCTAGGCCTGGATATTTTTAACTTAGAAAGTGATATATATCGAGAGTTTCTAAAGTAGGAATAAAACATTCTCAAACGAGATGCAGTCAATTCCAGAAGAAAGATCAAATGTGTTTAAGATGCAGTCAATTCTAAATGATAAGCTTACAAATAAATTAAGCCTCTGCACAGCACAAAATGAAAAAGTACTAATCCATCGACTCCGTTCATAACCTCCACACTCAGAAACTCTCCGACAGATGCCAATTCACTTATTCAATTATCACTCCCTCATTTAAAGTACACATAAACAGACTGTTGCTTTTCCACTCCGGAGCAAATAGGTAATATGCGGTTATTTTGCAGAGTTCTCTAAGCTATAATCAAACAATCAAACAACTCTTTTTCCCACCTAGAAACAGAACAGAATGGCTAAAGATGGAAGCACCCATGTAATCACAGTAATCACAGTGAGAGGGGGAAATACGGTGGGGGAGAGAGAATCGCCGGCAAACTAAAAAAAAGAGAGAGAAAACTTACCTACGGCTTGCACTGGTGGAGAAGCGCCGGCGAAGCTCAGCAATGGTAGAGGAGCTTCGGCGGTGGTAGAGCAACGAGATGACGACTTCTCTAGGGCGTGCGAACAAGACGACGGCGGCGCTAGGGCTTTTGAATAAAACAAGACGGCGGCGGCTAGGGTAAGAATGAGACAGCGGCGACACTAGGGCACGAACAAGACGGCGATGCTAGGGCAGCGATCCATGGCGAAGATCGATGGCGAAGGTAGATCGATCGATGGAGAAGATGCGTGTTTTTCAGTCTGCTGTTTTTTTCCCAATTCTATTTTTGTAATGTTTGAATTTTTTTAAGTGCATTTTCATTGTTGTTATTACTTTAATATAAGTGTTATTTTAATATCTAAAAGTGCTATTCAAAATATAGTCATATAATTTAGTAAAGGTGTTATTTGAAATAGTTAAAAGTGTATTTTTGTGAGTATATTAAAAGTGCCCCTTAAAAAGAAGTATATTAAAAGTGTTAATTCTGTTTAATAAAGGTATTATTCAAGTGTTTAAAAGTGTTATTTAATTTGTTTTTAATGTATTAAGAGTGTTGATTAAATTTAATAAAGGTGTTATTGAAATAGTTAAAAGTGTTATTTGATTTTTTATGTATTAATAGTGTTCATTTAATTTAATAAAGGTATTATTCAAGTATTTAAAATTGTTATATGATTTTTTAAGTGCATTCAAAATATTGAATATATATATTAAGGAATTTTTCAAATAGTTAAAAGTGTTATTTGATTTTTTTAATCGTATTAAAAGTGCTTATTTAATTTTATAATTGTTCTTTTCAAAAAATTTGATAATTGTTATTCAAATAGTTCAATTTTATTTTCTAAATTTATTAAAAGTACTAATTTAATTAAATAAAAGTGTTATTCAAATAGTAAAAAAATTCTAAGTGCATTAAAAGTGCTAATTTAAAGGTTTATATGTAAAAGTGTTAATTCAAATACATAAAAGTGCTATTTCAAATACATAAAAGTGCTATTTCAATGAATTGAAATGTGAGAATGTTTAGACAACGATCATGAGGCGTTGTATTTTCCGAATTTTGGCAACACAAAACTACAACGGTTTGTAACCGTTGTCTATCAGATAAACTATTTCTAAGAGAACGTTTTAGACAACGGTCATGAGGCGTTGTATTTTCAATTTTGGCAACACAAAACTACAACGGTTTGGAACCGTTGTCTATCAAGACCTAAATGTGGATCTACAACAGCTTAAGATAATCGTTGTCTTTCGGCTTCTTTCACTGATTTCGCAACGCCTTACTACAACAAGTTGGTTAAAACCGTTGTGCAGCCGAGCAAACCTACTCGATAGACAACGGTTCAACTTTAAACAACGGTTTCTTTACTTTAGACAATGGTTTTTTTTTTTTAAAACCGTTGTCTATCGTGCGTTGTAATATCCTATTTTTCTTGTAGTGTGCTATTGTATATTACGCTCCTGCTTTGGATATGTACTATATAAACAAGAATGTCTTGATGGGTTGGTGTGCGAGTTTTGTAGATTGTTGGTGCATTGGACTCTATTATGAATGTGAACAAAGTTATACTTTGAGTATGTGATAATGTTATGTTGTTTGAAAAAAAAAAATTATAGTAGGTTTACGAAATTTGTTTTAATATCTAAATTCATATCATGTTGGTTGTGTAAATGTAATCGTGTCAATTAATCACGAAGTTAATGAATGTATAAAGTTACAATTATTTTAATTATGATAATTAAAATTTATATATTTTTAGGGGTATATTTCGACTCTATATAAATTTATATATATTGATCGTATGTGCATGTCTTTCATAGGTTCATACAATAAAAACATTAAAAATATGTACTTATACATGTATAAATGCATACATAAGTCTCAAAGTCGTTTGTATAATCGATGAACACGGAGGTTAAGATAATGCACTTTTAGGGAGTTGAATATATATAAGTGAAGGGTATAATTGAGAAACCATATATATGTAAAGCAAGGGGTAGTTGAGTTGAAAAAGTAATGACATTGATGTAAATAAATTTGTATTGTGAGGGTGTTAAAAATGAAAGGTGTTTCTATTTAGAGATGAGCACATAATTGTGGGACGAATGAATAAGTTATGTGTACAAACGCCTATGGGACGGAGGAAGTATAAAACTATAATTTTCAAGTGTGACGCCCTAGTTTATAAAGACTTAGATTTTAAATAAGTAATTAAAACTAAAAGATTTGAGGCGCCAAATTTGATTTTGAAATAATGCAACGGTAAAATTTATAAAAAGAATTAACATCTAATTTTTCAAAATTGAAATAATGCTATGGTGGAAACGTAAACATTTAAATAATTTCTAGAAAAACACAAATACTTAAATTCGACATAAATTTATTTATTAAATAAATAGTAAAAATGAAACATGAGCACGATGTCTCTCGTCATCACTCCTTGCCGTCCAGCTCATTACGAAATGGAGTTTATTGGGGATGAGTATGCAAGCACCACTATGCCAAAAATGGCCTACGACAACGGTGAAAATACAACGGTTTTTTGCTTTGACCGTTGTCTTAAGTATAAAATCCGTTGTCTTAGGTAAAACCGTTGTCTTAGGTACAGAGTCTGCACCAAAAGACAACGGGTATAAGAAACCGTTGTCTTTCTACCATCGTCTTTTTTTCTTTTAATTTCTAGTTTTATGGAGTATATAAACAACACTAAACGTTTTTTTACTCCTAAGATGTCAAAATCGCTCAGCCAAACAACTGACGCTCAACGTTCACCATCGGCGTTCCCCACCGGATCCACCACCGCCGGAGCCACCACCTCCAAATTTCCGCCGCTCGTCACCCCGCTCCTCTGTGCCCTAAGTTCGAATCAGAGCCACCGCCGTTCGCGAGCCCTCAACCGTGCCCTAAGTTCGCGTCGAGCCTCCGCGTCCCCCGCCGCCGAAGCCACCACCACCACCATTCCCGGCCACCTCGTCACCATCTCCACCTCAGGTTCTGTTTGCGACACTAATTTTTGCGACGAATCCCTGAATTTTGCGACGAGCCCTAACTTCTTAGTGATTTTTGGTTCATAATTTGGTGAAATTTTTATGGTTTTATGAAATTCTGGGAAATCTGAAGAGTTGATGTCTTCTTTAGGTAAAGAGTGTAGTTTGGGAAATTGTGTATTTTCTCACATCTCTTCACTGCTCTCTCGAAATACTCAATACTTTCATCATTTTCATTGATTCCTTAGGTGTAGATCTATCGTTTTTTTCAGAAGAAAATGGCGAAAGATCCATTGCGTGTTCTCGTCACCGGCGCCGTAGGTAAGAGTTCATTTGAATTAATTTTTGGATTTGCCTTTTCAGTTTCATTTTTATTCCTTGATATGCTTATCGTTAGATCACTATTTACTGTGGATTTATTGATCGGATCGTGAATATGTTGATTTGATATTGATGTGTTTTGAGTGAAATATTCGTGGATCTGTATTTGCTTGCATCTAATCAATTGCCATGTATAAGTACTCTTTTTATTTATAATTACAATACTAGTGACAGTAGTTGCTATGAACTTGCTGAAAGATCGCCTTTATGCGGGTTTACAGATGCTATTAATGGAGATCTAATGCATCTCAATTGTTCGATGAAATGCTTGAACCACTTTCCGCTGCTGATTCACTTCCGTTTCTAATGTTCTTCTGCTAAATAGGTGTGTTTTTTCCTATATGATGACTTGAATCTGAGTACTGAGGTTTTGATTATGAAATTTGATGATTGTTTGATTGCATTTTCAGAAATTGCTCGTACTCTTTATTCAAATAATTAAATGTGCTTATTTACAGTTTCTGGCAATGAGTTGATTTGTGTATACCATGGGCAACTGCAAACACAGCCCTTTACAAATGTATCAAAATCAAAAAATTATCAAGCAACTTCTATTTCATATACTAGTTGTTCAACCATTACTGGCTAATTAAATGCACTACTTATAACAATGAAATAAGTTCTTTCAAGTATGTCACGTAGTTTGATATGAGATTAATGGTTGAGGACAAGTGTGTCTTGTGTATATGAGTGCCTTCAAATTTTGGCAAAGTAAAATGCTAATATATTCTCAGAATGTCAACATACCTGTTGCTATTAAACCTAAACCAGTATTAATGCTAACTAAACACGTAATACCTAGTCCTTGTCTTCTAATTAAAATAACATAATTAATTTATGGAGGCCAAAGTAGTTAAGCTGTGTGGTTTGATTTGACTGCTGTGTGGTTGCAAATGTTGACTTGCCTGGTTTGTTTTTCAAAAGGCCAAGTTCGAAATTAGGATAATGGAAGCAAGTTTTACTTTGCTAAGTCTGCCTAAATAGAGCTCTGACTTTTCTGATTTGACTTTCTAATTTACCATGGTTGTATATGAAACCCATCATATCTGACATTATCCACTAGAACTAATTGTGAATGTCTTAGAAAATCCGAACATATGTTCCCATTCAGCTAATTAACTAATGATCAGAAGCTTGCATGTTTAAATATATTAGAAATTGTGGGTACAATTTTATACATATGTTTAACTAATGATTCAGTAACTGACATGAATTGAGGGTACAATTTTATATATATGTTGCCATATGGTGTTTTGGGTTGATTATCTTTTTGTCTATATTCTTATGTTCCATGCATGGATCTGATTGCAGGCCGTTATCTGGTTTCTTCTTCATGAATATTCAAAATCATTCACGTATTTGGATGCATTGTTTCAGAACATTGAACCTATTGATGAGGTGACAGTCATACATTAATCAGTGATCACATTTAGTGATGTTTTTTATTGAGTATATTGGCTAACTTTTTGTAAGTTAAATTACAGGGAACAGCCCTTCATATATGCCTTTTGTTGTTGGATGTTGCATTACTTTCTCACCATGCATCAAGATCTGCTGTGAGTTCCATCTTCTTCCTTGTTTGAATTTGATTATTCTGCCCTATAACTATTTTAAGTTATAACACCATGACCAATAACGTGGTGGTTTTGGTAGTTTAGTTGGATAAAAGATTTGTTACTTCACTACTCTGTTATGAAGTGACTTGTTTATTATTCATTCAAAGCAAGTTTTGTCATGGTAAGGATCTAATTAGGTGGTGCTTGAAATGGTTGCCCATGGTAATTCTATTCTTCTGCGAAAGCTTTTGGTATGTTGGGGTTTATTATTGTTAATACTTCTATCTTCCAGTTTTAATTGGTCAATAATCTAATTCAGTTATTTTGTGTCTTAGTATTCCTCATGGAATTTCTTGGTTTATACACTTCTTATGTTAATATTACTTGCATTTGCATGGGTGTACTCTTTGTAAAGTATTTATATTGACTAGCTTGCCAGCATATGATCAAATTAAGAAAGTATGGTTCATGCACTTTATATTGTAATCAGAAAGTAAAATAAACTTTTAGCAGTCATATTGGAATATTTCGCTCTAATCATGGAATGTACTTTTACCGTGGAAATGACACCCAAGGAAAGAAAATTGTTGTTGCTTGCCCTTTCTACATTACCAAATCATCTCCTCATTTTTATTCTTGTATTACGAATAAGGATGCAGACTCTTACAAGAACCTGCCTTTTTTATGGCTTGTAAAATGCTAGATTAGTTACGATTAGGTCTCATTCTTTGTATAAAAAAGATTTATATTTCCTTTTTTTGTATGTGTGTACAGAAAAGTAGAACAAGTCAGTGAGGAGGCTGAGTCATTTAGAGCTAGTTTGGATAAATACATGTCAAGGCATCAGAAGCGGATACAAGAAGCCCAAGATAGGGCAGAATTACTTGGAAGAGTAGTATGGCTTCTTTCTTAGATTCGAAAACACTTGTGTTTTTTTTTTTTTGGTCTGTTTATACAAGTCAAATTTTTTTGATGATTCTTCCATTTTTAGAATGCAGATTCGCATGTTCTGAGAATATTTTATGATGAGACATTTTGATGATTCTTCCATTTTTAGAATGCAGATTCACATGTTCTGAGAATATTTTATGATGAGACAAAAGCAAGGGAGTCAGATTGTAGATCTTCCCGGTTACTGAAGGAGAGCTTTTGCAACAGGGGTTTCCATTCTTTCGAAGTATAGTGAATTAGTTAGCAAAAGGGACCACTTAAAGGTACCCACCTCTTTGATACAAAAGGGACCACTTCGATATGTATAATTAGTAAAGCATTTGTATAATGTATAGTTATTTACTGGCAATTATTGGAAAAAATAGTAATTTTGAATGTCCTCCCTGCCAAAGGGGAATCACACTGTTATTCTTTTTCCCACAAAATTTTCTTTCTTTAGCACTAACATTTGATGTAAGTTGAGCTCATGTGTTGAAACTCAGGGCACAGGCTTTATATAGAAATCTCTTGGCTTAGCAATTCACTCGAATATGCTGAAGGAGGAAATGCCATATGCTTTGGTGGGTTCAATCTGGACTAAATTTTATTAAAAAGCACACCCACTCAGTTACTGGTCTAGGCCCAACAAAGCTAGCATCAGTTGAAATTTCCCTTCCCTTCTCTGAAAAATGTTTTCTGACTTACTTTGTGCTTTATATAGCTATCTTTGCATGACTTTACCTGGAATAGTCCATTTTAACACTTTTATAGAAACGTGATTTGGGCATAACTCCTTGGAGAATGGTAACTGATAAGGCGGAGCTGAGAGCATTCTTAGTCTGTTAATTATTCGAAGAAATTGTGATGTCAAACTTGTGCATATGGCTTCACTTTATCAGTCTCTTTGCGTTTAGTTGATGCTTGTTTTACAGTTCTCTAATTATTGCTAATTTATTTGTGCTTGCAATTTTGCAGTGATCTTGAGAGTGCAAATATAATTGTCACTGCAGGTCATAAAGGTTTTAAGTTTTAGGACATACGATAAGACAGATTTCGGTATTCTTTCTTGTTCATGTTTTTGCAATTTTTTTTATATACTTACATCCTAAATGATCTTACTGAAGAAAACAACCACATCTCTTGGCCCAGTTTTGATGGTTTATATTTTATAACATTTGCTCGGTGAAATTGTTCATGCCTTGGTTCATTAAATCAATGACCTATAGAAAAATTTCATCTGATACAAGGTGTAACTAAATAAATGTTGGATAGCTAGTACTTGCTATTGAAGCCTGAAATGTATATATTGACTTAAAAAGTGGATCATGATGAACCATAGTTGCCCTATGGATCAACTGATATGTGGTCCAAAATATCTGAGTGTGAAATCAGTTTTCCCTGCTTTTAAGTTTGCCTATTAATTCTGTTTAAATTAGTGCAGTAGCAGTAGTAGAAATTTCTCATTTTCTATAGCAATTTGAGAGAAAAATAGTTCAACCTGTATTTTACACTTTTATTTGGGTAATAATTTAATAGTTATAATCTTGTAAATTGGTAGTAATTTGCTTTAGTTGCATGAAATATATTTCTGAGTGAGAAATCAGTTTTCTCTGCTTTTAAGTTTGCCTATTTGAGTGGGATGCAAAGTGTTGACCTATTACATAAAAAGTTAACCCTAGTCTCCATACATTAAAATAGCCTTCTTTTAAGTTTGTCATTTTTTTCAATGCTTTTGTTTGCCTTTTTAGCCCTCTTTGATTCATTTTCTTTTACATGGGCTTTAGTGATATTATCATAATTTCGATTGGAATGCATGTTTTGTTTCAATCATTTGTACCGATGAATCTCTGGTTTTGTTGATGAAGTTATTTTTGAGAAAGTTGAAGTCTTGATATTGTTTGAAATTTGATGGAATTTGAATTTGATATTATTTGTACTTTCACAGTTTTCACAAAAGGATTACTCTGGAAAAGAAATTGACGACATGCGGGAAGAGTGGGCCGATTGCCTTTCGAGTATATGGGTGATGATTAGAAGTTTGTTATGTTTATTTTAGTTAGTTTTTGTGACATTTAAATATGTTGTTGTAGTTTAACACTAGACTATTTACATTTTATGACTTAATTTGATGTTTAAACAATGTATGATGATGAATCGATTTCTATTTTAATGCTTATTTTTAATTTTATATTATTGTCCAATTAGATAATTCACAACAGAAAAAATCAATAATAATGACTAAGACAACGGAAAAAAATTGTAGTCGTAGGCGGTAACTCGTTATATTTAACATTAAAGACAACGGTAAAGAAGATTCCACAACGGATTTCACAATGGATTTCACAACGGTTAATGAAGTTATGACAACGGTTTTTAACCGTTGTGGTAAACACCTACGACAACGGTGAAAAATCGTTGTCATAACGTCATTAATCTGTTGTGGTAAATACCTACGACAACGGTGAAAAACCGTTGTTATAACTTCATTAACCGTTGTGGTAAACACCTACGACAACGGTGAAAAATCGTTGTCATAACTTCATTAACCGTTGTTGTAAACACCTATGACAACGGTGAAAAACCGTTGTCATAACTTCATTAACCGTTGTGGTAAACACCTACGACAACGGTGAAAAACCGTTGTCATAACTTCATTAACCGTTGTGGTAAATACCTCGACAACGGTGAAAAACCGTTGTCATAACTTCATTAACCGTTGTAGTAAACACCTACGACAACGGTGAAAAACCGTTGTCGAATACCCGCACCCTAAGACATCGGGTTGATATACAACGGTGAAAAAACCCCTACGACAACGGGATTCACCGTCGTCGTAGCCGATTTTGGCATAGTGCACACTCGGTGGAGATAAAATTTATTCAAAATTTAATACACAAGTAAATACATGATAATCTACTAAATTAAATAAATTCACATGAACTTGCCAATAATTAACTTTGTCAACTTTGCCCATATAGAGTTTTGAGCCTTCCCAAAGCCTTTTTAATGACCTTGGTATTCTCACACGTGGAATGAGCATGGCGGGTTAAACCCGAGAATCCGTCGATCCTGGACCCATTTTGGGCCCCAGCTATTAGACTTTGCCATTGAGCACGGCGGGATACATCCGAAGACTCGTAGTCCCGAACCTCACAAGGGCCCCTGGCTATTAGAATGACATGGAATAATAATATTCAAGCGAGATAATCACATAATTTACCATAGACATTAAATATTGAATAAAACATGCAATACTCTAAAATATCATTGTAGAGCTTAAAATATGTTTTCGTCGGATTTCATTGTTTTTATTGTCTCATGATCGCCGCCATATCTGTATTTGTAGATTGTCGTCGCCGTTTTGCGCTATAATCGCCCTAATCTGCGTTCTTAATGGTTTGACCCGTTTTGATGGTGTGACCCGCGAGTTTTTTTTTTTCCTTTTTTAACTGATATTTCATGTGAAATATTTCACAAGAGACTTGCCCTTTTGAGATTGATATAAAATCGGACGGAGATGATTTTCATGAGATGTTCACAGAGAGACCACACCACATATCGGACCCACTAATCACAACACCTAAGAGCATGTATAGTGGTAATTTAAACATTCATCTAATGAGTGGATGGATGAAAATTTGCATTTAAAACCAATTTGGCATTTTGTTTAAATGGAAAGATAGTGCAATTCATCCAATATATTAAACTGACTGATCGGGTAGACCAACAACATGGGAAATGGACCCAATAGACCTATATATCCGTTTGAATGACTAATTTTCATACTTATATCTTGAGTATATTATGTTTATTTGTTGTGTAAATTAAAAAAAAATTCTGAAATGATACATTATAAAAAAATTCTACTTTAACGACTACTAACAATTTAACGTATAAATTTTTTAATAAAAAAACAATATTTTTCCATATAAATATGAGATAGTATGACCATATTATTTCATTCTCTATCTCTCAAATATTATCATATTCTCTCTTCTTTCTCTTCAATTTTACTTAATTCTCCAATTTTTATTCTATATGGATAAAAATACAAAATTTAGTTTTAGCAATTTGTTGAATTCTCAAAGTTCGGAAGAAGATGAGTCACCCCAAAATTCTCAATTTCCTCCGAATTTTTCTTACTCTCAAAATTCTCAATTTCCTCCAAATCTTTCTTGTTCTCGGTTAAATCCTAACCAATTTGTTTCACAAACTTCTCCAAATTTTTCGTTTGGAAATATGGGTAATTTTTCGAATTTCGCCAACAATATGGTGAATATTCTGAATTTTTCCAACGGAGCTCGGTTTCAAAATCTCATGCCCGAAAATGCATGGCAACAGACAAAAATCAATTTGGAAAACAACCACAAGTGTTCGAGATATGCGGTGCGAAAAGCAAGCGACCATCTAGAACTTCTAAAGGCAAAGCACCAGTATCTAATCGTGAGTCGCCCGTTTCTATTGAAACCGAGGGCACGAAGAGGCGAATTCCTTGGACAACTAAAGAGGACGAACACCTAGCAAGAGCGGTATGTACCATTTCGATGATCCCCATTATAGGAAATGATCATAATAATAATGCATATTGAAATTGAATTGGTTGGTATTACAACACGTACAAGAAAGATAATATGGGTGCACGCACGCCGGCCAACATGAGATCGCATTGGCATTACGTCAAGTTTATTGTGCACAAATTCAATGTGTATCACATACTCATCAGTGGTACGTACGTAAGTGGGCATAGTGATGAGGACATATGGAAAATGGTGATGCAAATGTATCGTGATGAGAACAACAATGCTACATTTAATCTTGCTCATGTGTGGATCATCGTTAAAGATCGTCCCGAGTTTCAACCACAACAAGATGAAGCCTACTTTGCCACGAAGAAGTCAAAGACCTCTGTATCGGTGCTAACAACACGTCTTCAACTCAAGAAACAAAGTGCTGATTTTGACTTAAACGATGAAACACGCCCGATTGGATAAAAGGCCGAAAAAAGCGAAAGGAAAGGCTAAAGCTAAAGCTAATGACAACAAAGGTGCCAATGATGATTTATATACGAGGGTGGATGGCATTGTCAAAGGTATACATGATTTGTCAAGCATAAAAAAGCAAGTTGAATTGAAAAAGGCACACATCAAAGCAAAGTGAGAAAGACGTGACTAAAGGAATTTAAGGCTTTTTTCAAGGACAAGCACCATGGTGATGAGCAACTCGAAATGCATGACCTACTCAAGCAACAAATTAAAGCGAAATAGAAGGAGGCAATCTAATTTACTTAAAGTCGTTGCAAACTAGCGAAATGGAAGGGGAAAATGGTGTTGTATTATTTATTTACGTTAATAAAATTAGTAAACTAGTCGTTGCAAACTAGTTGTTGTAAACTAGCCGTTTTAAAGCAGCCGTTGCAAACTAAGCTGTTGTATACTAACCATTGTAAACTAGCCGTTGCAAACTAGCCATTGGGGTAGAAGGCTTATACATTGAAGTGGTGGGTGTCATCTTCATTTCATCATCAACATTGTTTATAAATACACAATATAATTTTCATACACGAAAGGACTCAATATTCCAGCTAGCCCACTCATCCAAATGACCACGAAGATGAAACCAACAATCCCGAGTTATATTTATATTCAGAATACTTCAGGAAAGTCAAGCTATATTAGAGGAATATGAACGAAGGTGCCTCCAAAGAAGATGTAACAAGCGAAGGTACATCATTCGGGAACGTGTTGCCGGACACGAAAGACTTGTTCAAGATTTTTTTCCGAGGCACCCGTGTATTCAGACTATATATTTCGACGAGGATTCCAAATGCGAAGGGACTTATTCCTTCATATAGTGAATACACTTGAAAATCACTCTTCATATTTTCAGAAAGATTCGATGCATCTCACTGAAGAGGTTTGTCGCCACTTAAAAATGCACAACCGCTATTCACAACTCGCATATGGAGTCCTTGCCGATCATCTTGATGAGTATCTACAGATGGGGAAACAATTGCAACCAATTATCATTTCAATTTCTATCAAAATGTGGTTAAAATATGGGGTAACCAATGATGAGAGTGAATTGATGCATGATTTTATGTGGTATTTATTTGCAAAAGTGGTGAAAAGTGTTAGTTTTTAGCTTTAAGGTGTAAGGTATCACTTCTTTGCAAATAACGTATCACTTGTATAGAAATAATGGATTTTTGATGTGTTTCATCTCGTTTTCAGGTATTTCGGTGAAATTTGACCAAACCGAGCGCATGGATATTCACACGGGAACGAGACGAACGAGATGAGAGAAAATGGGGGTCGGAGGCGAACATCGGGCCGAGAAAATTCCTGGACTTGATCTTGGGTCGAGCTCTAGGGCCCTCAACTCGAGGTTGCAGGCATCTCGAAGATTTGGCAAAAATAGGGAAGACCTCGACTCGAGGGGCTGAAGCTCAAGTCGAGGGATGCGGATTTTGTGGCAAGCTCGACTCGAGGCAGATGGTTTTTAAGAAAAGCGTGGGCATGACTACTCCAAACTCGACTCGAGGGCCTCAAGCTCGAGTTGAGGCTTCCAAAATTCAGAATTTCCCTCATTTAATCCATTTGAACGAAACAGAGCATACCATTCTCCATAACAATTATTTTACGCTTTTGGACGATTTCTTAGTTTTCTAGCCAAATTCTCCTTATAAGTTGATTAGATTGATAGTTTTAGATAAATTTTCATTAATTGTTGATTATATTAGACTTTGATCCATTAAATTTGTGAATTCAAGTTGTAATTCAAGTGAAGTGAAGATACATTTGAAGATTCAAGCATTCAATACATTGATCATTTGGTTAATTGGTGATGTCCTTCGTCTCTACTCAATTTTATTGCTTAATTATTGTGATTAGCATTGTGATTATGCAATTAGATTTTTCACCCATGGATTTTGCAATTTGCTCCATGGCCTAATTCATTTGTGCTTGGGATAATTGAAATTGAGGATGAATTGATTGCTTGTGCTATGATTGTTGATGATTGATGCTCAATTGAGATAGTTAGTGCCCTAATTGTGATTCTAATTGTGCTTCCTACATTCTTATCTCTTTGATTAGTTTTTGATCACCCTAGCAACATACGAGAGTTGAGCTAACGTGATTAGAGATTAATCGGGTTATAATTGTGTACGAATTAGGTGCTTCTTAATTGAGAGATTAGTTGCACTAAGAATACTCACATTTAGGCATTGTGTGATTAATGGAGACTTAATTACATGATGGTTTTATGCTTTCTATCTTAGTTGAATAGCAATTTGATGCAATCATAGTTTGTGATCATTGATTCCTTGATGGATATTATCCCTAACACCCCTATCCCTATTAATTTTTTAGAATTTCTAGTTTGCTAATTGTTCTAGCCTATTGTTGGTCCCGAGACCGAGTGATTAAAACAAGCTTAGATCGCCTTCCGCAGATAATCTAGAAGGGGGTTGAATAGATTATCTAAATCTTTTTAAAGATCAGATTGTCGATTCAAGATATCAAAGTCGAACAAATGAAACAAATTTTAAACTCAATCTTTTTAGGATAAAAGCAATCAATTAAATCAAAATGAATTTGCTTGAGTAATTGATTATCAACAAATAAGTAAAAACAGGAAGTAAAGAACACATGGATTTATAGTGGTTCGGATCAAACCGATCCTACATCCACTCTCCTTCTTCAACTTGAAGAATGTAATACCCTGACCCAAATTCTCGGTTTATTTTATTTTCTTGTGTGAGAGTCATTTTATGCTTGATTGTCCTTTCGAAAAGAGAAACTTCATTGTTATTCAAAATCTTTGATTTTGGGTAACTGACGAAAGCAGAATGTAACCGACGTACTCTAGAAAACCTAATACTGATCGAACCGGTACTCGATAGTCGAAATGCGTATAAAATACAAATCCAAAATAAGTTAATAAACCATTTGTACTAATAACTCGAGTGTTTTCTTTTAGTCGCCGAAAATTGGGCGAAATTCGAATCTACCGAACAAAAACCGAACCAACCGAGAACCGAGTTGATAAAATAAGTTAAAAGCCTTCTTAATTACAAATTTTTAAAGTTGTGGAATTATTTAGTGATAAAACGAACGAAACATAGTTTCCAGAGCCCCGAAACCCCGAATGGAGCCCCGTTTTCAGCATCGAACCGACACTCCTAAACCGAAAGGGCCACCACAAGCCAAAGGCTTATGGGGCCCACAATGTTGGACGTTCAAATGGGGTTGCAGCCACCCTCAAGGAGCCAACACACTAAGATAAAGTGTGTTGACTCCTAAAGTACATGTACCCTCCCCTTTAATTGTTGTCCTTCTTGTCCATCCCCATCATCCACTTGTTTTAATCTTAGCCCTCCATTTTTTCCACATGCTCTTTTAAATTACTTGGGAACCACTTCTCCCTCCCATTCAAGTCATCAAAAGAAAGGGAGCACCCCTCTTCCCTCCTTCACCCCAAATTTTCGGCCACTACTACACAAAGGGAGGAGGAGAACTTTTTCTTCTCCCATTTTCTTTTACATACAAGACACCCCCAACTCTTACCTCAAGTCATTAATCTTCCTTCAAGGTGGAAAGGAGTAGAGCCATTCATAGGAAGAGCTTGAAGAAGGCATTTGGCCCTAGCCTTTTTAAAGAAAGACTACAAAGGTGACCTTACCTCAAACCTTAACTTTGTTCTCTAAAAACTCTTGATAGGGAGAAAGACATGTGTTCTTCTTAAAGTCTTGTTTATTTCTTGGTAGCATGATATTTTTTATGAAAGAGTTGAAGGTTTCATGATTTTTGAAAGTAGGAATAAGTTTTTAAGTGTTCATAGTATGTAAATAGATGAACAATCTGTTTTTCCGTCAAGTTTAAACTAATACGTTTTCGTAACTTACTACTTTGGCATGTTTTTCTCGCATATTTAGAAAGTAGGACGAAATAGCTTTTATTTGCCACCGGTCTCATGCATTTTTGGAGTTATATTCATTTTGGAAGTGTTTTATTATTTTTAGGAAAATTATTTCTATGGTGTCACAAAACAGAAAACTTTCTGGATCACAATTTCGTCTTAGGAAATAAATTCAAAACCCATTTTCCGTATACCTTTTTAATGAGACCATATTTTATGTGTGTTATACACTTCAAAGGAGTACTTACTGTACATTTGCCAAATTTTAGATAATTTAGTTATATTTTAGAAAATGCCCCAAAGTCGAGAACGGGCAATGGAAGTTGTCATAATGCTTGAATCATCAATTTTGAAAAGGTGTTTTTCAATTTACGTGTCATACTTAGGAGCATGTTAGTAAGAGTCTTTATGTGTGTATATATATATATATATATATATATATATATATATATATATATATATATATATATTGTGTCGAAAGATTAAAGTTTCAATAACTTACGACTAAAAGATGGGAAAAACGTGTAAGTGACCAAAAGTCCTTCGGGACCAACGCCTTTGTATGCATAAGTATATTCCTCGATAAGATACTAAAACCAAATCGTGAGTAGTGGAATGAGTGTTGATTATTCTATTCAGAATCGTGCTCAACCTTATTTATAAGCTCGTGAAACGGTTAATTTTTTGTAACAAACTAAAAATCTGTTAAACAAACTTATTCTTAAAACCGTCTTGACTCGGCCGATCCCGAGCTAGTCGTCTCACCGACTTGGTGAAGACTTGCCTTTCTTATTCTACTCACTGTCTTGACCTCGTCTTGAGCTCTTCATTATTCGCTCCAACAGATGACTTCTCCAAGATTGTCTTCAGATGACCTTCTCTTTCTCGACTTCACCGACTACACTAGCTCTACCTAGTCCTGATCAGCCTAGCACTAGCATTTATTACATCAGTTGTTCTACACATTCTCACTCGTCATCTTGTCTACATGAGCTCATCCTAATTTATATATTTTAACTCATCAAAACTACTTCGAGCTAACAATTTCCTTTTTGATGATGTTAAAACTACAAGAAAGAAACAAACTCATAGCTGGTGTTAGTCAAGATTATTCAGATAATCGGATAAGCATACTAGAGCACATAAGCATTTAGTTCGTATATGTTCACACAAGAGCACTTAATTCATACTTAGGAAAAATTTTAAAGTTTTTAGATGCTGAAAACTTTAAGTTAAGAATCACTCAATTGTCTTCCTTTATCGTTTTCTTTATTATTTTTCTTTCTTAAAAAAATATTGTCTCACTTTTTCCTTTCACTAAGTGACGATTCGAATCTGGATAAGTAAGTAGAACTATCCGGGTTTGGGGCGTTACAGTGGTATCGAGCTTAGGCTCAAAACTTGGACCAGATGAAATTCTTATGCGAAAAGAAAGTTTTATTTAAAATTTTTCGTGCTCTTACTTATAAAATTTTTATCATAAGTGTAAAGATTTAGTTAGAACGGCGTGGGAAGGAAGTCTGCCACCGTGAATGTAACTCCGAGGTACAAAGTTTCTTACTTTTCCTTTTAATATCCGTTGTGAATGCTTCAAAGAATTTGTGGTATGGTTTCATAAAATGTGAAAGTGATATGCTTGACGATGAAATCGTGACATGTGTGAGATGTATGATTTTAGACCTTGTGTATGTATGTTTTGCAACGCTATATATATGTATCATTACTATATGTAGCTATATTTTTTTCCATTCCTTAGCGCCGCTAGATCCTTGACTTAGAATTCCTTTCTTACGAAATTTAGGACTCTATGGATTTCACACACGGGTACGCCACGATACGACAGGTTAAGAACGAGCCGATCATCGATTTCACGCACCGCTTTCAGGACTTGAGAGACATCGCAGAGCTTGAGGGCCATCGCGACTCGAGACGACCGCGATCTGTCGGTTGCGACAGCCGTGCGACTGATTTCGTGAAGCACGCTACCACTGTTTTTGATCGCATATTGGAATGCGACTCACGCTACTACTACCCCGTACGCCTTACTCAAGACATCCGCGAGCTATACCGTGAGGTCGAGGCAACTTTAAAGGCCTCGCGAGGGGTCATGTAAGGCGACTTATCGCAGCTTCACTTACGAGCAGGTGTGCCGCGATCTACGCAGCTTGATCTCAAGAATGTGGACCTTGAGGTCAAGAAGGCAGAGATGAAGCCGGAGGAACAACAGAGGAGAGTCGATCACTTGAAGGAGAAGCGATCGCAGATTGCGTAAAGGTTGGATTTCTATCGCCAGACGCTAAAGGAGCTCGGGAGGAGGCACGCAACTTATGGTAGGAGAGTGGATTTGGTGGGCTGATGAGACTGACTGGCTCAAGAGAGAGCCCCATCCTTGCCGACGAGGGATCTCGTTACCGACCCACCGGATCGACCGAGACCCCTGGGCCACCCCGGGCCCAGCAAGATCCGTAGGATATAGGTTCTTCATCGCCTTGTCATTTAGGTTCCTTGTAGTAACTAGACCAGTAGCTAGAAACTTAGCATGAACCCTTTATTGTTATTTTCAATGTACGTACTTTCGGGTTGTAGGATTACCTCCCGTAGCTTTTATTATCTATATATGTGTAATCAAGTGATTCGTATTATACGGTCACTTTATTCTATCTCGCTTACTTTTACTCAATTATTGTTTAATGATGTGCGCCGCTAGTTCCCTAACTTACGAAAGATAGAGTTCGCAATCGTCGCCGAGCTGACAAGATGCTCCGCTCCGAACACTCCAATTGTATAATCGGTGCTAGCGAACTATCAATTCGACATAATTGGGTTACTTTTAATTTGATCATACCTATCTATATATAATAAATATTCTTTTCTCTCAGCACCTAAATAGGATGGCACCCGAGGAAGACCCGTAAACCGCCGTAGGAGAACTCGAAGTGTCTCGTAGGACAAAGAACCCCCGCCGCCACCTCCCGCAGCGCCTCACCGCCAACGCCGCTTCGGTAGCCGACATGGCTCGGGAATTCTTTAATTCCCCTGCAGAATTTCATACAACACCAACAACCTCACCCGGACGTACTCCGCTCCTCGCAGAATGACCGGAATCGCCGAGACGCTCGTGCGAATGCAACCACCCCGCCTTAATGGGAAGGAAGGACCCATGGAGATCGAAGAATGACTCTCCGTGGCCGAGAGAATCTTCAAACACATGAACTCGACCGACGCACTTAAGGTTTCTTGCGCTCGGTTTGAGTTGGCCGAGGATGCCGCCAAGTGGTGGGAAGCTTTTCGAACGCACTCAACGCCGAAGGAAGGCAAGCACTCGATTGGAAAGGCTTTAAAGAAGCCATCATGAACAAATACTTTTCGGATGCACTCCGAGACCGAGAAAAGAGGTGGAATTTGTGACCTTCAACAAGGGAACCTCTCGGTGATTGAATAAGAGAGGCAATTCAGCAGATTGTCGAGATGTTGGTCCCGATTAGTTGAGTAGATTAGGTGAAAAGTGTATCAGCCTTCTAGCAAAAATCTAGAAAGGGGGGTTGAATAGATTTTTGAGATTTTTCAAATCTATCAAAAATTTATTCAAAGTATCAAAGTACACAATGGAAATTTAAGATTAAACTCAACTTTTAATAAGATCAAAAGCAACACCGATATTCGGATCTTAACTTTAATTGAAATTAAACTTTGAACAACAAATTGTAACTTGAATGTAAATATAAATGAAAGCAAGAAAGAACACCAGATTTTATAGTGGTTCGGATTATAACAATCCTACATCCACTCTCCTTCTCCAAACTTTGAAGAAGGGTCTCCACTAGCCGCTTACTCACTTACTTTACAATCTTTACAACTTACAACTTGATCTTCAATTCTTCAAGAATGCTAATCAAACTTCTAAAATCTAACTCTAAGAATAAGAAGTGTTTTTGAAGATGTGAAGTGAAGTGTTCTACAAACACTTAGAAAATATTTGAAAACTCTTTTGAAAATACTCTGTGAATTGAATAGTGAATAGTGTGAAAAATCGCATTTACATAAGTGTATTGAAAAATAAAATCTAGACCTATTTATAAGTCTCGAATGACAGTTAGTTTGTTAGTCGGTTCTAACAAATCGAAATCGCTCAACAAACTTAATCTTGAAAACCGCTCTTGACCTCGGTTGATTTTTCCTACTGTCTGCGGTTGACTTGGTGAAGACTCGCCTTTCTTATTCTACTCACTTGTCTTGACCTCGTCCTGAGCTCTTCATGATCGTCTCTTGCAGATGACTAGATTTGAGCTTGTCTCCGATGACTTGCAACTTTAGATCTCAAGTCGACTTCATTAGTCTTTGACTTAGTCCGATCGGCTTAGTACCGAACTCTCGATCTGAGTAGCTCATCAACGTTGTTCCGCTTATCTCGGATTGATCTTTTAACTCATCAAAACTCTACTTGGTCTAACACGAGATATGCTCCACATCCGGTGGGCATCAATGAGAGAAAAGCTAGGAGGTTTGAGAGAGGTTTAAGACCGTAATTGGAGGAGTCGTTTCAGGACTGAAACTATAGAGCTACAATGAGGTTTTCGACCGAGCACTCATCGTGTCAATCGGTTTGGGGCTAGAATTCAAGGCTACCCATTCTACACCTGATCATAACAAGGGAGGATAGTCAAACTTCAAGGGGAACCAGAGTCGACACCCAAATGGAATAATTTCGTACTCGCTGACAAAGGTCACCGCCCTTTTGCTCAAAGTGTAGAGGAAGGCACACAGGGGCATGCTGGATCGGCACTGCTTTCACCGCCGACAGCCCGGGCATCGACGCTCGGATTGTCCAAAGTTGCAGCACGGGAATATCCCAATGGCCATCAACCAGCCTAGATTGCCCCAAATGGGAAACAACCGCCGCGCTGGGCCGCCAACGAACATCCAGTTGCTTGGACCACCTGAGAGGAAATCCTCCTTTGCCTGGACCACCAAGGAGAAATGTACCGGCCCTGTAAGGCGTAGAGGAAGGGCTCAAGTGAACGCGATTCTAGACGAGAAAGTAGAGGAGGACCAGAACTGCAGGCGAGACTATGAAAGGTACTCTACATGTTTTTGGTAAACCTCGCTTACGTCGTTTGACACGGGAGCATCCCACTCCTTTGTGTCGAAAACTTTAGTAAGAAACTAAAGTTAGAACGCATAGTAGGAGAAGCTTTGAGAGTGAGCGTTCCATCTGGGAATGTGATTAATATCCAAACCCAAGTTAGAGGAGTGAAAATAGAACTGGATGGACACCGGATAGAATCTAATCTTCACGTCCTTAAGATGAAAGATTTCGACTTAATTTTGGGAATAGATCGGCTTATTAGGCACAAAGCAACTATAAGATGTGCAAACCGAGAAATAGACTTTGAGGATAAAGATGGACAACGTTACACTTTTCGTGGAACTCGAACCAAGTCTGTGATTTAGGTAATCTCCACAATAAAAGCCAAGAAGCTTTTACGGAAGGAAGGATGCAAAGGATACCTAGTCAATGTCTCAAGAGTGAAGAAGGATGAAAAGATGCCAATGAACGTACTGCCGTGAGAGAGTACCTAGACGTGTTTCCAGAGGAATTGTCGTGAACCGCCCAATCGACAGATAGAATTCTCCATCGAATTAACACCAGAGCTACGCCCGTGTCAAAGGCACCGCATCGAATGGGGCTAAAGGAGCTAGAAGAGTTGAAAGAACAACTCCAAGAACTCCCGGAGAAGAAATTCATCCGGACCAGCGTTTCACCACCGGGAGCACTGTTCTATTCGTAAAGAAGAAGGATGGAACTCTCGGAATGTGCATCGACTATAGAGGGTTGAACCAGTGACCATAAAAATAAGTACCCTCTCGCCAAGGATCGAGGACTTGTTCGACCGAGTTGAAGAATGCCAGCGTGTTTTCAAAGATCGATTTGAGGTCCTGGCTATCACCAACCGAACGTCAAGGAGAGTGATATCCCAAAGACGGCCTTCGTGACTCGTTATTTTCACTACGAGTTTACAAGTGATGCCTTTTGGAGTGACAAATGCTCCGGCTATATTCATGGACTTGATGAACCGGGTGTTCCACCAATACTTAGACCAATTTGTCATTGTGTTTATCGATGACATACCGATATACTCCAAGGACAAGGACCAACACGAAGAACACCTCAGGATTATTTTGGAAACAATGAGGCGTGAGAAGTTATATGCTAAGTTCAGCAAGTGTGAGTTTTGGATCGACCGAATTATGTTTTTGGGACACATAATCTCATCTAAAGGGATTGAGATGGACCCCGCAAAGTTAGAAGCCATAATGGACTGGAAGACCCCATCTAATGCCAACGAAATAAGAAGTTTTCTTGGATTAGTGGGATATCAGAGGAGAATCATCCAGACTTCTCGCGAATTGCAAAACCCCGACGCACCTAACCAAGAAGAACCGGAAATTTGCTTGGACGCCTACATGTGAAGAAAGTTTCCAAGAGCTCAAGAAGAAATTAACTTCTTCACCGGTGTTAACTATCCCCGATGGAACCGAGGGGTTTGTGATATACACTGATGCATCATTGTCTGGTTTGGGATGTGTCCTCATGCAACATGGAAAGGTCATTGCATACGCGTCACGACAATCAAGACCCACGAATGTAACTACCCAACCCACGACTTGGAATCGGGCTGCAGAGAGTTTATGCTCAAGATCTGGAGGCACTACCTTTACGGGGAAAGTGCGAGATCTACACGGACCATAAGAGCTTGAAGTACTTCTTCACACAAAAAGAGTTAAACATGCGCCAAAGGAGATGACTCGAGCTAGTGAAGGACTATGATTGCATGATCCACTACCATCCCGAAAGGCGAACGTTGTGGCCAACGCCTTGAGTAGGAAGGGAATCGCAACAATCAACGCCATGCCAACAGACAAATGGCACTAATCAGGGACTTTGCTCGAATGAACCTGGAGTTCACTAAGCAATGTTGTATGCAGATGCCGTGATCTATGCTATCACGCTACAACCAACCCCGAGAGAGAGACTCAGAGACGCTCGAGTAGAAAGGATAAATTCCTCGAAGGAATGAGATTCCGAGTTGAGAAGGGGACCATCAAAGGCTTCACCTTGAGCACCGATGGAGCCCTAATGTTCGAAGGACGAATTTGTGTGCCAAAGGACGAAGGACCGAGGGATGAAATTCTGAAAGAAGCACACAACACTCCATACTCCGTACACCCCGGAGAGATGAAGATGTACCGGACCGAGAGAGACTTTTTGGTGGAGGGTATGAAAAGGACAATAGCCCACTTCGTAAGGAAATGCGACTCCGCCAACAGTCAAAGTCAACCATCAACGACCGTCTGGACTACTTCACCCTTTCGAAATTCCCGAGTGGAAATGGGAAAATATCACCATGGACTTCGTCACAGTTTTTCCAAGATCGTAAGAAATCATGATGCTATTTGGGTAATCGTAGATAGACTTACCAAAACTCGCGCACTTCATACCAATGCGCATGACTTATTCCTTAGACAAACTAGCCCAACCGTACATAGAGCATATTGTTAGACTACACGGTGTACCGGTTTCGATAGTTTCCGATAGAGATCCTCGCTTCACCTCTAAGTTTTGGAAGAGCCTGCAGCAAGCCTTGGGAACGCAATTAAACTTCAAAGACCGCTTACCACCCGCATCAGACGGACAATCGAAAGAACCATTCAGACTTTGGAGGATATGTTGAGGGCATGTGCTATGGATTTCGAAGGAAACTAGGAGACTCACCTACCACTTGTGGAATTCGCCTACAACAACAGCTACCAAGCTACGATACAAATGTCACCTTTTGAGGCACTTTACGGGAAGAAATGCAGATCACCCATCTGTTGGGGACGAAGTAGGAGTTCGTAAGATTTTAGGGCCAGAACTCGTGGAACAGTCGGTGAAAATTGTTTCTCGGATTAAGGAATGGATCAAGGCTGCAAAAGATCGTCGAAATCGTATGCGATACTCGCCGGAAGGACCTACACTTCAAGTTGGAGAAAAAGTATTTCTCAAGGTAGCACCAATGAAAGGATTGATCCGCTTTGGGAAAAGAGGCAAACCGAAACCCCGCTACATCGGACCTTTTGACATACCGGAGAAGGTTGGAGACGTAGCTTATCGCTTGGCTCTACCCCGACCTATCCCAAGTACACAACGCTTTCCACGTTTCAACGATCGTAAAGTATGCAGTGACCCCGAGCACATTATCAACTTCAGAGACTTAGAATTGGGATGAGACTGACATACGGAGAGATACCCGTGAAGATTCTTGGGAGGAAAATGCACAAACTTAGGAATCGAGAAATTTCTTTGGTTTTAGTACAGTGGAGTAGACACGGGAAGGAGGAAGCCACTTGGGAGAGAGAGGACAAGATTTTAGCAAAATACCCGCAAGGCCTAGATTTGATTAGGTAAGCCAAATTTCGGGACGAAATTTCTTTGAAGGTGGGTAGGATGTAATACCGGACCCAAATTGTGGTTTATTTTATTTTCTTATGTGAGTGTCATTTTATGCTTGATTGTCCTTTCGAAAAGAGAAACTTCATTGTTATTCAAAATCTTTAATTTTGGGTAACTGACGAAAGCAGAACCGAACCGACGGTACTCTAAAAACCCTAATACCGATCGAACCGGTACTCGATAATCGGAAATCGGATAAAATACAACTCCAAAATAAGTGAATAAACCATTTGTACTAATAACTCGAGAGTTTTCTTTTAGTCGCCGAAAATTGGGCAAAAAATCCTAAAAATGCCGAAATTCGAATCTACCGAACAAAACCGAACGGACCGAGAACCGAGTTGATAAAATAAGTTAAAAACCTTCTTAATTATAAATTTTTAAAGTTGTGAAATTATTTAGTGATAAACGAATGAAACGCAGCTTCTGGAGCCCCAAACCCCGAACGGAGCCCCGTTTTTAGTATCGAATCGACACCTGAACCGAAAGGGCCACCACAAGCCAAAGGCTTGTGGGGCCCACAATGTTGGACGTCCAAATGGGGTTGCAGCCACCCTCAAGGAGCCAATACACTAAGACAAAGTGTGTCGACTCCTAAAGTACATGTACCCCTCCCCTTTAATTGTTGTCCTTCTTGTCCATCCCCATCATCCACTTGTTTTATTCTTAGCCCTCCATTTTTCCCACGTGCTCTTTTAAATTACTTGGGCACCACTTCTCCCTCCCATTCAAGTCATCAAAAGAAAGGGAGCACCCCTCTTCCCCCTTCACCCCAAATTTTCGGCCACTACTACGAAAGGGAGGAGGAGAACTTTTTCTTCTCCCATTTTCTTTTTACATACAAGACACCCCAACTCTTACCTCAAGTCATTCATCTTCCTTCAAGGTGGAATGGAGTAGAGCCATTCATAGGAAGAGCTTGAAGAAGGCATTTGGCCCTAGCCTTTTTAAAGAAAGACTACAAAGGTGACCTCACCTCAAACCTTAACTTTGTTCTCTAAAAATCTTGATAGTGAGAAAGGCATGTGTTCTTCTTGAAGTTTTGTTTATTTCTTGGTAGCATGATATTTTTTTATGAAAGAGTTGAAGGTTTCATGATTTTTGAAAGTAGGAATAAGTTTTTAAGTGTTCATAGTATGTAAATAGATGAACAATCTGTTTTTCCGTCAGAAGTTTAAACTGATACATTTTCGTAACTTACTACTTTAGGATGTTTGTCTACATATTGAGATATTAGGACGAAATATCTTTTATTTGCCACTGGTCTCATGCATTTTGGAATTATATTCAATAATCTATGAATTTTTGAAGTTAGTGTTACAATCTGTGACGTTTTTGTGACTCCCCAATTTTTCTGGTATTCCTCACTTCGGTTATTATTTTTATAAAAATCAAAATAAAATACTACATGATATTAGCTTAGTTTCTGAATTTTTTCATGATTTTAGGAGTAGTTTAAATAGTTTTGCAAAAATATTTCTCTAGTTGGTACCGACTAGAAAGGCAGAAATGAGCCAAAACACCCTTTTCCTTTCATATTTTGCCTAAAGTCAAAACTAAGGAAATGTTAGTGACTTCATGATGTACCTACTGTAAAAAATTTCTTGATTTTTGGAAGTGTTTTAATATTTTTAGGAAAATTATTTCTATGGTGTCACAAAATAGAAAACTTTCTGGATCACTGTTTCGTCATAGGAAATAAATTCAAAAACCCATTTTCCGTATACCTTTTTAATGAGACCATATTTTATGTGTGTTATACACTTCAAGGGAGTACTTACTTCAAGGGAGGTGGTCCGTCTCGGTTTACGAGCGATGTTGGTATCGTCTCGGTTGTTTATGAGCGGAGGTGGTCCGTCTCGGTGTTTACTTTTCTCGTAAAAATATGATTGATGTATATGATATTAAATCGTATGCATGATAGCGTACGGGCTACCCACACTGAGAAATTCAAATTCTCATGCCCCTTTAAATATTTTTTTTTCAGGTGAGCCGATGGAGTACTCGGGAGCAGAAGAGATCGAACCTTCCCCGCCAAATATTTGAATGCTTAAATGCTATTATTTTTCCGTCTACTGATTTAGACTCCTTATTTGTATTTGCTAAACTTGGGCTCACGTCGGACCCTTAGACTCACTAATACTTTATCCGCCGCTACGGTTTAATTATGCTTTCTGCTTAATGTTTTGGATTTTAATTAGATGCGTAAAACTTTAAGTTAAGATTCACTCAATTGTCTTCCTTTATCGTTTTCTTTATTATTTTCCTTTCTCAAAAAAAAAAAAAAAAATTCTCACTTTTTCCTTTCACTAAGTGACGATTCGAATCTGGATAAGTAAGTAGAACTATCCGGTTTGGGGGCGTTACAAAGAAGGATCTCGGACCGACTTACTTTCTTACTTACTCACCGAGATTACAAGTACAATGATGTGATGATCTCTTTCTTTAATCCTATCTTCAAGATATCAAACTATCTAGAAAACTAGTAAAGTACAAAGGGGAAGTTTGAAGATATACAAAAGAGTGTTCTATAAACACTTAGAAACTTATGAAAACTCTTTGAAAACTTTGTGGGTGCTCTAGAAAAATCGTGAGTAGTGGAATGAGTGTTGATTATTCTATTCAATCGTGCTCAACCTTATTTATAAGCTTTGTGAAACGGTTAATTTTTGTAACAAACTAAAAACCGTTAAACAAACTTATTCTTGAAAACTGCCTTGACTCACGGTGATCCCGAGCTAGTCGTCACATCTGACTTGGTGAAGACTTGCCTTTCTTATTCTACTCAGCTTGTCTTGACCTTGTCTTGAGCTCTTCATTATTCGCTCCAATTGATGACTTCTCCAAGATCGTCTTCGGATGACCTTCTCTTTCTCGACTTCACTGACTACACTAGCTCTACCTAGTCCGATCACCTAGCACTAGCATTTATTACATCAAAATTTTGTTCTACACATTCTCACTCGTCATCTTGTCTACATGAGCTCATCCTAATTTATATATTTTAACTCATCAAAACTACTTCAACTAACAATTTCCCTTTTGATGATGTTAAAACTACAAGAAAGAAACAAGCTCATAGGTGGTGTTAGTCAAGATTATTCAGATAATCGAGATAAGCATATTAGAGCACATAAGCATTTAGTTTAGATATGTTCACACAAGAGCACTTAATTCATACTTAGGAAAAATTTTAAAGTTTTTAGAAAAGTTTAAGTCTTAAAGACTCTATCGGATTATTAGCACTTAGAAAAATTTAAGTCTTAGGACTTAGAAAATTTTTAGGAAATTTTTAATACGAGATAGAGACTTTCTCGATGATTAACACTTAGAAAAATTTAAGTTTTTTAGAAAGCAAGAAAGAAACTTAAAACATAAGACAAAATAGTTTAGATAGGTTTCAGATTTTCCATTCAGATGAAGCACGATTATAATATACGAGATGGATCGAGATAAGATGTAAAGAAAAGGAAAATGAAGCTTATCTAGTCTGTCCACCTATCCTTCTCTCGGGAGTTGCATCCGAGTCGAAGATTCGGTTCCTCGGTTACCCGCAATGTCCTTTGGATCGACCAACTTCATCCGATTCGACCGTAATTGATAGTTAATCGATCCAGTCTTTGTCGATTGAGCCATCGTCGGTGACCTTGATGGAATGGTTGAGAAAGCGGAGCTATGATTGGAGTGTATAGTGTAAGAGTTATTAAGACCAATCAACAAAAATATCGAACCCAAAGGGAGAAAGTATGCAAATGAAATTCAAGGATAAGAGTTCTAAATGGCTAGAGTTGCAACAAGCTCTTGAACTAAATCACTACAAATTGCAAGAATTTAAATGACTAGATTATGCAAACAATTTATCAAACACCTAGAATGCAAGATCAAATAGACTAAAATTAATGAGGGAATAGGGTGCAAGGATAATCTCCATCAAGGGAATTCATGATTAACAAGCTATGATTGTATCCAAATGCAAATCAATCAAATGAGAAAGCATAAACCATCATGAAATTAATCACTCCATTAATATCACAATGCCTAATGTGAGTATCCTTAGTTCTTCCCATCTCTCAATGTAGAAGTCCCCGATTCATACAATCATGCAAAATTGAAACACTGATTAACACCTAATCACGTTAGCTCAACTCTCGCCTATTGCTAGGGTGATCAACCATTAATCAAAAGAGACAATTTTTCATGAAGCACAATTAAGAATCACAATTAGGAAGCAATCTAATTCAATTGATCACAATTGTCAACAATCATAGCATGAGGCGATCACTTCATCCCTAATTTCAATTATCCCAAGCACAAGGCTATTAGCCCATGGTGCTACAAGCAAAAACCATGGCTAGAAAATCTAAGAAAGCAATTGAAAATCTAATCACTACAAGCAATGAATTAAAGAGATCAAAGGTTAAGAACATCACCAATTAAGCTTCAATAGGCAAAAATAAGAATGATTAATCTTGTACAATGCTTCAATTCAACTTCACTTCTTCTCAATTCTCAGCTGCAAAACTTCAATTACAATCACCAATCTACTAATCTAATGATTTAAATGTGGAATCTATCTAAATTCTAACAATCTAGTGCAATTACAAGTAAATTCAAGCTCTGAAAATGTAAAATTCGCTCGAAGGAACTCCTAGAAACTGCTTTCTGTTGCTAGAATCAACTCTTCCTCTGTTTTGGCTTTCCATGGCTTAAAAACTGAATTTTTCGGTTTTGGGCACTCCTCGAGTCGAGCTTCGAGGCCCTCGAGTCGAGGCCTAAAGTCGCTAACACGTTTCTTTAAAATTCTTTCTGCCTCGAGTCGAGGCCTAGCCCTCGAGTCGAGCTTTACGCCATTTTCGTTCCCTCGACTCGAGGCTCCTCCCTCGAGTCGAGCTTGCCGATTTTTAAAATGATTTCCCTCCGGCATGAACCTCGAGTCGAGGTCTGTGCACCCTCGACTCGAACTCGAGTTCGTGGAATTTTATCGAGAAGGGCTCGGACCCGACCCCCGTTTTCGTCCCGTATGTTCGTCTTTTCATTCTAAGAATCCCGGTACTCTCGGTTTGGCAAAATTCCACCGATTTACCTGCAAAAGCGGGCGAAATACATCAAAACCTCACAAATAATACTTTTTAGGCAAAATAGTGATACTTTTCACATTTAGGCACAAAAACTAACACTTTAGCTCACTTTTTGCACTAAAAATAGCCCTAAAAACATGTATCAATTCACTCCAATCATACCCCCAAACTTGAATTGTTGCTCGTCCTCGAGCAACGTAGAAACTAAGAACAAAGGAGTGAATTGATTGCAATTATGTCACATGGCATCATAGGCGAAAAATAAGACAATCGAACTCATCAATGATCACTTGTATCAATGCAACTATCCACTAGCAATCAAGACAAATCATGCTCAAATAAATGCTCAATCAAATACTCAACACATTGCTCCTTCCATGGAGTGTTTCACTCTTCACTCAAGTGTATCAAGGTTTAAAGCACTCAATCATCAATTCACAAATAAGTACACCATATGCTTGCCACAAGACTTAATCTCAATCAAAATCATTTGTGATCAATCAAGAATCAAAGAGGTCTTTATTCTAGGTTGTAATGTAGGCTCTTTGGAAAGGTGAGATATTTATGGATAAGAGTGACTAAGTAGTAGAGACTTGAATGAAAGCTAATCAATACAATGCACATCTCTTCACTTTCATCTAGCACACTCTTACTATTGAACTTCAATAATCAATCCACCATTCACTTGAGCTTTCTTTTTAAGCTCACAAATTGAATCTTTCTTTTCATGCACTTTCTTTACAATTCAATCTTTCTTCACAACCTTTCTTTTCTTTTATCTCTTAACACATCATCACTTTGCTCATCATCTTCTCACACTTAGCAATCAAATCACCATCATTAGCCAACATTCAAGCTCAACTAAGCATAGGACAAGAAGGGCTCATCAAAATAGGCTAAATGGTTTCAATTTCACTTGGCTTGCCAAAGAATAAGAATAATAAGGCTCAACATGGCTCACTAAGGAAATCAAATGTATTTGGTAGGAAAGAATTTGGCAAAGTAACTCAACATATCAAACATGGCCTCTTATCATTTTCAAGACATCTTACAAAGATCAATATCAACAAGTCTAATGGCAAGTTCTAGCATACAACTCATGAGCGATGCACTCTCTAAGGATGATATCAACCGTATAAGATGTACGATTATTAAGGCACAAAAGCTCACGGGCTTAAATTGAGCAATGAATCAAGCATCTTCAATCACATTCATCTTCACATAATTAATCAAGCAACTAGCATCCAAGCTACACATCTACTAATAATCATATCAAAATCCAATAATCTTACAATTCAAGCACAAATGCTCATGTACATAATCTCAAGCATACTCACTATCTCAAAATGATACTCAAAAATATGTCAAATAATCCACTATTAAGCTCATGACAAATGAACATGGAATCATGGAATAAAGAAATCCAAAGGATCATCAAGTCAAAATTACCAATAGACAATAGGCTCAACAATATATCAAAGAAATCATAACATCACTTAAATCATCCATCCAAAACATCCAAACATCAAATCATCACAAGTCAAGAGTATAAGCATCATCAAGAGTACAACGGAAAACAAGAATATCAGAATCTAAAGAACAACAAGAAGAGGGAATGAGGAATAGGGGATAGCCCTAATAGTCGGACGGCGGCGGTGGAGGAGGATAGTGTCTGGCCCGAAGTTCCACGAGCTCATCTGCTGAAGGAGTGAATACATGTCATCTTTGAGTCTTCATTGATTCTTCTTGCATCCTCCTTGTCTCTTCATTGAACCTACGTGAATCCTCCATCATTCGGTACATCTCATCCTGCCGGGTCGGACTCTCTATATGCATCCTCATTTGTCGCCCACATCTCCTCGCCGTCGAGAACCCACGGTCTCACGAGGCGAACCCCACTGCCTCGTACTCTCTACTCCTCATCTCATCCTGCCGGTACATATTAATCTCTGGCTGATACTCCTCTTCCATCTGGGCGAGAGCTGCTCTTCTTGCTCAGGCTCCTCGTCATCCTCATCCTCGTCCTCGAGACTCAACCTCCTCGGCAACATCTGCTCTAGCGCATCTCCATCATCATCGAGAAGAATCGGAATCCGACCACTGCTGACGATCATCATCATCCCCCTCATCTCTAAGCACGTCTCCATGCTCCCTGGTGTAAGCATCGATGGCATCGGTGTGGCGCTGCGACCACATACTGAGATTGATAGTCACAAAGGCACGAGATCCGAAAACAATGAGTCAACCTCTTATTAGGAAGAGGAAACCGGCCACCATGATCTTTGTTGTAGGCACCACGTCCTCCCAATACGATCTAGCGTCCTCATGCGCCTCATAGTGTCCGTAGTCAAATCTGGACCATCTAGTGCCACCGGGTTATGAGTAGGAATACCGAGGTGCTCACATCGAGTAATCATCCCACCAAAATTTATCTTCTTAAACTTAATGCTTGTGGCTCTCTCAAATAAGTAGCATAGGTAGGCGGCCGCATTAAATCGACTCCATGCAAGAAGCACCACAAAACATATAGCTCTTCGAAACCACGGCTCCTCCCTCGATCTCGCGAATATGGTACTCGCGAGGATCTTCTCTAAGTATCGGACCACCGGATTCCGAATGTGCGTGCTCTTAGACTTCCCGGTACAAACTCGGGTTGACTCGGAGCCCCAGAATCAATACGTCTCAGAACCTCTTAGCATTGTACTCCTCTAATGTTCAAAAGTGATCTATCGGGGTCGGTAGGTGCTCCTAGTAGCTCATTAATCTCATCTAACGTCAATTCGTACTCGTTCCCCATAAGTTCAAAAGTGATCTTCCGTGCAAACTTGTTCCTCCTAGCCTTGTGGACTTTGTGTGCATAAGAACTCGAGAGTGAGTCCAAGATAGGTCCGAGGTCTCTTAGCTAGAAAACCTCCCATGCCTACTTGCTCGAACAATCTTGGAATGTCATCTTCAATTCCCATAGAAAGCATGCGATTATGATCTACGAGACGAGTTCGACCACCTTCTTGTACAACTCGGCATACAAAATAATGTGCTTTCTCCACTTGTATTCATCCCACTGAATTCCCAATTCAGCGGGCATTCGGTGTGCAAAGCGTATAGCCTCTTCTCTCTCTCGGATCTCGGCATCCGAAAAGTTGTGGCCATCCACTCCTCTAAACATGACTCCTGCACAAATAATCCCAATAGCACAAATGAGTCCAACAATCAAAAGCTAGCTCAAAATATCACTCTAAATTATGAACAAGTCAACAACAATTTCCAAGCCCAACAAAATTCCTAATGACTAAGCAATAAATCCTCACAAAATGGTCAATGAGTCAATCAAATCAAATATAATCCATAGAAGTGCTCAACTAATCCTCAACTTATACATACTTACTAGAATGGCTTAAGACAATGAAAATCATCATGTAAGCTCACCAAAAATTCTTCAATTATGCTCCACAAATAAATCAAATACTAACAAGCCAACTAGCAAGTAATCGAACACATAATCACAAAACTTTCCTTTCTATCATCCAAACTCCACTCAATTTGACCACATATACCACAAATGCACTAGGAATTCATAAAATATACCAAAATCCTCATTCAAGCCAAATTCCACAAATAATTGAGCAAATCATTATATACCATCCTAAACATGCTCATGTATTCATCAATCAACTCAAATATCCTCAACAATAGCTTCAATTTATCCATATCAATCATGCATACCAAGTGCTTGACAAAATGCTCAAATGAGATTTCAATTCAAATAAATTCAAGCACTTTTATCAACACCCAAGCAATAATCAACACTAATCATGAAATTGAAAGCCAAAGGAGATGAAATTACATACCTTAATTGGGATAAATTGGCTTGGAATGAAAGATATGAGCACCCACACAATTTTCCTCACAAAGCCCCAAAATTGATTATAAAACCCTCAAAATCCACTCTTTGATGCAATACTCAAATAATGTGATGATATAGTGATGTTTCACCGGTGAAAACAGCAGGAAAATGTCGAATTATGAAGGAACGGCGAATAGGATCGTTAAAGGGAAGGAACCCTCGAGTCGTGACATCTGAAACTAATCTGCGTATTTATAACAGACACCAGCCTCGGAGTCGAGGGTCAGGCCTCGACTCGAGGAATCCCACTTTTCAAAAGCCTCGACTCGAGGTTCCTCCCTCGGGTCGAGGAATGTGCCATTTCCAGAAATTTTTCTAAGTCTAAGTACCTCGACTCGAGGTCTATGCAAGCTCGACCTCGGGTCGAGATCGGGCATTTTTATGAATCTCAAGTCCGACCCGACCCGAGAACTCCCAAAATAGACCTCTACACGCCTAATGAACCCAAATATGCAAGAAATTACCGTTTTGGTCCCTCGATTTAAGCCGGTCGCTCATTCGATCGAGGAGACCGGGTTCTCTTCCTTAATGCTCATTTTCACCAACTTTTAAGCTCTCCTTTCCTTCTCGATTCTTGATTCCTTTGCAAATTTGATCCTTTCCAATCTTTGTAGTGAGTATGCCTACACTTAAGCATCATTAGTCATCCACTCAACATCAATAATGAATGCACTTCAACACTAGATACACACACCCCCAAACTTGGATGAGGATATGCATTCAAAAACAAGTATGAGAATGATACACTTATGCAACCCCTTAATTGATATAACACTAAAGCACAAAAGACCAAATAAGCTCTCCATCAACTAACACCATCTCCTAGCATGAGCAATTCCTAAGAATCCAAGGCAAAAACCACAAGGCAGACAAAACACAACACACACAAAAACAATAAAATGATGGGTTGCCTCCCATCTAGCGCTAGGTTTAACGTCCTTTGCCGGACGGAACTCTATGAGTTCATACTTCCCTTTCATCTATAAGAATGTTAGGCACTTCTTTTAGGGTAGAAGAGTCCTTGTGCGTAACCAAAATCTCCCTTGTCATTAGACAACATCCCATTTCATCTTCCACTAAGAGTTTTCCTTCTTCTTTTATCTCCTTCACTTTCAACACCTCTTTGAGTCTTTTTACTCCTAGTAGTCTCATCCAATCCGATTCCTTCCATACTACTTGGTCTCCAACTACAAAGGTTTCCACCTTCTTCTCAATCGGTCTTTCTTCTAACACCCCCAAACTTGAGCATTGCTCATATTTGGCCACTTCCTTTTCACCTTCTTTTTCAAGCTTCTTATCACCAAAATCAAGCAAAGTATCAATGACGGCTTCCTTCTTCCTACAATCATCCAAAGAAACACAAGATTTATTAGCCATCACATTACAAGAAGGAATAAAATGCTCCTTAATTAAAGAGTTAGAAGAAGAAAAAGGTAAAGAATCATCCCTATCAATGGAAGAACATGAATTGATGATCTCTATATAGCCACACTTCTTCTTCTCCATCTTGCTTTGTGCAACTTCTTCCAATGGCGCTCTCGAAAATGTCATCTCTTTTCCATTGTAGCTTAATGTGAGCTCCCTCTCTCAACATCGATAATTGCTTTTCCCGTAGCAAGGAAAGGTCGACCAAGTATGATCGGTGCCTCAAGCTCCTCCTTCATATCAAGAACAATGAAATCAACCGGAAATAGGAACTTGCCAACTCCTACCAATACATCTTCAATGATCCCGTATGGACGAGCAAATGATTGATCCGCCAATTGAAGGTTGATATTAGTAGGAGTCACCTCTCCTAGCTTCAATTTCTCAAAAATTGCCAAAGGCATGACATTTATACTAGCTCCCAAGTCACACAAACCTTGAATGTTCACATTCTCACCTATCTTGCATGGTATAATGAAGCTCCCGGATCCTTCTTTTTTTGTGGTAAATCTCTCTCCGATATCTCTTTGCACTCCTCCACAAGCTTAAGTATACCCTTTTCATCCCAACTCCTCCTCTTAGACATAATATCTCTCAAAAACTTATTATAGTGGGGTATTTGTTCAAGGGCATCCATTAGTGGAATTTCAACATGCAAGCTCTTTAAGACTTTCAAAAACTTACCAAACTCCTCCTCTAGCTTTTTCTTCACTACTCTTTGAGGATAGGGAACCGACTTAGCTTTCATTGGCACTCCCCATGCATCTTTCTTGGACTTCTCTTCTTCTTTCTTAGATTCTCTTCTTGCTTGCCCTTCACTTGACTCTTCTTTTTCCACAACCACATTTTCTTCAATAACTTCTTCTTCTTGCACCACTTCTTCTTCAACATCTCCATCTCTAAGCCTCTTTGGACCTTCATAGCTAATACCACTCCCTTGAAAGCTTGATGGCACTACAAAATTCTTTAGGATTAGGCTCGGTAGTAGATGGATACTTTCCTTTGTTTTGCAAGTGGTCCACCGTAGACGAGAGCTTCCCAACCGTAGTAGCAAGTTGCCCTACTTGATGCTCAATCGTCTTGAAACGAGTATCCATTTGTTTCCCTAAATCATCAAGCCTTGAATCATTTGCTTCCAACTTCTTCACAATCAACCCCAAGATCTCCTCCGTAGTTGCCTTCCCTTCATTGTTTGGAGCCTTTGCACCGGATCAAATCCGGGAGGAAATTGAACGGCGGCTCTAGGATTGGCATATGAAAAATTCTCATGTCTCCTCCATGTATTCCCATTGAATGGAGCTTGTGGTTGAGGTTGATAACTTCCTTGTGGCCTATTTTGGTAAGGCATTTGATAAGGCCTTCCTCCTTGATAGTTCCCTTGATAGCTTCCTCCTTGATAGCCTCCTTGGAATGGAGGCCTACCCATATAACTCACCTCTTCCACCGGCAATGAACTTGGCCCAACATCAACATGAGGAATGGATGAACTAACACTTGCTTGGCTTTGTGAAGTCGTAAGAGCTCCCAATCGGTCCATCATAGTCATCATCATACTCTTCATACTCTCTAGCTCATCAACTTGTGACACTCTATGATGTGCTCCTCTATTAACCGACACTTGGAAAGAGTCTTGAGCTATGTTCTCCATAATTTCATTCATTTGCCCCACGGTTTTTGACCAAATCGATCCATTAGCACAAGCATTCAAAAATGACCTATCCCCATCCGTCAACCCATTGCAAAAGTACATAATGGTTTGCTCTTCCGGGAAACCATGTTGAGGGCAATTAATAAGTAACATGCCATACCTCTCCCATGCCTCCGGTATAGTCTCCCCATTCTTTTGTCGGAAATGGGAAATAGCCTCCTTTGCTTGCACGGTCTTTGATGGTGGGTAAAATTTCATCAAGAATTTCTTTGACAACTCCTCCCATGTCCGTACGGTCCCGGGCGGTAATGAATTCAACCATGCTTTTGCTCTTCCTTTCAATGTAAAGGCAAATAGCCTCAACTTCTTGGCATCTTCGGGCACCCCATGGTATTTTGTAGTGTCGGCTATCTCAAGAAATTGTGCCATATGTTGATGTGGACACTCATTTTCATCTCTACCCTCAAATTGCTTCTCCCTAAGCATTCTCACCAAAGTGGGACTTATCTCGAAGTTATTGGCATCTATCCTCGGCCTTGCTATCCCATCATAATACTCCCTAAGTTGTGGTTCAAAGAACTCTCTCAAAGGCCTTCCATGAGGTGGTGGCTCATTTTACATGTTGTGGTTGTGGTTGTGGTTGTGGTTGTGGCGGCTCATGGTATCGTGGCTCTTGATTATACGGCATATTGGGATAATATGGTGGAAATTGTTGAGGATGAGGTGGATAGTAAGGATATTGATGAGCTTGAGGTGGATAAGGGTAGGGATTTTGGTAGGGATAGTTTTGTGGTGGCATCCCTTGAGGAAAGGGGCCAACTTGAGCATGGTAGTGATTCCCATTACCTCCATTTTCTCCTCCTCCTACTCCTTGTCCATGTACCTCCTCTTCTTGAGGATCACCCACTAATCTCTCCTCATGCCTTTGCTCTTCTCCTTCCATAGCTTCCTTCTTCTTCTCACACGATTTCTCCTCAATGTAGCCTCAATCTCCGGATTTAGTGGCAAGGGTGGAACACCACTTGATCTTGTTAGCATACACCTACAATGCCACAAATCCAAGAATCAAATTCTCACCAATAAAATCAACAAAAACAAAAATAAAAACAACAAATAGCCACTTCAAACAATCCTCTAGTCTCACTTATTGGCGCAAAAACTAACTCCCTCAACGGCGCCATTTGATTGGAGTGTATAGTGTAAGAGTTATTAAGACCAATCAACAAAAATATCGAACCCAAGGGAGAAAGTATGCAAATGAAATTCAAGGATAAGAGTTCTAAATGGCTAGAGTTGCAACAAGCTCTTGAACTAAATCACTACAAATTGCAAGAATTTAAATGGCTAGATTATGCAAACAATTTATCAAACACCTAGAATGCAAGATCAAATAGACTAAAATTAATGAGGGAATAGGGTGCAAGGGATAATCTCCATCAAGGAATTCATGATTAACAAGCTATGATTGTATCCAAATGCAAATCAATCAAATGAGAAAGCATAAACCATCATGAAATTAATCACTCCATTAATATCACAATGCCTAATGTGAGTATCCTTAGTTCTTCCCATCTCTCAATGTAGAAGTCCCCAATTCATACAATCATGCAAAATTGAAACACTGATTAACACCTAATCACGTTAGCTCAACTCGCCTATTGCTAGGGTGATCAACCATTAATCAAAAGAGACAATTTTTCATGAAGCACAATTAAGAATCACAATTAGGAAGCAATCTAATTCAATTGATCACAATTGTCAACAATCATAGCATGAGGCAATCACTTCATCCCTAATTTCAATTATCCCAAGCACAAGGCTATTAGCCCATGGTGCTACAAGCAAAAACCATGGCTAGAAAATCTAAGAAAGCAATTGAAAATCTAATCACTACAAGCAATGAATTAAAGAGATCAAAGGTTAAGAACATCACCAATTAAGCTTCAATAGGCAAAAATAAGAATGATTAATCTTGTACAATGCTTCAATTCAACTTCACTTCTTCTCAATTCTCAGCTGCAAAACTTCAATTACAATCACCAATCTACTAATCTAATGATTTAAATGTGGAATCTATCTAAATTCTAACAATCTAGTGCAATTACAAGTAAATTCAAGCTACAAAATGTAAAATTCGCTCAAAGGAACTCCTAGAAAGCGCTTCCGAATCGCTAGAATCAACTCTTCCTCTGTTTTGGCTTTCCATGGCTTAAAAACTGAATTTTTCGGTTTTGGGCACTCCTCGAGTCGAGCTTCGTGCCCTCGAGTCGAGGCCTAAAGTCGCTAACACGTTTCTTTAAAATTCTTTCTGCCTCGAGTCGAGGCCTAGCCCTCGAGTCGGAGCTTTACGCCATTTCGTTCCCTCGACTCGAGGCTCCTCCCTCAGTCGGAGCTTGCCGCGATTTTAAAATGATTTCCCTCCAGATGAACCTCGAGTCGAGGTCTCACCTCGACTCGAACTCGAGTTCGGGAATTTTTATCGAGAAGCGGCTCGCCCGACCCCCGTTTTCGTCCCGTATGTTCGTCTTTTCATTCTAAGAATCCCGGTACTCTCGGTTTGGCAAAATTCCACCGATTTACCTGCAAAACGGGCGAAATACATCAAAACCTCACAAATAATACTTTTTAGGCAAAATAGTGATACTTTTCACATTTAGGCACAAAAACTAACACTTTAGCTCACTTTTTGCACTAAAAATAGCCCTAAAAACATGTATCAATTCACTCCAATCAAGCTACCAGGTCTACATTGTACCATTCATCTTCTTCTCGTGATAAGCTTCTCGTAAAGCTCGGGTTTTCTTTCTCCATCCAGTCATGCTAGCCTATGGTTTCATCTCCGAGACGAGGCACCGACTCCTTTGCAGATATACTAGAAGAACGTCCACTTCGCCTCATACTTCATGTATTCCCCAGCCCGGGAAGGATGTGCAATCATCTTAGGTGGAGCATCGATTCGTGCCGAGGCCGTATCCAGGCCTTATCGGCTTCTCCAAGAGGGCCTCACCGCCGGAATAACCCACCTTTTCGAAGCACGATCAAAAATTCTTCCGCTTCTTTGGCTGACTTAATCTTCCTTCTCGCCTCTCTGCGGCCATAGAAGACCTTTTTCAGCCTTTATTCTTCTCGTCCCTTTCTTCCTCTATGCGGATCTGCTCGGCTAATTTCTCTAAGGGTCTCTTGCTAGCAGCTTTGGACATTAAGCTCTGCTGACCGGAGATGAGACTAGCTCAAGACGCTTGCCTTTATCTTTCTCGGCTTTAGCTTTGGCCTTCGCTTCTTCCTTTCTTTCCCTTATCTTGGCCATAAGCTTCTTCGACTTCGAGATCCGCCTCCTTTTTTTCTCGCCACCATCGCCCTTATTGCTTCTTCGATCTGCTCTACGCGCATCCTTAGGGTAGCGAGCTCATCTCTGCTCGACTACCGGCCGAGAGCTTAATGAGATTAAGATCGGCTTTGATCCCGACCAAATCTTCCCCTTTTTAAAATCATCAAGTAGCACTTGAAGTTGCTACTTAACGACGGTAAAGTAGGTGGAAGCCGAGGTCTGGTTCCTCAAGATCTCATCTCGCGGTATTTGATTATGCTCTTACTTGCACCTTCGGTTCCTCTACCTCCTTCTTCACCTCAACTACCTCCTCCATGATAGACGGTTTAATGTATTCAGAAATTTTAACCAAAGAATTTACCTTAGACGTCTTGAGCATGTCCTCCATCGTGACACTCACCGAGTCCACGATATCGGATGTTTTGGACTGGAGCATCCTGGGCAAATCTCTCCTCCATCCGTGTCTCCATCTCGGCCGAGGATAGCCGAGAAGGCACTCGCTACCGGGTCGAACATCACCGGAGCCACCGGCACCCGAGTCGGCTTCTATGATTTGCTCCTTCCATCAAAGCTATTATACTTTGGGTAAGACTTTTACCTAGTCTTTGGTTTTACCTTAAGAACATTTCTCCTTGTCTGTGTTTTATTTACGTAAATATCGTGTGAGGTGATTTGCTCTTTGATTAGGCGAATTATTGCATGAGTTTTGAGGGATTTAAATGCATAAAATGATGAAAAGTATTACCGATTACGCTTAAAAGTATAGAGCATCACTTCTTATGCTTAAAAGTATTACTAATGCATTTCGTTTGGTTTTGTCTCATTTTCAAAGTTTTCGGTGGAATTTGACGAAATGTAAAGTACCGGGATTAATATGGCGACGAGACGAACGCGTAGGGCAAAAATGGGGTCCGAGGTGCATATCGTGCCTAGAAAAATCCTCGGTCTCGACCTCGGGTCGAGCTTCAAAGTCTCGAGTCGAGGGATTCACCGAATTAGAAAAATGAATTTTGAAGGTCCCTCGAGTCGAGGGCCGTGCCTTGAGTCGAGGGAGCAGCCGAGCCTCGAGTCGAGGGATATCCCTCGGGTCGAGGGATGTGCCAAAGCGGGATTTTTAAATTTTTCGTCCAATCCGAGTTTGACACGTGGCAGAAAGTTATATACATATATATACACGAATATACACAATTTTCTGGATGTTTTTGATCAAGAGGAAGAGAAGAAGATCAAGAGCACACACTTCTCACACACACATAGCTAGGGTTTCATTTTATTCTTCAATTTAGACGTTCAACGGATGATTTCTTTATTCTTGGACGCCATCTAGGTGATATTCTACTTTTAATTTTTGTTTTATTATTTCAATTTCTTGTTATGACATTCGGTTTTTCAAATAATTTCATGGATTTAATTTCTTTAATTATGTTCAACTAAATTCCTAGTGCTAGGGTGTTTTGATACTTATAGGCGATTAATTTTGTGAGGAATTCTTATGGGTGATTTTGATTATTCATTAATTGATTGGATTGATGAGGTTTGATTGATCTATTTGTTTAATTAATTTCTAATTCCATGCATAGTTGTTTAATTATCACAAGGAGACTTGAGTATTTAGATAACTCATTTGGGTGAGGGAATTAATTGGGTAATTAGGGTTAATATTGGTTTAATGCAAGAAGCCTTGATTAATACCATTAGAAATACATCAGTTCTACATTAATTGCTTAGATTAGTAGTCGAAAGTGATTAGTGAAGAGACCATAGATAAGGTGCCTTAGTATCGAAGGGGAGACACGCTAGGGGAACCTATTGACTCATGTTCTAACCCGGGAGGAAAGGGTGACTTAATCCTCTCAAACTTTCGAGCTTAAATCGTAGCGTAATTCCTAGGCTTACCAAGTACAGAATTATTGTTTGATTAAAAGTTTGCTCTTATTAATTGATTAACATGATAAATGCTCATTTGAATTCGTTTCGTGATTGATACGCATTTGTTGATAAGCACCGAGCACGTCTTTACTATTGATTGAATTTCGTTATTAGTAATCTATATTTGATTTAGTTAGTTATTGCATAAAACTCATTGATCCTATTATATGACTTGTTCTACAATTATGATTAAATTATTAAATTTAGGGTTATCTCACATTTGATTTCCGTGGATCGATAATTTAACCGGTACCTTACTAGCTACACGATCCCTTTACACTTGAAGGGTGAGTGTTGGCTTTTAAGCCTATCAAAGTTTTTGGCGCCGTTGCTGGGGAATCGGTGTTTGAGATAACTTAGATTGAACGTTGAAAGTAGTTGATAGTGATTTTATTTTTGTTTATCTTGTTTGGCTAGTCTTGCGAGAATTTGATTGAACGTTGAAAGTAGTTGATAATGCTTTTATTTTTGTTTATCTTGTTTGGCTAGTCTTGCGAGAATTTGATACTTGGTTGTTTTCTAGGTGTGCATGAACACAAGATCACGTGGAATAGAACCAATTCCCTTGAACTTGGAGATCGAAGGCACCGTAAGGAGAAACCAAAATCGTCGAAGGGCTCAAGCTTGAGCAAGAGAAAGAGAGCGTGAGATGGAGAACAACGGCCAAGATGTGGTCGAAAGGAGAGAGAATCGAGGAGAAAATCCAAGAGAGCCTCCAAGGGAAAGACCAATTCGGGAGTATTTTGAGCCTCCCGTCCAACTTCACTATGATGGGATAGCTCGTCCACCATTGACGGCTAATAATTTCAAATCAAGCCAGCCTTGCTGCACATTCTCCAAAGCAAGCAATTCGATGGAGATCCCAAGAAGGACCCGAATCGTCACATTGCTTAATTCCTTGAGTATGCCGATACGGTGAAGATGAATGGAGTGGATCGAGGATGCATGGAGAGCTCATCTCTTCACATTTACTTTGAGAGACCGAGCTAAGGATTGGATTGCCTCTCTACCACGAGATAACTTGGGTTCTTGGGAAGAATTGAGTAAGAAGTTCCTCTTGAAATTTTTTCCACCTTCCATGACTCTCCAATGCAAGACATTGATTGCTCAATTCCGTTAATTGGAAGATGAGAATATGCATGAAGCTTGCGAGAGATTTAATAGCCTACTCCTAAGTGTCCTCAACATGGATTCGTTGATGAGCAAATAGTAAGCTTCTTCTATTATGGACTTGATCCTCTATCTCGGAGAATTCTTGACTCAAGTGCGGGTGGATCATCTTTGACAAGTCCGGAAGAGAAGCTAAAGAGTTGATCTAGAACATAGCTTGCAACACCGCAAGTTGGCCAACCGAGAGAAGGGGTCACTTCAAAATTGCTCAAGTAGAAGAGAATGAGACGTTGAAGGTGCTAGCCGATGTGGTTCAAAAGTTGGCTACAAAGGTGGATGGAATAGTAGAAAGTGGCATGAGAAGTGGAATGGGGGTGGCAATGAAGTTCCACCAATGGCTAATCATGTGGAAGAGGCAAGTTATATAGGAAGACCATCATATCCTCAAGGAAATTTTCAAAGTAATCAATTTCCTAACCAAGCCCCTCCACAAAATTACCAAAGTCGATATCCCAACAATGCTCCACCAAATTTCCAAAATCAAGCCTCTCAACCACATCCATATCCCTCAAACAACCCTCCATATAATCCCAACTTTCGAAAGCATGAGAACTTCTCCTACGCAAACCCAAAAGCTGCCCTTACATTGCCTCCGGGAATTGATCGAGTGCTCGTGTACCCAACAATGAGGGGAAGCCAAGCCTTGAGGATTTTCTCACAAGTTTCATGGGATCTCAAAATCAAAAGATGGAGAAGATGGAGAGTGTTGTGAGTTCTTTGGACAATCAAGTCAAGAACCTAGAGTTCCAAATTGGTCAAGTTGCTTCTTCAAGTGGAGGAAATCAAAAAGGAAAACTTCCTTCTACTACGTAAGTGAACCCGAAAGAGCATTGTATGGCAATTAAACTCCGAAGTGGAGCTCAATATAAAGGACCAAGCATGCCGGTTGAGGAAGATGAGGACAAAGTTGAGAAGGAAGTTGGTGGTGAAGAGAAAGAAGAGTTGAAAGAAGAGAAGAAAGTAGAGAGAATTCTCAAGTGGAAGAAAGCAAAAGAGTTGAGGAAAGAGAAAGAGAGGAAAGAGCTAGAAGGTGCCAACATTGAATGTGATGCATGGGGGTACCCAAGACATATGTTCCTCCACCATATCCACAAAGGTTCATGAAGCAAAAGCTCGATGAGAAATTCTCAAAGTTCTTGGAAATCTTCAAGAACGTGAATGTCAATGTACCTTTGATGGATGCTCTTGAGGAAATGCCTACTTATGCTAAATTCTTCAAAGAGTTGATCACCAAGAAGAGAAAATATCATCATGCTTCATCCTCCATGGAAGTGGGTGAAGTGAGGATGGAATGGATGGCAAAAAGTTAAGCGCCTCAAGCTCCGTCCGGCATAGGACGTTAACACTAGCGCTAGATGGGAGGCAACCCATCGGTTTTCTTATTTTATTTATTTATTTATTTATTTATTGCTTTCAATAAGAGTGTGTGATTTATTTTTGTGTTTCTTGTAGGAGGTCGAGGTGTGCAAGTGAGGAAGAAGTCATTGTAAGGTCAAGATTCACGATTGTAAGTAAGTAAGCAAGAAGAAAGCAAGATAGTAAGTGAAGACCCTTCTTCAAGTTGAAGAAGGAGAGTGGACGTAGGATCGTTTGATCCGAACCACTATAAAATCTGGTGTTCTTTATTGCTTTACTTTACTTTTCTCGTCAATCTCAATTTTCATTTATTAATCAAAGATTAAGTTCGAGAATCGAAGTTAAAACTAAAATATCAGTTTACTTTTGATCTTATTAAAGTAGAGATTAAAATTGTTTTCCATTGTGTTACTTTGAAGTTTTGAATAAGTTTTAAAAGATTTGTTAAAAATCTATAAAATCTGCTCAATCCCCCCCTTCTAGATTTTATCCTAGAAGGTTAACTCAAGTTTTTCTTAAATCAACTTAACTAATCGGGACCAACAAGTGGTATCGGAGCGGTGTTAAGTCAGTTTCGATATTGATTTTAGGTCTTAACCAAGATTCTGAAATTTGTTCTTGATTATCTTCATTTTCTTTGCTTCACTAACAAGTACTACTAACAAGATCTTGTAAGCTTGTTTTGGTTTTCTATTTCATCATGTCTTCACAAGAGCAAGAAATCAAGGAGTCTACCTGATTTCTCGGTTGAAGAATATGACTATTAGAAGTTTAGAATGGAGAATCATCTCAAAGCAATTCATGATAGAATGGAGGAGGTTGTTGAGGAAGGACCTATCAAGTTTTATCATGGTGGCACAAGTGATTGTCAGCAGAAATTGAAACAAGAGTGAGGCAAGAAAAGAAAAGCTCGAGAACTCACGAGTGATGAAAGAAAGATTCATAATCTAGATCAAGTTGCTAGAACAGTAGATCATTGAAACATTGAGTAAGGATTGGATTGAAAAGGTGAAAAGATGCAAAATCGCCAAAGAAATGTGGGAAACTCTTTGCTGGAATTTGTTAAGGATAAGATCGTGTCAAAGAAAAAAATTGCAATCAGTATTACATGTTTTTTACCCTTTCAAGATGAAAGAAGGAGAATCCATTGATCAACTTGATGTAAGATGACTAATCTTCCGAACAAGGCAAATTGATTTGGGTAAAACCTAAACAGAGAAAGAAATCAACAATAAAGTGTTGAGGTCATTAAGCAAAGATGGAGAGAAAAAGCTAATATTCTCAAAGCTATCAGAATTTATCTTCAATTTCACACCACACTTTACTTTCTCATCTCAAGGCATTAGAATATGACATCCAAATCGAAGATGAAGAAGATGAAGCAGAATCTTCAACATCCGGAAAGATCAGTGATTGTTCATCAAGATGAATCGAAAAGATCTCCAAGGCATCGATTTGTCAATTAAGGAGGAAATGACTCTTTTGTTAAAAAGATATGAAAGGCCGAGAATGAAGTACAAAAGAAACAAGAGAGACAGATCGTGTCGAAGGAACTATAGATCGAGATAGAGAAGAAAAGAGTTCGACAATGATAGAAAAAGGATCGCACGAGGAATCATAAGTCACCAATCGACGAGGGAGATAGTAGTCCTAAGACAGACAGAGGAGATATTTGTTATACATGCAACAAGCCTGGTCACTATAGCCATGATTGTCCTCAACTCACTCCTAGAGAAAGAGAAGAAAAGAGGAAAAAGCGGGATAGAAGGTATGCCGATCGGAGAGCTCTTAAATGAGAAAGAAGAAGTTCATGAAACATCATCATCCTCATCTTCATCTCGATTTTGGATCGATGACGATATCTGTTTAATGGCAAAAGAGGTATATTACTATTCATCCTCGATAATGATTGTGATACCTTATCGAAACCGATCCTAGTCTTATTGAAAAACTTTTGAAAGATTTGGAAGACTGCTCTATCTCGCTTATAAACAGATAGAAACTGAAAATCTTAATTTAAAGAATCAAATTACTAATCTAACTAAGGTTAATCAAACTGTAGCTGAGAAACCAGACTCTACATTCAAGGGGAATGTCGACCGAGATGATCACTAGTACCTTGTCCGATAAGTCGGATAAGTTAGAACAGAATTGAGTTCTTTGAAAATAAAATTTTCAAATATCTATTCCGAGAATGAGAGTTACAAGAAGACTAACAGAGAATTAAATGCGAAGTTAGGACTTCTAAATAACACTCGACTACAATAGATAAAATCTTCATTACTTCACAAAAGTCTAGTGATAAAACTGGATTAGGTTTTGATAGGAGTAAGAAAAATGATCCAATAAAACCTAGAGTTTTTGTTAAAAGCAATTAAACCAAAGATAGAAACTAGATTTAGTCCCTGAAACCTAAGGAACTAATTACCTCATCTCGATACTTCGAGAAGAAATCATAGAAGAGGAAAGTAGCTCCTAAGGTTAAACCTAAGACTAAGTCAAAGTCATATCCTAGGTATAATGGCTTTGATGGAAGAAGTAAAACATATCCATTTTTACCAAGATTCAAGACAATTTCAAAAGATCAAGTTAAATAAGATTGATCTTGAAAGCCTTATCTTAGTAGATAGATATGGATGTAAACTTCAATCTATGGTTTTGATGAACATTGATATCTTTATCTGGATTCTTAAAAGTCAACTTAACATGAAAGGACCCAAAGTACAAAGGGTACCTAAGCATTAAATTTGTGATTGCAGGAAGATAAGAAGATAGTTGAAAGAGGAGACATTCTTGAGGTCATCTGGTACATTGGCGATGGCTTCCAAGCACATGACCTATGAAAGACGACTTCTTTATAACTATCGCACCATAGATGGACCAAGAGTAATGTTTGGAGATAACAACTATGGACTTACCAAAGGTGTAGGGACATTGATAATAGGAGATATTCAAGTACATGAAGTCTACTATGTGGAAGGATTGAAGCACAATCTACTATCTGTTTCACAATTTTGTGATAAGGGGTTTTGTGTCAAATTTACTCATAATGCATGCTATATATTAGATGGTATCAATGAAAATATTCTATTAGATGGAGTCGACAAGGTAACATTTATGTTGCAAATTTCAAAAGTTGTCCTAAAGATACTTGTCTTGTTGCTAAGAGTTCGATGACTTAAGTTGGGCATGTGGCAGACGTCTTGGTCACTTAAACTTCAAAACTCTTAACAAAATAGCAAGAAAATCTTTAGTTAAAGGACTCCTGATAAAGTATTTCCAAAGAACCATGTGTGTGATTCTTGTCAAAAAGGAAAACAGACTAAAGCTTCTTTTAAAATAATAAGTAGTCCTTCTTCAAAAAGAATTCGAACTTCTTCACATGGATCTTTTTGGTCCAAAGTGTCACCTCTCATCTTTAGTGGAAGAAAATACACTTTGGTAATTGTTGATGATTTTTCAAGATTCACCAGGTTATTTTCTTATACAAAAAGAATGAGACTATGATTAAGATTCCAATTTCTTAAAAGGTTCAAAATGAAAAAGGATTAACTATTGTTAAAATTAGAAGTGATAAAGGTACTGAATTCCTAAATAAGCAAATTACTAACTACCGCATTGAGAATGGCATAGCTCAGAAACATCTGCAGCAAGGACTCCACAACAAAATGGAGTAGTTGATAGGAGAAACAGAACCTTGAAAGAGACAGCTAGAACAATGTTATCCGAGTACAACACTCCACACAAAGTTTTGCGTGTCAGAAATACAAATTTGCTATGTTCAAAATAGAAGTTTGATTGTTAAAAATAAATGCAAAACTCCCCCAAAATTTCATACTTTTATATATTTGGTTGTATATGTTTCATACACAACAATGGTAAATCTCAATTAAAAACCTTTGATGCTAAGATAGCAGATGGGATATTCTTGGGATACTCATCTGTATCAAAGGCATATAGAGTTTTTAATAAGACAACCTTGTGTGTGGAAGAAACACCCCATGTGGTATTTGATGAATCTTCTTTTGAGTATAATAAGACAGGGATATCACAAAGATATCGATGATCCGGATCGAGATGACTATCAAGAGATCAACCATAAAATTCTATAATCAAGAATCGATTCGGATGAAGAGGAAATATCGCAGACAGAGAGAAAAACACGAAAGACCTTCCTCACCACCGATCTACCGGATGATCGGACTACAAATCCATCAAATGATCGGGTAGAGTCATCGAAGGTAACATAGAATCATCTCAAATGAATAATTCGAGACAAGACACCATCCACCGTAAAAGATAAAGGTAAGAAAGTAATGTCATATCACCCAACCGAGCAGATAATTGGAGATTTAGACTGGAGTCAGCACAAGGACCCAACTAAATCAAGATTGTATGATCGATTGCTATGTGTCATTACTTGAACCTAAATCTATTACAAAAGCTCTAACCGATTCCAACTGGATTAATGCCATGCAAGAAGAACTAAATCAATTTCAAAGACAAGATGTGTGGGAGCTTGTTGAAAGGCCTCATCATCAAAAAGTCATTGGAACTAAATGGGTCTTTAAAAACAAAAGGGATGAAAACAATATTGTGGTTAGAAATAAGGCCGGACTAGTTGCTCAAGGTTATTCACAATCGAGAGGATTGATTATGATGAAACCTTTGCACGGTGAGCTCGTCTGGGAAGCCATAAGATTGTTTTTAGCCTATGCCGCTTTTAAAAGATTCATAGTTTTTCAAATGGATGTTAAGTCGGCATTTCTTAATGGAATCCTAGCCGAGGAAGTTTATGTAGAGCAACCTCCTGGTTTTGTCAAAGGAGACGAGGTTTATAAACTAAGGAAAGCTCTATATGGACTTAAACAAGCACCAAGAGCATGGTATGACACCTTGTCTGATTATTTAATTCAAAATGGTTTTGTTAAAGGTAGAATTGATAGAACTCTCTTTAGAAAAGAATATGGTTGTGATCTTTTGTTAGTTCAGATTTATGTTGATGATATAATCTTTGGATCAACTAACATATCTTTGTGTGAAGAATTTAGTCATCTTATGAAAAGCATTTTGAAATGTCCATGATGGGAGAGATGACTTATTTTCTTGGACTCCAAGTTAAATAGACAAAGAAGGGAATATTCATCAATCAAGCCAAACATACAAAGATCTCATTGAAAAATTTGGAATAGGTACCACGAGAAGCTAAGATACATATGATGACAAACTTTTCAATGGATCCAGATGAGAAGGAGAAGACACCGATCAAACCGAGTATAGAGGTCTAATTGGTTCTTTATTATATTTAATCGCTAGTAGACCTGATATTTCATTTGCGGTTGGAGTTTGTGCTCGATTTCAAGCTAATCCTAAGAAAAGCCATCTTGAAGCAGCAAAGAAAATTCTTAATTATCTGAAAGGAACTCAGAATGTTGGGTTATGGTATCCAGATGACAACTTTGAGCCGTCTGGATACTGCACTCGACTTTGGTGGATGTAAGATAGATAGAAAATCTACATCCGGTACTTGTCAATTTCTTGGTGGTAAGCTGATTTCATGGTTGTCTAAGAAACAAACCTCTCGTAGCTACTTCCACAATCAAGCCGAGTATATGACACCGGAAGTTGTTGTTCACAAATGATCTGGATAAGTCAATGCCTAAGGGACTATAACATTATCACCAAAGATGTACCTATCTTTTGTGATAGTAATAGTGTCATAGTTATTACCTGCAACCCATTCTACATACGAGATGCAAGCATGTAGATATCGACACCACTTCATCCGAGACCATGTAGAGAAAGGTGACATCGTACCAGAGAAGATTCCCGACCGATTTCCAAAGAGCAGACATCTTGACAAAGCCACCGACAGAGACAAGGTTTAAAGAACTATCTCGTAGAATTAGGATTATTAGATGCTTCTTTAGTTAATCTATAATCTTATTTTTGTTTTTCATTCTTTGTTTCTCTCTCAATTAGTTTATTATGTCTAGAAAGAATTATCGACTAGATATGAGTCAAAGGACAATCGTGTAGCCGATATCATTGATCTTCTATCTTGGAATCAAGATTCAAGGATTAGTCATATTGACCTTATCCGACTTGATGGTTACTTATTCGACATTTGGTAAATCGCACAAGATCACAATAGTCAATTGACTTCTATAAAATCAGACGACCATTGCATCTTATCCGACTTACCCTTGGTACTAATGACTTGTCTAAGTGTCTTTAATTTTCAAAGAACAAGGTTTGATACACATCTCTAAATACAAGACAAGGTCTACTTATCCAAGTATTCATGAAACAGACTATGATGCTATCAATCCGCATAAGTTACGCACACATAAAACCCTTCATATTTTCTCATACTTTTCCTTTCCCTCCTAAACCTTCTATATTCATCAATGGCGGAATCTAAGAAAGCAAACATCAAGTTTGAATATGATCTTACTTTGATTCGAGATAAAACAAAGTCGAGATGTATGTTGAATGGGATATTTCAACGGATCCCGAGACCAGAGAGATTTTGAATTTGCTCGAGTCCGCAGGTTTGAAACAATACCGCACGATGAAACCGCTGAGGAATCTTACTGTGGATGATCTTTCTGCCGAATTCTTAACCGGCAAAGGCAATCGACATCGGGTTTGGAATCACAAATCCGAACCAAAGGAAAGAAGAAGAAGGTGGTATTATCCATTAGAAATTGGAGAAATTTTTGGTTTAAGTATTGTCGGAGAAAATCCGTTTACTTACAAGGCGTCGGAATACTTGGAGAGTTTCCGATTAATGGCAAGAACAACTTACCGTAATGCAACGACAAATTTAAAAAGACCAATGTCAAGAGGAAGTATCGATTATTGATGTTGATTTTGACAAAATGCATCTTGGGAGAGCAAAGCAGAGTCACGATGGGTTGACTAAGCCAAGGATCTCGTTGTCCGAGAGCAATAATAGACGGCGCGAGTAAATTAATTGGGCAAGGTTGGTATATTCAAGAATGATGGAACAGAAGAAGAAGTTTGTCAAAACCATCGTATCTCGATGAATTGATGAGATGGTCTTTGACCAAAATCACAAGTATGATGGCCAGGATTACCATCATACTTGAACACAAGCCGGTCGACAACCTGGACTAGAAGGAGGGTGTAAAGAAGTACACCGACAGAAGGGACTCCCGATCAAGGATGAAAAACTCTATGGACCAACAGATTCGTAAGGAGACGGGGATGCTCCAGCTCCACCCCCAGCCTCCTAGGAAGAAGGCTTCAAAAGCCAAGACAAAGGAGGCCAAGACAAAGTGTTGGTGGATGAGTCCTCGTCTGCCGAGACCGAGGCCAGAAGAAGAAGAGGAGGAGACAGCCTTCCCAAGGGGGAAGTGTCTCACCCGAGGCCGAGAAAGCCTGTGACAAGGAGGAAGGGTCGAAATCTCATCCGGAGACGACCAGACAAAGAACAAGCCAAATCTTCATCCTCCTCATCCGAGGATGAAGTACTGTAACCCTCCACATCCCAACCTCGGCGATGAAGAGGCAGGTAAGATCGCTGCCTCCGAGCCTCTAAAACGGTCCACTCCCGGAAGTCCAACTCAAACCCAACCCTCATATGATCCAATCTCTTTCTTACCATCTACCTCATCCGAACCGGACCTATTCCTTAACCTTCCAAATCCATCTCGGTATCATGGGTCCAATAGAAACCTCCCTAAGGGTTCTTGGAAAGAAATTCCTTCTCGAAAGGAATCAGCCGCATTTGAGCCTCGAGCTACTTAAAGAGCTAATTGATTTATATCTTCTAAGAAGACTCGATTAGGCTCATTTGAAGAGACAGTCATCCTAATATCGTAAGGTGGAAATAATCTAGCTATCTCGGGAAAAGGAAGTTCTTAAGAAGGCAAAACTCGAATCCTTCCAAGACATTTTAACGGAGAACACCTTTGTAGACTACGTTCTACAAAGAGTATATCTTGGAGATGAGGCACCGTGAGGAGGTGGAGAAATGCATTTGAAGAGAATGAGAAGGAGCCGAAAAAGGATGATATGCCCGAGAAGGAGTTGAGGTAGAAAAGATGGAAGGAGTGATCGGGTGGGGCGGCCGATGAGCCGGCTAAGATGGATACAATGAGGAGGCACAAACAGAATGTATGATGGAGCCTGTACAAGCTAAGGTAGAATCATGAGTGCCAACAACATCACATTGGGCAAATTCTCCTCCACTCTGCAATCAAGCTATCATTCCCATTGAGGAGATAGATTTAACTCTATCTTCTCCATCTCAAGAGAGGGCAGACCTTCAGCATCCTTGTCTCGTATCCGAATTCAATGCTCAAGGAGGAAGTGCTGAATCTCAAGAGAGCTAGTCTCGAGTGCTCTATAGCCGGTTCCTGGAGTTATAACATCTCCAATCAAAGAAAACATAAAGGCTACTATTCATGAGAAGACAAAGATCGACCTCTATTTTTCGGGAATCGTGCATGAAGATAACATGGCTAAGGTCAAACAAAAGGTAGCTGAGGAAATGAACTCTCAAGAGGCCTGGATCAAACAATACGTTCGAGATGCTTATCGAGAAATTAGTGATAGTGTTGAAGATCGTGTCAAGGAATCCTGGAAAGCAAAAGAAGGTTCATTTTCTTAAGTATTGAAGATGCAATTAGCCATGGAAAAAGATAGGCAGACGGCTATTCTAAAACAGCTTCATGGAAAATGAATTCAGATTTAACAAAAGCTGCTCATAAGAAGCGTTGTGATCACCGGATCAAAAGACTCGACTTGTAAGGCATGAGCCGATAGGCGATTGAGCAAGTGGCCATTATCTGCAACACCCGATTTCTTGATGTCAAAAAGGGGAAGATAGTGAGCTCAAGAAAAGAGTTCGATTGCAAGATGATCACCGCTGGCCTTGAATCTCGAATTAGATGAGCTTCGAGGAGTTGTTAAGAGCGAAGAGGAGAAGAAGAAGGCAGCGAGAGGAGAAGTCTCGAGAGAGCCTTAAGGAGACTCAAGAGGAGATCAAGGACGACCGAATCCACCGAATCTGAACTCGAGCCTCGAACCGCCACCTACCGCTGATCCTCGTCTCGTCCTATCAATCAAATCTCCCTCATCCTCAACAAAAGCAGTGTGGAAAGCAAAGACTTCTAGTCAACCTCGAAGACCCAGCCTGAGATAGAGGAGGAAGAAAGAATTCTAAAGAGGAGAAGGGAAGAGAAGGAAAAATATAAAAGAAGGGATGCTAAGAGAAGAAGGGAGCAAGACAAGGCAGCTGGGAAATCTTATGACAGAAAGACGAGGAAGTGGGTTCAGATGTCTAAAACCAAAGAAGGAGAAGAGGTCTTTCGCCCATTCCATAGAACAGATGCCGTGCCCAAGGAAATCCTTCCCATGGATCAACAGGCCAAATGGAGAGCTTATGAAGCGGGAATGGATCTTCCTGTTCCATGTCTCGCAAAATAATCACTTGGGGCACGTAGCGAGAATATTGCATTTCATGAATGGCTGGAGGCAAAAGATCCCAACTTCTATCAAGACTTGATCGATCTCGGAGACACGGAATTCAATGTGGACATAGTCGCACCACCTTATTCAACCATGTCTGCTCCGCTTACGCAAGATGGTCGTCTAGATAGGGAAAAGGTAAAGCGAGATGCTAATCCAAGCAGAGACGATGGCCAATCTAGTCAAGGAGGGGAGACATTGAGTCTAAATAATCGTATCTTTGACTGGATGACCATTCCGAGAAGACAGGTGGTATGTGATTGGAGTGAATTGATGCATGTTTTTAGGGCCTATTTTAGTGCAAAAGTGAGTTAAAGTGTGATTTTAGTGCCTAAATGTGAAAAGTATCACTCTTTTGCCTAAAAAGTATTACTTTGTGAGTTTTTGATGTTTTTCGCCCATTTTGCGGGTAAATCGGTGGAATTTTGCCAAACCGAGAGTACCGGTATTCTTAGAATGAAAAGACGAACATACAGGATGAAAACGGGGTCGGGCCCGAAGCCCTTCTCGATAAAAATTCCCTGGTCACAAACACAGTCGAGGGTGCACAGACCTCGACTCGAGGTTCATCTTTGGAGGGAAAGATTTTCAAAAAGTCAATGAGCTCGACTCGAGGGAGGAGCCTCGAGTCGAGGGATGAGAAATTTGCAGATCCTCGACTCGAGGGCCGAGCCTCGACTCGAGGCAAGCGATAATTTGAAAAACGTGTTAGCGACTCTCGTGCCTCGACTCGAGGGCCTGAAGCTCGACTCGAGGAGTGCCCAAAACCGAAAAATTCAGTTTTAAAGCCATTGGAAGCCAAAACAGAGCATATCTTAACTCTAGCGCTTTAGAGCAGCTTTCTTTGGGCGAATTTTGCATTTTGTAGCTTGAATTCACTTGTAATTGCCATAGATTGTTAGAATTATATTAGATTTTACATTTAGTCCACTAGATTAATAGTTTGATTGATTGTAATTGAAGATTGCAGCTGTGATTTGGGAGAATTGAAGTTGGATTGAAGCATTGTAGAAGATTAATCATTCCTATTTTTGTTTATTGAAGTTTAATTGGTGATGTTCTTACCCTTTGTTCTCTTTAATTCATTGCTTGTAGTAATTAGATTGTTAATTGCTTTCTTAGATTTTCTACCCATGGCTTTTGCTTGTAGCACCATGGGCTAATAACTTTGTGCTTGGGATAATTGAAATTAGGGATGAAGTGATTGCCTCATGCTATGATTGTTTATAATTGTGATAAATTGAATTAGCTTGTTTCCTAATTGTGATTCTTAATTGTGCTTCATGAAAAATTATCTCTTTTGATTAATGGTTGATCACCCTAGCAATAGGCAAGAGTTGAGCTAACGTGATTAGGTGTTAATTGGGTTTCAATTTTGCATGATTGTATGAATTGGGGACTTCTACATTGAGAGATGGGAAGAACTAATGATACTCACATTAGGCATTGTGATATTAATGGAGTGATTAATTTCATGATGGTTTATGCTTTCTAATTTGATTTATTTGCATTTGGATACAATCATAGCTTGTTAATCATGGATTCCTTGATGGAGATTATCCCTTGCACCCAATTCCCCATTGATTTTAGTATATTTGATCTTGCATTCTAGATATTTGATAGATTGCTTGCATAATCTTTCCATTTAATTTCTTGCATTTTGTAGTGATTTAGTCCAAAAACTTGTTGCAACGTTAGCCATTTAGAACTCTTATCCTTGAATTTCGTTTGCATACTTTCTCCCTTGGGTTCGATATTTTTGTTGATTGGTCTTAATAACTCTTACCCTATACACTCCAATCGGTATGATTAAGTCTTATCTTATTTTACTTATCTCGATTGCACGATGTATTGAATGTGAAGAATGTGCAAGTCTCGTGAATATTTGTGAATATACTTTTGAACTATTCTCATGAATTTGATTGTCTAACTAACTTGTATTATTTTCAATTGACTAACTAATTCTTGGTATAAGTAATCGCTTATAAGTTTATAACACCGAACCATATGAAACTTTCTAAACTTATTCTCGTATGTTTACTTCGATTATCCGACCTCAATCTTGATTAAGTGTATTGCTCGATCATCCGATTATAAAGTCTATTGCTCGATTATCCGATTACATAGCTTAAGTGTATACAGTGTAATATTCTTATCTTCTAAGAGTACTAACATTTTTCTTTTCTTGAGCGGTGTTTTAACATCATCAAAAAGGGGGAAATTGTTAGGAAAGAAAAGTTGTATTTAGTTTTGATGTGTTAAAAAGTGTAAAGTAGGATGACCACCTGAAGCATCATGTATAGACAGTGAAGTAAGTGATTGTAAATAAAACTAAGTACAAGTAAGATGAGGATAAGAAGTCGGACTAGGACAAGAAGTAAGATGAGGGCAAGAAGTCGACTAGGTTAAGAAATCAGACTAGGACAAACCTCGGATGAGGACAAGAAATCGATTGAGATCATATATCGACAAGGACGACATGAAGAAGACAGCTTAAGGTTCAATTCGATAAACAATCACCTGCACAAAGAATGAAGACGAAGACAGGTGAGGCTAAATGCGCATAAGGAAGTGTTAGAGAAATTTCATACAAGTTTCAAGAAGCTTCAACTAACCAAGAGGAAGTTACAAGTTTCATTATATTGTTATAACTAACTAAAATGTAATTCAAGGAAGTTACAACTACCAAATGAAGATCTTTATAAATAGTGATAGAAATTAGAATAGAATTACTTTTTGATTCTTTGCATCTACATTATTCACACATTCTATATACATGAGTCATAAAAGTTGTAAACACACACAAACGTTCTATACGTTTCCAGTTTAGTGTTTGTAAAACACTTCGCACGTAACATCTTCAAGCCATTGATATTCGAAGTTAGGAAGAAGTCATTGTAAGGTCAAGATTCACGATTGTAAGTAAGTAAGCAAGAAGAAAGCAAGATAGTAAGTGAAGACCCTTCTTCAAGTTGAAGAAGGAGAGTGGACGTAGGATCTTTTGATCTCGAACCACTATAAAATCTGGTGTTCTTTATTGCTTTACTTTACTTTTCTCACAATCTCAATTTTCGCTTTATTAATCAAAGATTAAGTTCGAATCGAAGTTAAAACTAAAATATCAGTTTGCTTTTGATCTTATTAAAGTTGAGATTAAAATTGTTTTCCGCCGTGTTACTTTGAAGTTTTGAATAAGTTTTAAAAGATTTGTTAAAAATCTATAAAATCTATTCAACCCCCTTCTAGATTTTATCCTAGAAGGTTAACTCAAGTTTTTCTTAAATCAACTTAACTAATCGGGACCAACGGTTGATACACAAAATGACGATTGAGATTGAGTCTTATGGTAAGCCTATGGTGTGTATGGTTGTGATTTGATGAATGAGTGCTTTATTGTCCTTATACACTTGAGTGATGAGAGATACACTCCTTGGAAGGAGCATTGAGAAAGTATTTGAATTTGCATCTTATCAAAGCACGACATTTTAAGTGTTCATTGAAAGTGACATTGAAAACTTGTATTCACTAATGAGTTTGATTGTCCAAATTTCATTCTTTTACCATGTGACATAGTTGCAATCAATTCACCCTTTGTGCCTATTTGTTTCGTTGCTCGGACGAGCAACACTATAAGTTTGGGGAGTTGATTAGGGTCAATTATTGCATGAGTTTTGAAGGATTTAAATGCATAAAATGATGAAAAGTATTACCGATTAAGCTTAAAAGTATAGAGTATCACTTCTTATGCTTAAAAGTATTACTAATGCATTTCGTTTGGTTTTTGTCTCGTTTTGAGTTTCCGTGGAATTTGACAAAACAGAAAGTACCGGGATTCATATGGCGATGAGACGAACGCGTAGGGTGAAAACGGGGTCCGAGGTGCATATCTCGGCCTAGAAAAATCTCTGGTCTCGACCTAGGATCGAGCTTGGGAAGCCTCGAGTCGAGGGTTTCACTGAATTAGAAAACCAAATTTTGAAGAGGGCCATCCCTCGGGTCGAGGGATGTGCCAAAGCGGGATTTTTTTGAATTTTTCGTCCAATCCGAGCGTGACACGTGGCAGGGAAGTTATATAAATATATATACACGAACATACACAATTTTCTGGATGTTTTTTGATCAAGAGGAAGAGAAGAATATCAAGAACACACACTTCTCACACACACGTAGCTAGGGTTTTATTTTATTCTTCAATTTAGACGTTCAACGGATGATTTCTTTATTATTGGACGCCATCTAGGTGATATTCCACTTTTAATTTCAGTTTTGTTAATTCAATTTCTTATTATGACATTCAGTTATTCAAATAATTTCATGGATTCAATTTCTTTAATTATGTTCAACTAAATTCCTAGTGCTAGGGTGTTTTGATACTTATGGGTGATTGATTTTGTGAGGAATTCTTATGGGTGATTTTGATTGTTGATTAATTGATTGGATTGATGAGGTTTGATTGATCTATTTGTTTAATTAATTTCTAATTCCATGCATAGTTGTTTAATTATCACAAAGAGACTTGAGTATTTAGATAACTCATTTGGGTGAGGGAATTAATTGGTTAATTAGGGTTAATATTGGTTTAGTGCAAGAAGACTTGATTAATATCATTAGAAATACATCAATTCTACATTAATTGCTTAGATTAGTAGTCGGATGATTAGTGAAGAGACCATAGGTAAGGTGCCTCAGTATCGAAGGGGAGACACGCTAGGGGAACCTATTGGCTCGTGTTCTAGCCCGGGAGGAAAGAATGACTTAGTCCTCTCAAACTTTCGAGCTTAAATTGTAGCGTAATTCCTAGGCTTACCAAGTACGGAATTATTGTTTGATTAAAAGTTTGCTCTTATTAATTGATTAATATGATAAATTCTCATTTGAATTCGTTTCGTGATTGTTACCCATTTGTTGATAAGCACCGAGCACGCCTTTATTAATGATTGAATTTCGTTGTTAGTAATCTAGTTATTTGATTTAGTTAGTTATTGCATAAAACTCATTGATCCTATTATATGACTTGTGCTACAATTATGATTAAATTAGTAAATTTAGGGCTATCTCACATTTGATTTTTGTGGATCGATAATTTAACCAGTACCTTACTAGCTACACGATCCCTTTACACTTGAAGGGTGAGTGTTGGCTTTTAAGCCTATCAAGTTTTTGGCTCTTTGGGTTTCCAAGGACCAAACCTTGTCCCTTCCTTGGGTTTAGTAGCTTTGACAAAAACCCTTGGTGTTACAGATCATCCTTCTTATTTCTATCAAAACCCAACTCGTCTTATCACTAAACTTGAGAAATATCAAGATCTTATCTATTATAGATTGAGTGTTACTAAGGAGTCCTAACTTGAGATTTAACTCTATGTTAGTCCTCTTAAAACTCTCATTCTCTGAATAGATACTTGAGAATTTAATTTTTTAAGCATTCAATTCTTTTTCCCACTCATCGTCTTTTCGGTATGAGGAATTAGTGATAGTCTTAGGCCGACATTCCCCTTTAATGAACAGTCTAATTCTTCACTAATCTTAGTCCGACTAACCTTGGTTAGATTGAGAATTTGATCATTTAAACATAAATTTTCGATCTCTATCTATTTATATGCAGATAGAGCAGTCTCCAAATCCTTCGAAGTTTATTTATAAGACTCGGATCTCGATTGAGATAGGTTCTCACAATCGTTATCTCAAGAAGAGTAATAGTTTACCTCTTTAGCCATTAGACATATATCATCGTCTCGATCCGAATCCAGATGAGGATGAGGATGATGATGTCTCATGAGCTTCTTCTTTCTCAGCTAGAAGAGCTCACCGGGTCTGCATATCTCCTATCACATTTCTTCCTTTTTTTCTTCTCGTTCCCTTGGAATAAGTTGAGGACAATCGTAACTATAATGACCAGGTTTGTTGCAAGTATAGCAAATATCTCCTCTATCTGATTTTGGACTATTATCTCCTCTCCCGACCGGTGATTTGAATCTTCTTGATTGATCCTTCTTCTTATCATTATCTGAATTCTTCTTCTATCTGTCTCGACTTATAGTTTCGTCGACTTGATCTATCCCTTTTATTCCTCTTGTATTTCATCTTAAGCTTTTCATACCTTCTCATTAGAAGAATCATTTCTTCCTTGATTGATAGATCGATGCCTTGAATACTTTTTCAGACTCCTCTTGATGAAGGAATGCAACTGTCTTTCCAGTTGATGACTCGGCTTCGTCTTCTTCATCTTCAATTTGAATATCATATTCCAGTGCCTTAAGATGTGAGAATAAAGTATGATGAGAGATTGAAGATAAGTTCTGAGTTGCTTTAAGAATATTGGTCTTTTCTCTCCATCTTTTGCTCAAGGATTTGAGAATCTTGTTATTGATCTCCGTTTCGTGTAAGTCTTTCCCAAGTCTCCAAGCCTTGTTGAGAAGATTTGTCAACTGACATCCAATTAATCAACAGCCTCGCCTTCGTTCATTTTGAAAGTATCAAATGTGTGCAACACAGATTGTAGCTTATTTTTCTTAACTTGATTTGACCCTTCACACACATTAGCCAAAGTTTCCCACATTTCCTTTGCAATTTTGCACCTTTTAACCTTTTGATCCAATCTTTACTAAGCGTCTCGATTATCTCGGTTCTTGCCACTTGATCTATGTTGTGAATCTTTCTTTCATCGTTTGTCAAATCAAGACCTTTCTTTTCCCGTCTAACTCTTGTTTCAAGTTCCAGTTCCATCACTTATAATTCCATGATAAAACTTTATGGGACCTTCTTCTAAGACTTCTTCCATTCAATCATGAATCGCTTTTAGATGATTTTCCATCCTAAATTTCCGGTAATCATAATCTTCAATGGAAAATTCTGGTAGACTCCTAGTCTTTTTACTTTTGATCATAGACATGGTGAATCAAGAAACTCAACAGAGGCTTATTAGTAATGTTAGTGAATCGAAAATAAAAAGAATGATCTAAACACAATTTCCAAAACTTCAAGACCACACAATATATCGAAACAACTCAACACTACTCGATACCACTTGTGGGTACCTAGATTGAGTGGTTATTAAGAGTTTGAATTACCTTCCGAGAGATAATCTAGAAGGGGGGTTGAATAGATTATCTAAACTTTTCGAAAATTCAGATTATCAAACAACTTGCAAACTCACAAATCAAAGTATTCAGCGGAAACGAATTTATACTCAATCTTTAAAGGATCTTAAGCGATCTGAAATATTGTTTGATGAACGTGTAAGTAATAACAAAAATTGAAAATTGAAAAAAGAACACTAAATTTATAGTGTTTGGATCAAAAGATCCTACATCCACTCTCCTTTTTCAACTTGAAGAAGGACCTCGACTCACTTACTTTCTTCCTTCCTTTCTTACTTACGGTTTATAGTGACTACCTTCAACCTTACGAGGTTTCTCGGAAAATATGGCTTGAAGATATGAATGATAGTGTTCTACAAACACTATGGAAAACTATGAATGTCAAGTGCGTTCTTGTATGTATGTGAAAATGTTTGAGTGCTTTGAATGTGTTACAAAATTGCTTGTGTTTCTAAGAAGTTCAAAAGTTATTCTAACCTAATTACTAGATCTATTTATAGAGAACTATTGTTGGTAGTTGTAACTTCCTTGCTGATTCTTCTCTTGTTAGTTATAACCAACTAACCGAATCTTGCAACTTCTTCTTGGTTAGTTGTAATCGCTTCTTAAAATCGCTTGATTTTCTAACACTTGTTCCTCGTCTTCTTTACTCATCTTAAGACGCGGTCCACCTCATCTGTGTGTTTGTTTTCAGTCTTGGTGTTTGTCGTTTGTTGCCTTGTCTTTGATATTGACCTCGTCGACTTTCTTGCACTCGTCTTTATCCGGATCCTCATACTTATCTCGGCTTTGAATGTGTTACAAAATTATTTTAAGTCTCGAGTGCTTTGAATGTGTTACAAAATTGCTTGTGTTTCTAAGAAGTGCTAAAGTTATTCTAATCTAATTACTAGATCTATTTATAGAGAACTATTTTTGGTAGTTGTAACTTCCTTGCTGATTCTTCTCTTGTTAGTTATAACCAACTAACTAAATCTTGTAACTTCTTCTTGGTTAGTTGTAATCGCTCTTAAACCGCTTGATTTTCTAACACTTGTTCCTCGTCTTCTTTACTCATCTTAAGACGCGGTCCACCTCATCTGTGTCTTTGTTTTCGCCTTGGTGTTTGTCGTCATTGCCTTGTCTTTGATATTGACCTCGTCGACTTTCTTACACTCGTCTTTATCTGGCTCCTCGAAGAAATAGATTTCAAACGGTCTTCGAAATCCACAACCAGCATGATGAATAGAATCACCCCGATCTTGGAGGATAAGAGCTACACCAAGCGTAAAGGATTGTTGACTAAAGATGAGAAAATCTTTGGTCCCTCCGATCCGGAAGAAGATGTGGAAGCTCCAGTACATACGTACATAAGAAGAAAGCCACAAAGGCAAAAGCTAAGAAGATGGAGACACTTCAAGTAGATGAATCCTCATCCGAGGAGGAGACAGATGAGGAAGAAGAGGAAAGGACGGAGAAGACAGCCTTCCCAAGGGGGAAGTGTCTTAGCCGAGGTCGTGGGGACCTCGTGCTACGAGGAAAGAGTTGACATATCCTCCGGGAGGACTGCAAGAAGCAGCTCAATCTTCATCTTCGTTTTCAAAAGATGCTTCGTAGTCCGAACCAACATCATCCCAACCTCGAGAAACCTTTGTGGCTTTCTTCTTACGTACGAAGCAGGGAGCTAGAGATGCTTAAACCGAAATCAAACCGGTGGTTCGAATCGGATTTTTAGTTTGAAACCGCGGTTCGGCAAAACTGCAGGTTTTGGTTTATAAACCGGACCGAACCGAGTATTAGACGGTCCAATTTTGGTTTCGGTCATTGCAAAACCGGAAACCGAACCGCGGTTAACTGTAATCGGCGCGATTAAACCGAAACCGGCGGTTTTGCGGTTAAACCGCCGGTTTCCGATTTTTGTATTTTTAAAAAAATTTGAAATTTCAAACGGACGGATCAGATTAGTTGACCGTTGGAGATCAACGGCCCATCATCGACCGTTAGATGGAACCGGAGGTTTGAACCGAATCGGTTCGGCGGTCAAACCGCCGATTTTGACCGTTGCAATTCAATTTTTTTGTTAATTAAATTTCCCACCTCTATAAATACCCCACACCTCTTCTCATTTTTACCACACCAATTCTTACTCTCTTACTCTCAATTCTCAATTCGTACTCTCTCAATTCTCAAATTCTCTCAATTTCAATTATTATACTTATATTATAGTTATATTAGTTTAGTTTACTTATCTATTTATATACTTATATTATACTCAAATTCTAATATAGTTATATACTTATATTATATACATTATACACTACATTTATTATATTATATACACTTATTATACATTATACACTACACTTATTATTTTATTATACACTTATATAGTTATATACTTATGTTTAGCGAAAGTCATCTTCTTCAAAGGGCAAAGGCAAAGCTTCCACCTCCGGTTCTCAACCATCTCTTCCTCCTCCTCCTAGCAATGTAACCAATGTTCCTATTTTCAATCTCGACGATGATCGCGATGATGCTATTCGCGAAACTCTCGGTGTTGGTTACGAAGATTATATATTTTCGGATGATGATCAACCCGATGCCACCACTCAAATGCCTCTACCACAACCACGACGAGGCCGAGCCACCACTCAAGAAGAAAGTGACGATCAAGAAGAAACGCCAACTCCGGATTCAAACCAATCAAGAAAGGTGTTGAAGTCCATGACGTTTGTTCGTCATTTTAAGAAGAATTACGTGGGAAAGGATTCAAAAGGGAGGGACAAGTTCGAGGCGATTTGCAACTATTGTAACATGAAATATTCGTTTATAAAAGGAAACAGATATGGAATGTTGAATAGTTATACAAAGTCGAAGCATTCGGCAGAGTGGGGGATTGCAACGAGCCAAACGCAACTTTCAAGTCACGGATATACCGAGTCCTTCGGTGGTGGAGCTCAAGGCGCTGTAAGTACTTCTAACACTAATATTCGGAAATATGATCAAATTGCTTATAGAAAACTTTAGCAAAAATGATATGTGTGCAACATCTTCCTTTTAGTACTCCCGATAAGTTTATGTGGACCGAAATGGTTCAACTTGGTCTTCAACCTTGTGCAAAAAGTTTCTCGTAGTACTACTACTCGTGATGTAGCTAAAGTTGTAGGAGAATATAAATATGCTTTGATTAACCATTTTGCCGATTTTGATGGTAAAGTTTCAATTTGTGCCGATATTTAGAGTGATAATTTTCAAAAACATTCTTATATTGGAGTTACTTGTCATTGGATTGATGAATCATAGACTTTAAACAAAAGATAAATAGCTTATAAAGATTTTGATACCGATCACTCCGCCGTTAATATTAGAGATAAATTGCATGATATATTGAATATGTATGTTTTAACCCATAAAGTTTTTTCCATTGGTTTTGATAATGCTAGTGCTAATACCACTAGTATTGAAGATTTAAAGGCGATTTGTCAACCGTGCCTTGGAGGTAAATTCTTTCATATTAGATGCATGTGTCATATTTTAAATTTATGTGTTCAAGATGGTTTGCATGCTTTACGTGAACAAATTGCTCCTATTAAAGATGCTATTCATTTTATGACTCGTCGTTCTAGTTTAATGAAAAAATGGAAATTTTTTTGTAGAAATAACAACGTGCATCCAAAAAAATTTCTCTTGATGTTTCTACATGTTGGAATTCTACCTATAAATTATTAAATGATTCTAATGAATATAAAAATTATTTATGTAATTTTTTTGCTAATGAAAATATTGGTTTTCATTTATATCCTCAATATTGGGATCCTTGTGTGAAAATTTGTGAAATTTTAGGTATTTTTAATGATGCTACTTATGCTATGTCTAAAATTTACGAGCCTACTAGTCATATTGCGATTGATTATTGTTTAAAAGTTATTGGTGTTTTACGTGAAAATTTGCATGATCCTATGTTGAATGCTAGTGTGTTTTTACGTAATGGAAAAATGGACAAAATATATTCATACCATTCCCAATTTATTTTTAGTTGCTAAAGTTTTTGATCCTACTTTTAAATTAGATGGTTTAGAAGATTTGTTAACTTTTATTATGAAACTTTATATCCATGCGGTGATGTAAATGTAATTTGATCAATTTAGTGATATACGTCCTAATGTAGGTGAGATAATTGCTAGAGTTAGACAAATTGTTAGATCAAGTAAAGTTTTGATGAGTTAAATGAAGCCACGGCTCGAGATGACCAGACTGACCTTGAAGAACAGTGAGATCGGTGCTTATACTAAGCCGATCGACTAGGTCGGGGACCGATTAAGTCACTGGAGATTAGAGGTTGCAAGTCGTCTGGAGATAAGCTCAAGCCTAGTCATCTACAGGAGACAATTATGAAGAGCTCGAGACGAGGTCAAGACGAGCTGAGTAGAATAATAAAAGCAAGTCTTCACCAAGTCACTGCAGACGAGTAGAAGAAATCAACCGAGGTCAAGAGCGCTTTTCAAGATTAAGTTTGTTGGCAGATTTCAGTTTGTTAGAACCGACTAATAAACTAACTGTCTTCTCGTACTTATAAATAGGTCTAGTTTTCATTTTTCAACACACTTATGCAAATTTGATTTACACACTATTCACTACTCGATTTCGATAAAAATCAATTCACAAATATTTCAAGAGAGTTTTCACAAAGTTCAAGTGTTTATAGAACACTTTTCTTGTAATCTTCAAAAATCCACTACTCACCGTAATTGTTAGACTCACGAGAAGGAGTTAGGAGTATTTTGAAGATTTGAAGAAAGTTGTAAGTTGTAAGTTTGTAAGTTGTGAGTAAGAAAGTAGTAAGTGGTCCCTTCTTCAAGTTGGAGAAGGAGAGTGGATGTAGGATTGTTATAATCTGAACCACTATAAATTTGTTGTTCTTTATTGCTTTCTTTTACTTACTTATTTCAATTTCCAGCTTATTAATTGAAGAGTAATTTAGAATCAAAGTTAAAACCAAAATATCAGTTTGCTTTTGATTTTAATAAAGTTGAGATTAATATTAATTTTCCGCTGTGTTACTTTGGTACTTTGAATAAATTTTGAAAGATTTGAAAAAATCTGAAAAATCTATTCAACCCCCTCTAGATTTTTCCTAGAAGGTAGATACAAGTTTGATCCAATCTGCTCAACTAATCGGGACCAACAAGTGGTATCGAGCCGGTTAAGCTGCTCGATATTGATTTTAGGTCTTAACTAAGATTCTGAAATTTTCTTGATTTTCTTCATCTTCTTTATTGTTACTAATCTGTGCTACTAACAAGTTTGTGGAGTATTTTGTTTTCCTATCTCACCATGTCTTCGTGCAAGAGCAAGAAATCCAGGAATCTACCTGAATTTTCAATTGAAAAGTATGATTATTGGAAATTCGGGATGGAAAATCATCTCAAGGATATCCATGATAGGATGGAGGATGTTGGTCCCGATTAGTTGAGTTGATTAAAACTTGAATTAACCGTCTAGATCAAAATCTAGAAGGGGGTTGAATAGATTTTGTAGATTTTTCAAATCTTCCAAAACCGATTCAAAGTATCAAAGGACACAGTGAAAAGAATGATTAATCTCAACTTCAACAAGATCAAAAGCAATCGATATTATAGATTTAACTTTAATCCACGAAATTAATCAGTAAATAATAAGCTAGGAATTGAAAAGAAACCAAGAAGTAAATCAAAGCGATAAAGAACACAGGATTTATAGTGGTTCGGATTATAACAATCCTACATCCACTCTCCTTCTTCAATCTTGAAGAAGGGTCTTCACTTACTTACTTTCTTCCTTCTTGTGACTTACTTACAATCGTTAATCTTTAGCCTTACAAAGAATTCTTCCTAATTTACGGATATCTATGGCTTGAAGATATTATGTGAAAAGTGTTCTACAAACACTAAAACTAGAAAACGTATAAAACATTTGTGAATGTGTACAATATTTGTGGCTCGTGAATACAAATTGTGTATACCGAAGAGTGCAAAGTAACAAAAGTAAATCTATACTAATTTCTATCCCTATTTATAGAGATCTTCATTTGGTAGTTATAACTTCCTTGAATTCTCGTTTTGATTAGTTATAACAATATAATCGAATCTTGTAACTTCCTCTTAGTTAGTTGAAATTGCTTCTTGAATCTTGTGTAACATTTCTCTAACTCTTCATCGTCGATACTTGCTTCTTCTTGTCCTCGTCTTCATTCCTTATGCAGGTGATTATTTATAGCATTGCATGTCAACAGTCTTCTATGTGTCATCCTTGTCGGATATCTGGTCCTCATCGATTTCTGTCCTTGTCTCGATATCTTGACCTAGTCGACTTTTTATACTTAGTTTTATTATACTTCACTGCCTATACAAAATACTCAAATTTGGTCATCCTATTTTACACTTTTAACACATCAAAACTAAATACAATCTTTTCTTTACCTAACAATTTCCCCTTTTTTGATGATGTTAAAACACATTTCAAGAAAAGAAAAATGTTAGTACTTTTCAAGAGATTAACATATTGCAAAGTAGACAACTAAGTCACACAGATAACCGTAACAATGGATTCAATAATCGGATGATCGTAGTTATATATTCAATAAGCAGTTATCGAGTAATTTAGTTAATCACAGTCAAAGTCAAATACTACGAAGACAACATAGACAAGATTTGACGATTTCGGATATGTTAGTGTTATGAAATTATGAACAAGTTACTAAAAGCGAATCAAGTCGGTTAAAACACCAACGTTTATGAGAGAAGTCAAATTTGGTATTCAGATATATTCCACAGAGTAGCACAAATTTCATGTAGATCGAGATAAGGATCACAAAAAGAGAAATTTAGACTAGTCATACCACCTATCCTCCTCGGGAATCTTCAGCCGATCAAAGACTCTATTCTTTAAGGATATGGTCTCTCCACCTTCAATAAGATCAGCAATGGACTCGGCCTTGATTATCACCGCTTGATCTTTTCACGATCTGGTCGGCCATCCTTTGTTAGTGGAGGTTCCATCTCGAGAGTAGGAAGGCGCAACTAAATCTGCATTAAACTCCTCATGTGCTAGATCTATTACGTCTCGATACATCCGAGGATCCCTTTCTTCCAACCGATTATGAAATGCGGCGTTCTCATCCAAAACCCCATTTGATATTTTTGCATACGTGAAACTGGAAGACCCAATCTACTTCAAATGGTCTCCATTTCACCAGTGCGCCATTAGTAGGATTTCTTTGGGAACAACCTCACCTCTATGAACTGTGCGAAGACGTCCCTCGCCTTGCTCATCTTGTTCTTTACGAACCCATCTCCTTAATGATCTATCATAAAATTTCCTACCGCTTTCTCCTGTTCTCTTCTTTTCTTGGCATCCCTTCTCTTATACTTCTCCTTCTCCTCCCTTCTCCTCTTTAGCACTCTTGCTTCTTCTTCATTTGCATCGGGTTTTCGAACTTGGCTCAAGCCTTGGCTTTCCCAAATGCTTTAGATGAGGATGAGGGGAATTTGATTGATAAGGGAGCGAGGGTCGGCGGTGGGTGGTTCGAGATCGGACTCGGTAGCCTTAGCCGTAGTTCTTTTAATCTCCTTAGTGCTCTCTCGAGACTTCTCCTCACCGCCTTCTTCTTCTCTTCCTCGGCTTTCAACGGCTCCTCCGACAACTCATCTATTCTCGTATTCAGGCCATCACCGATCATCCTGCAGCCTCGACTCTTTTCTTGAGCTCACTATCTTCCCCTTTTTAGCATCGGAAACGGGTATTACGTATAGTGGCTACTTGATTTATTTGGCCAATGAGTTCTTCTCTCGACAAGCCCTGTCTTCCGATCAAGCTGGTCATATCTTTTCTTTTGTCCGACCTCGGCTCGTCTGAATTCATCATCCATAAATTTCTTTAGGATGGTTGTCTGTCTGTCTTTCTCCATGGCAAGCTGCATTGTGCAATTTGAAGAAATGAGGCTTCCTTTGCTCTCCATGACTCTCTCACCTGGTCTTCAACAACTGTCACTTATCGGCGAAAAGCATCTCGTACATCTTTGTTTAACCCGGGCATCTTGAGAGTTCATTTCTTCACCACCTTTTGCTTTACCTTGACCATATTCTCTTCATGTCCGATTCCTAGAGAAATATAGATCAATCTTGGTCTTTTCATGAGCAGTGCTTCTATATTCTCCTTTATTGCGAAGTTATGACATTTGGGACCAGCTGGAAGGCATTCGAGACGAGGCACTCTTGAGTTTTCTACTTCAGCCTTGGCGCTTCTAATTCGGATACGACGCGAGATGTGGTGGGCAAGCTCTGCTCTTGAGAGGAGGAAATAAAGTTAGATCTATTTCCTCGATTTCGCTTCGGTTGCACTGCAATGGAGGAATCTCGCCAAGTGAGTCGATGTAGTTGGCATATCGGTTTCCACCTCAGTGCTTCTTGCTCCATAGTCTGCTCTGTTTGTGCCTCCTCAGTATCCATCTCGGTGGCTCATCGGCAGCTCCACTAGTTTGCTCTTCCTCTAACCTTTCCTCCTCAACCACCGCCTCTTCATCCTTTTCTGTTCCTCCTCCTTTTCATCTGCTTTTTCAACCTCTTCTGGGGTCTCATCTCCAAGATATACCCTTTGAAGAATATAATCAACAAATGTATTTTCGGTTAGGATATCTTGGAATGACTTAAGCTTTGCCTTCTTGAGGACTTCTTTCTCCCGGATGGCTAGGTTGTTGCCTCACTGCTTCCGCTATCAAAATAGCCATCTCTTCAAAGAAACCCGGCTGAGTCTTCTTAACAAATAGACATCAATCAGCTCTTTCAATAGCTCGAGGCTCATCCTTAAGAGTGGATTCTTGTCTTAAGATGAATTTCTTTCCAAGAATCTGCAGAGAGGTTTTGGTTGGACCCATTTCCCCAGGATGGGTTGGGTAGATTTAAGTAAAGATCGGGTTCGGATGAGGTTGAGGGTAGGAAAGAGAACGGGTCGAATGAGGGTTGGGTTTGTGGACTTATGGGAGTGGACCGTTTTAGAGGCTCGAGAGGCGGCGGTCTCATCTGCCCCTTCATCGCGAGGTTGGGAAGTGGTGGGTTTAGGTACTCCATCCTTAGATGAGGATGAAGATGATGATGGTGAACTTGCTTCCCCTCCTTCGACTCCTCCTCGAGACGAGACATCTACCGTCTCCGTCTGTCCCGATCCTTTCTCCACCTCAGGCGACACTTCCCCCTTGGGAAGCTATCCTCTCCTCCTCCTCCTCGGCTTTCTCCGTCTCGTGAGACGAGGATTCATCCACCAAAACTGTCTTAGTCTCTTTTGTCTTGGCTTTAGAAGCCCTTTTCTTTGGAGCCGGAGGTGGAGCTGGAGCGTCTCAATCTCCCTCGAGTGCAGTAGGACCGTAAATCTTCTCATCTTTGATCGAAGTCCTTTATGTCTTGTATACTTTTTCACACCAACACTCCAATCAAGGTTGTCTATACCCACTTTATGCTCAAGTATGATGGTGATCCTTGCCATCATACTCGCAATTTTGGTCGAGACCATCTCATTAGCTAAATGCGATATGGGGGTTTTTGTGAACTTTTTCTTTTCCTCCATAATCCTTGAGTAGACCAACCTCGCCCGATTAATCTCGGCCCCATCTAGGATAGCCCTCGGACAGCATATCCTTGGTTTGGTTAGCCCGTCGTGGCTTTGTTGCTCCCCAAGATGCACTTGGTTAGAATCAGCATCAACAATTTATACTTCTTCTTGACATCGGTCTTTTCAAATTATTTGTTGTATTTTGATATGTTCTTCTTGCCATCAGTCGGAAACTCTCCAAATATTCCGATGATTTATAGGTGAATGGGTTCTCGCGGTGGTGCTCAAATTAAAATCGCACCAATCTCGTAAATTGATAAAACAATTCTTCTTTTCTTCTCTTTAGTTCTAATTTGCGATTCTAGACACTGTATACATTACTTTTGCTCGTAAAAACTTCGGCACCACGTATCATCCACCGTCAAATTCTTCGAAGGTTTCATCAAATGCAGTATTGCTTGGTCCCCTTGATTCCAGTAGATTTAATATTTCTCTTGTTTCCGAATCGGTTGCAATATCCCAATCAACATACATTTACGACTTTGTTTTATCTCTAATAGAGGTCGATCATATTCGAACTTGATTTTCTTTTTGGAATCCGCCATTGATGAATGCGAGAAGGTTTTAGGAGGAGGAAAAGAGAGGTTTTGCGAAATATATGAAGAGTTTTATGTGTGCGTAAATGAAAATTATGCACACGAGTGTCTATTTATATGGAAAATATAATAATAAACAATTATTAGAATAATAATTGCCCAAAAGTGTAAATGTAGGCTTTCGAATCGCCATTAATGCAATTATGACATTTATTTTGAAAAGTGCATAGAATATTATTTAATATGTCGCGCGTGAGATTGAGACGGTTCATTTTTCGTAAACCGCCTCCATTTACAGCGCGTGAAGCATACTCGGCGTTTTTCAAAAGTTAATTTGATAAATTTTCGGAGTGTAGTAACTTCTCTCGACACGATTACTTATTTAAGAAATTACTTTTCGATTAATTGGAGAGATAAAATAGAATATTTTTGATTTTAGAAAGCAAATTTGAACCCTTATCCTTTTATTTTTGTAAAACAAAATATTTTTAATAAAGCGAGCAACTTCATTTTTAAATAAATGATAAAGAGAATTATGAAATTAAATTCAGATATTTATATGAACTCAATATTCATAATTAAGAGTATTTAGGAAAAACTCCTGGACTTTCACCTCGTGCGGATTGATAACATCACATGCATTCCCTGAATACGTGGACAAATAATCCTTGTCTTGTATTTAGATATATGTACTAGACTTAATTCTTGCGGAAACCACGACTAAGACAAATTGTTAGTAACAAGAGTAAGTCGGATAAGGTTCAATGGTCATCGATTACGTAGAAGTCGGTTGACTCTTGTGTCCTTATCGATTTACCTATGTCGAATAAGTAATTATCATGTCATATATGGTTAATATGACTAATCCTTGATTCTTGATTCCAAGATAGGAGATCAATGATATCACTACTGATTGACCTTTGACTCAAATCTAGTCGATAATTCTTTCTAGACATAATAAACCAATTGAGAGAGAATAGAAGTAAAAACAAGAAATTTGATTATAGATTAACTAAAGAAGCATCTATTAATCCTATTTCTACAGATAGTTCTTTAAACCTTGTCTCTGTAAGTGGCTTTGTCAAGATGTTTGCTCTTTGAAAATCAATAAGAATCTTCTCGATCTGATATCTCCTTTTTCAACATGGTCTCGAATGAAGTGGTGTCTTATGTCTACATGCTTGCATCTTGTATGTAGGACTGAGTCTTTGAGTAATAGCTATTGCACTATTACTATCACAAAAGATAGGTACTTCTTTGGTGATAATGTTATAGTCCCTTAGTTGTTGACTAATCCAGATAAGTGTGAACAACAACTTCCAGTGCCATATACTCGGCTTGATTGTGGAAGTAGCTACGAGGTTTGTTTCTTTGACAACCATGAAATCAGCTTACTACCAAGAAATTGGCAAGTACCGGATGTAGATTTTCTATCTATCTTACACCCACCAAAATCTGAATCGAGTATCCGCACAACTCAAAGTTATCATCAATTTGGATACCATAGTCCAACATTTATAGTTCCTTTCGGATACTTGAGAATTTTCTTTCTTTGCTTCAAGATGGCTTTTCTTAGGATTAGCTTGAAAACGAGCACATACTCCAACCGCAAAAGAAATATCGGGTCTACTAGCAGTTAAATATAATAAAGAACCAATAAGACCTCTATATTCAGTTTGATCGGTGTCTTCTCCCTTCTCATCTGGATCCATTGAAAAATTTGTCATCATAGGTATCTTAGCTTCTCGGCTGGTACCTATTCCAAATTTATCAATAAGATCTTTGTATATTTGGCTTGATTGATGAATATTCCCTTCTTTGTCTGTTATGACTTGAAGTCCAAGAAAATAAGTCATCTCACCCATCATGGACATTTCAAATCGCTTTTCATAAGAGAACTAAAATCTTCACACAAATATATGTTAGTTGATCCGAATATTATATCATCAACATAAATTTGAACTAACAAAAGATCACAACCAAACTCTTTTCTAAAAAGAGTTCTATCAATTTTACCTTTAACAAAACCATTTTGAATTAAATATTCAGACAAGGTGTCATACCAAGCTCTTGGTGCTTGTTTAAGTCCATATAGAGCTTTCCTTAGTTTATAAACCGTGTTTCCTTTGACAAAACCAGGATTGCTCTACATAAACTTCCTCGGCTAGGATTCCATTTAAGAATGCCGACTTAACATCCATTTGAAAAACTATGAATCTTTTAAAAGCAGCATAGGCTAAAAACAATCTTATGGCTTCCAGACGAGCTACTGGTGCAAAGGTTTCATCATAATCAATGCCCTCGATTGTGAATAACCTTGAGCAACTAGTCGGCCTTATATCTAACCACAATATTGTTTTCATCCCTTTTGTTTTTAAAGACCCATTTAGTTCAATGACTTTTTGATGATGAGGCCTTTCAACAAGCTCCCATTACATCTTGTCTTTGAAACTCGATTTAATTCTTCTTGCATGGCATTAATCCAGTTGGAATCCGTTAGAGCTTCTATAATTGATTTAGGTTCAAGTATTGACACATAGCAAATGAACATACAATCTTGATTTAGTTGAGTCCTTGTCTGGACACCGAGAATCTCAATCTCCAATTATCTGCTCAATTTGGGTGATATGACATTACTCTCTTACCTTTATCTTTTACGGTGGATGGTGTCTTGTCCTGAAATATTTATTTCGAGATGATTCTATGTTACCTTCGATCCACTGAGCATCGGATGTACTAGTTGTCGATTAGTAGGCAAATCGGGTGAGGAAAAATTTTCGTGTTCTTTTCCTTTATCCAATTCTTCCTCTTCATCTGAATCTGATCCTTGATTGTAGAATTTTATGGTTGATTATTTGATAGTCATCTGTTCATTCGGTATGCGATATCTTTGTGATGTTCCCTGTCTTATCAAACTCAAAAGAAGTTTCATCAAATATCACATGAGGTGTTTCTTCTACACACAAGGTTGTCTTATTAAAAACTCTATATGCCTTTGATATAGATGAGTATCCCAAGAATATCCCGTCTGCTATCTTGGCATCAAAAGTTTTTAATTGAGACTTTCCATTGTTATGTATGAAGCATTTACAACCAAATATATGAAAGTATGAAATTGTGGGGGTTCTTCCCTTCCAAATTTCATATGGAGTTTTACACTTATCCTTAACAATCAAGCTCCTATTTTGAACATACGCGTCACGACAACCGAAGACCCACAAACAGAACTACCTAACCCACGACTTGGAATGGCTGCAGTAGTTCATGCTCGAAGATCTGGAGGCACTACCTTTACGGGGAAAGTGCGAGATCTACACGGACCATAAGAGCTTGAAGTACTTCTTCACACAAAAAGAGTTAAACATGCGCCAAAGGAGATGACTCGAGCTAGTGAAGGACTATGATTGCATGATCCACTACCATCCCGAAAAGGCGAACGTTGTGGCCAACGACTTGAGTAGGAAGGGAATCGCAACAATCAACGCCATGCCAACAGGACAAATGACACTAATCGGGGACTTTGCTCGAATGAACCTGGAGTTCACTAAGCAATGTTGTCAGATGCCGTGATCTATGCTATCACGCTACAACCAACCCACGAGAGAGAGACTCAAAGACGCTCGAGAGAAAGGATAAATTCCTCGAAGGAATGAGATTCCGAGTTGAGAAGGGGACCATCAAAGGCTTCACCTTGAGCACCGATGGAGCCCTAATGTTCGAAGGACGAATTTGTGTGCCAAAGGAAAAAGGTCGAGGGATGAAATTCTGAAAGAAGCACACAACACTCCATACTCCGTACACCCTGGAGAGATGAAGATGTACCGGGACCGAGAGAGACTTTTGGTGGAGGGGTATGAAAAGGACGATAGCCCACTTCGTAAGGAAATGCCTGACCTGCCAACAGGTCAAAGTCGACCATCAACGACCGTCTGGACTACTTCACCCTTTAGAAATTCCCGAGTGGAAATGGGAAAATATCACCATGGACTTCGTCACGAGGTTTTCCAAGACCGTAAGAAATCATGATGCTATTTGGGTAAGCGTAGATAGACTTACCAAAAGCTGCGCACTTCATACCCATGCGCATGACTTATTCCTTAGACAAACTAGCCCAACCGTACATAGAGCATATTGTTAGAGCTACACGGTGTACCGGTTTCGATAGTTTCCGATAAAGATCCTCGCTTCACCTCTAAGTTTTGGAAGAGCCTGCAGCAAGCCTTGGGAACGCAATTAAACTTCAAGACCGCTTACCACCCTTGATCAGACGGACGATCGAGAAAGAACCATTCACTTTGGAGGATATGTTGAGGGCATGTGCTATGGATTTCGAAGGAAACTAAGAGACTCACCTACCACTTGTGGAATTCGCCTACAACAACAGTTACCAAGCTACGATACAAATGTCACCTTTTGAGGCACTTTACGGGAAGAAATGTAGATCACCCATCTGTTGGGACGAAGTAGGAGTTCGTAAGATTTTAGGGCCAGAACTCGTGGAGCGATCGGTGAAAATTGTTTCTCGGATTAAGGAATGGATCAAGGCTGCAAAAGATCGTCAGAAATCGTATCTTGATACTCACCGGAAGGACCTACACTTCAAGTAAAAAGTATTTCTCAAGGTAGCACCAATGAAAGGATTGATCCGCTTTGGGAAAAGAGGCAAACTGAAACCCCGCTACATCGGACCTTTTGACATCTTTGGAGAAGGTTGGAGACGTAGCTTATCGCTTGGCTCTACCCACGACCTATCCCAAGTACACAACGTTTTCCATGTTTCTACGATCGGAAAGTATGCAGGTGACCCCAGAGCACATTATCAACTTCGAGAGACTTAGAATTGGGACGAGACGACATACGGAGAGATACCCGCGAAGATTCTTGGGAGGAAAATGCACAAACTTAGGAATCGAGAAATTTCTTTGGTTTTAGTACGGTGGAGTAGACACGGGAAGGAGGAAGCCACTTGGGAGAGAGAGGACAAGATTTTAGCAAAATACCCGCAAGGCCTAGATTTGATTAGGTAAGCCAAATTTGGACGAAATTTCTTTGAAGAGTGGGTAGGATGTAATACCGGACCCAAATTGTGGTTTATTTTATTTTCTTGTGTGAGTGTCATTTTATGCTTGATTGTCCTTTCGAAAAGAGAAACTTCATTGTTATTCAAAATCTTTGATTTTGGGTAACTGACGAGCGAACCAAACCGACGGTACTCTAAAAACCCTAATACCGATCGAACCGTACTCGATAATCGGAAATCGGTTAAAATACAACTCCAAAATAAGTGAATAAAACGGTTGTACTAATAACTCGAGAGTTTTCTTTTAGTCGCCGAAAATTGGGCAAAAATCCTAAAAATGCCGAAATTCGAATCTACCGAACAAAACCGAACGGACCGAGAACCGAGTTGATAAAATAAGTTAAAAGCCTTCTTAATTATAAATTTTTAAAGTTGTGAAATTATTTAGTGATAAAACGAATGAAACGTCAGCTTTACGGAGCCCCGAAACCCCGAACGAAGCCCCGTTTTCAAGATCGAATCGACACCTGAACCGAAAGGGCCACCACAAGCCAAAGGCTTGTGGGGCCCACAATGTTGGACGTCCAAATGGGGTTGCAGCCACCCTCAAGGAGCCAATACACCAAGACAAAGTGTGTCGACTCCTAAAGTACATGTACCCCCTCCCCCTTTAATTGTTGTCCTTCTTGTCCATCCCCATCATCCACTTGTTTTATTCTTAGCCCTCCATTTTTCCCACGTGCTCTTTTAAATTACTTGGGCACCACTTCTCCCTCCCATTCAAGTCATCAAAAGAAAGGGAGCACCCTCTTCCCCCTTCACCCCAAATTTTCGGCCACTACTACACAAAGGGAGGAGGAGAACTTTTTATCTCCCATTTTCTTTTTACATACAAGACACCCCAACTCTTACCTCAAGTCATTCATCTTCCTTCAAGGTGGAAAGGAGTAAAGCCATTCATAGGAAGAGCTTGAAGAAGGCATTTGACCCTAGCCTTTTTAAAGAAAGACTACAAAGGTGACCTCACCTCAAACCTTAACTTTGTTCTCTAAAAAATCTTGATAGTGAGAAAGGCATGTGTTCTTCTTGAAGTTTTGTTTATTTCTTGGTAGCATGATATTTTTTATGAAAGAGTTGAAGGTTTCATGATTTTTGAAAGTAGGAATAAGTTTTTAAGTGTTCATAGTATGTAAATAGATGAACAATCTGTTTTTCCGTCAGAAGTTTAAACTGATACGTTTTCGTAACTTACTACTTTAGGATGTTTGTCTGAATATTGAGATATTAGGACGAAATATCTTTTATTTGCCACTGGTCTCATGCATTTTGGAATTATATTCAATAATCTATGAATTTTTGAAGTTAGTGTTACAATCTGTGACGTTTTTGTGACTCCCCAATTTTTCTGGTATTCCTCACTTCGGTTATTATTTTTATAAAAATCAAAATAAAATACTACATGATGTTAGCTTAGTTTCTGAATTTTTTCATGATTTTAGGAGTAGTTTAAATAGTTTTGCAAAAATATATCTCTAGTTGGTACGTGACTAGAAAGGCAGAAATGTTTCTATCCCTTTTCCAAAAATGAGTCAAAACACCCTTTTCCTTTCATATTTTGCCTAAAGTCAAAACTAAGGAAATGTTAGTGACTTCATGATGTACCTACTGTAAAAATTTCGTGATTTTGGAAGTGTTTTAACATTTTTAGAAAAATTATTTCTATGGTGTCACAAAACAGAAAACTTTCTGGATCACTGTTTCGTCTTAGGAAATAAATTCAAAAACCCATTTTTCGTATACCTTTTTAATAAGACCATATTTTATGTGTGTTATACACTTCAAAGGAGTACTTACTGTAAATTTTCCAAATTTTATATAATTTATTTATATTTTAGAAAATACCCCAAAGTTGAGAACGGGCAGTCGAAAGTTGTCATAATGCTTGAATCATCACTTTTGAAAAGGTGTTTTCCAATTTACGTGTCATACTTAGGAGCATGTTAGTAAGAGTCTTTATGTGTATATATATATATATATATATATATATATATATATATATATATTGTGTCAAAAGATTAAAGTTTCAATAACTTACGACTAAAAGATGGAAAAAACGTGTAAGTGACCAAAAGTCCTTCGGGACCAACGCCTTGTATGCATAAGTATATTCCTCGATAAGAAACTAAAACCAAAATTTTCCTTTAGGAACGAGTACGACCGTTCAAAGGCTTTACTCGGACGTTTCCCCTTTCCAGCTTATACTTTTGAACTTCATTTAAGGTAGGTGGCACTAACCGTATTGCCTTAATTTATGTCATAGTTGAAATATCATTGCTAAATCGTATTTGGTTTACGAGCGATGTTGGTATCGTCTCGGTTGTTTTACGAGCGGAGGTGGTTCGCCTCGATTTACGAGTGATGTTGGTATCATCTCGGTTGTTTTATGAGCGGAGGTGGTCCGTCTCGGTTACGAGCGATGTTGGTATCGTCTCGGTTGTTTATGAGCGGAGGTGGTCCGTCTCGGTGTTTACTTTTCTGTAAAAATATGATTGATGTATATGATATTAAAGCTGTATGCATGATAGCGTACGGGCTACCCACACCGAGAAATTCAAATTCTCATGCCCCTTTAAATATTTTTTTTTCGGTGAGCCGATGGAGTATCGGGAGCGATGTAGACCGAACCTTCCCCGCCAAATATTTGAATGCTTAAATGCTTTTATTTTCCTGTCAGTATTTAGACTCCTTATTTGTATTTGCTAAACTTGGGCTCACGTCGGACCCTTAGACTCACTAATACTTTATCCCATTGCTACGGTTTAATTATGCTTTCTGCTTAATGTTTTGGATTTTAATTAGATGCAGAAAACTTTAAGTTAAGAATCACTCAATTGTCTTCCTTTATCGTTTTCTTTATTATTTTCCTTTCTCAAAAAAAAATTTCTCACTTTTTCCTTTCACTAAGTGACGATTCGAATCTGGATAAGTAAGTAGAACTATCCGGGTTTGGGGCGTTACAAAGAAGGACCTCGATCGACTTACTTTCTTACTTACTCACTGAGATTACAAGTACAATGATGTGATGATCTCTTTCTTCAATCCTATCTTCAAGATATCAAACTATCTAGAAAACTAGTAAAGTACAAGGCAGGAAGTTTGAAGATATACAAAAAGAGTGTTCTATAAACACTTAGAAACTTATGAAAACTCTTTGAAAACTTTGTGGGTCTAGAAAAATCGTGAGTAGTGGAATGAGTGTTGATTATTATATTGAATCGTGCTCAACCTTATTTATAAGCCTCGTGAAACGGTTAATTTTTGTAACAAACTAAAAAACCGTTAAACAAACTTATTCTTGAAAACTGTCTTGACTCACTGATCCCGAGCTAGTCGTCTGCCACGACTTGGTGAAGACTTGCCTTTCTTATTCTACTCAGCTTGTCTTGACCTCGTCTTGAGCTCTTCATTATTCGCTCCAATAGATGACTTCTCCAAGATCGTCTTGAGATGACCTTCTCTTTCTCGACTTCACCGACTACACTAGCTCTACCTAGTCCGATCACCTAGCACTAGCATTTATTACATCACCGTTCTACACATTCTCAGCTCGTCATCTTGTCTACATGAGCTCATCCTAATTTATATATTTTAACTCATCAAAACTACTTCGAACTAACAATTTCCCCCTTTTTGATGATGTTAAAACTACAAGAAAGAAACAAGCTCATAATTTGGTGTTAGTCAAGATTATTCAGGATAATCGGATAAGCATATTAGAGCACATAAGCATTTAGTTCGGATATGTTCACACAAGAGCACTTAATTCATACTTAGGAAAAATTTTAAAGTTTTTAGAAAAGTTTAAGTCTTAAAGACTCTATCGGATTATTAGCACTTAGAAAAATTCAAGTCTTAGGACTTAGAAAATTTTAGGAAAATTTTAATACTGAGATAGAGACTTTCTCGAGATGATTAACACTTAGAAAAATTTAAGTTTTTTTAGAAAGCGAAAGAAACTTAAAACATAAGACAAAATAGTTCAGATAGGTTTTGATTTTCCATTCGGATGAAGCACGATTACAATTTACGAGATGGACCGAGATAAGATGTAAAGAAAAGGAAAATGAAGCTTATCTAGTCTGTCCACCTATCCTTCTCTGGGAGTTGCATCCGATCGAAGATTCGGTTCCTCGATTACGCAATGTCCTTTGGATCACCAACTTCATCCGATTGGACCGTAATTGATAGTTAATCGATCCAGTCTTTGTCGATTGAGCCGTCGGTGACCTTGACCGAATGGTTGAGAAAGCCGAGCAACCAGGTCTACATTGTACCATTCATCTTCTTACGTGATAAGCTTCGGTAAAGCTCGGGTTTTCTTTCTCCATCCACCATGCCACCATGGTTTCATCTCCAGACGAGGCACCGACTCCTTTGCAGATATACTAGAAGAACGTCCACTTCGCCTCATACTTCATGTATTCCCAGCCCAGGAAGGATGTGCAATCATCTTAAGTGGAGCATCCGATCTGTGGCCGAGGTCGTATCCGGGCCTTATCGGCTTCTCCAAGAGGGCCCCACCTGCCGCCGGAATAACCCACCTTTTCAAGCACGATAAAAAATTCTTCCTGCTTCTTTGGCTGACTTAATCTTCCTTCTCGCCTCTCTGCGGCCATAGAAGACCTTTTCAGCCTTTATTCTTCTCGTCCCTTTCTTCCTCTATGCGGATCTGCTCGGCTAATTTCTCTAAGGGTCTCTTGCTAGCGCAGCTTTGGACATTAAGCTCTGCCCGACCGGAGATGAGACTAGCTCAAGACGCTTGCCTTTATCTTTCTCGGCTTTAGCTTTGGCCTTCGCTTCTTCCTTTCTTTCCCTTATCTTGGCCATAAGCTTCTTCGACTTCGTATCCGCCTCCCTTTTTCTCGCCACTCATCTCGCCCGATTGCTTCTTCGATCTGCTCTACGCGCATCCTTAGAGGCGGCGAGCTCATCTGTCCGACTACTGGCCGAGAGCTTAATGAGATTAAGATCAGCTTTGATCCTGACCAAATCTTCCCCCTTTTTAACATCATCAAGTAACACTTGAAGTTGCTCCTTAACGACGGTAAAGTAGGTGGAAGCCGAGGTCTGCAGTTCCTCAAGATCTCATCTGCCGGTATTTGATTATGCGCTCTTACTTGCACCTTCGGTTCCTCTACCTCCTTCTTCACCTCAACTACCTCCTCCATGATAGACAGTTTAATGATTCAGAAATTTTAACCAAAGAATTTACCTTAGACGTCTTGAGCATGTCCTCCATCGTGACACTCACCGAGTCCACGATATCGGATGTTTTAGATCGAGCATCCGGGCAAATCTCTCCTCCATCCGTGTCTCCATCTGGCCGAGGATAGCCGAGAAGGCACTCGGGCTACCGGGTCGAACATCACCGGAGCCACCGGCGATCCAGTCGGCTTCTATGATTTGCTCCTTCCATCAAAGCTATTATACTTTGGGTAAGACTTTTACCTAGTCTTTGGTTTTACCTTAAGAACATTTCTCCTTGTCTGTGTTTTATTTACGAAATATCGGGTGAGGTGATTTGCTCTTTGATTAGGGTGAATTATTGCATGAGTTTTGAGGGATTTAAATGCATAAAATGATGAAAAGTATTACCGATTAAGCTTAAAAGTATAGAGCATCACTTCTTATGCTTAAAAGTATTACTAATGCATTTCGTTTGGTTTTTGTCTCATTTTCAGAGTTTTCGGTGGCATTTGACGAAACAGAAAGTACCGGATTAATATGGCGACGAGACGAACGCGTAGGGCAAAAATGGGGGTCTCGAGGTGCATATCGAGGCCTAGAAAAATCCTGGTCTCGACCTCGGGTCGAGCTTGGAAAGTCTCGAGTCGAGGATTCACCGAATTAGAAAAATGAATTTTGAAGGTCCCTCGAGTCGAGGCCGGGCCTTGAGTCGAGGGAGCGGCCGAGCCTCGAGTCGAGGATATCCCTCGGGTCGAGGATGTGCCAAAGGGATTTTTAAAATTTTTCGTCCAATCCGAGTTTGACACGTGGCGGGAAAGTTATATACATATATATACACGAATATACACAATTTTGGATGTTTTTGATCAAGAGGAAGAGAAGAAGATCAAGAGCACACACTTCTCACACACACATAGCTAGGGTTTCATTTTATTCTTCAATTTAGGCGTTCAACGGATGATTTCTTTATTATTGGACGCCATCTAGGTGATATTCGACTTTTAATTTTAGTTTTATTAATTCAATTTCTTGTTATGACATTCAGTTTTCAAATAATTTCATGGATTCAATTTCTTTAATTATGTTCAACTAAATTCCTAGTGCTAGGGTGTTTTGATACTTATAGGCGATTAATTTTGTGAGGAATTCTTATGGGTGATTTTGATTATTGATTAATTGATTGGATTGATGAGGTTTGATTGATCTATTTGTTTAATTAATTTTTAATTCCATGCATAGTTGTTTAATTATCACAAGGAGACTTGAGTATTTAGATAACTCATTTGGGTGAGGGAATTAATTGGGTAATTAGGGTTAATATTGGTTTAATGCAAGGAGCCTTGATTAATACCATTAGAAATACATCAGTTCTACATTAATTGCTTAGATTAGTAGTCGGGTGATTAGTGAAGAGACCATAGATAAGGTGCCTTAGTATCGAAGGGGAGACACGCTAGGGGAACCTATTGACTCATGTTCTAACCCCGGGAGGAAAGGGTGACTTAATCCTCTCAAACTTTCGAGCTTAAATCGTAGCGTAATTCCTAGGCTTACCAAGTACGAGAATTATTGTTTGATTAAAAGTTTGCTCTTATTAATTGATTGACATGATAAATGCTCATTTGAATTCGTTTCGTGATTGATACGCATTTGTTGATAAGCACCCGAGCACGTCTTTATTATTGATTGAATTTCGTTATTAGTAATCTATATTTGATTTAGTTAGTTATTGCATAAAACTCATTGATCCTATTATACGACTTGTTCTACAATTATGATTAAATTATTAAATTTAGGGTTATCTCACATTTGATTTCCGTGGATCGATAATTTAACCGGTACCTTACTAGCTACACGATCCCTTTACACTTGAAGGGTGAGTGTTGGCTTTTAAGCCTATCAAAGTTTTTGGCGCCGTTCTTTTGGGAATCGGTGTTTGAGATAACTTAGATTGAACGTTGAAAGTAGTTGATAGTGATTTTATTTTTGTTTATCTTGTTTGGCTAGTCTTGCGAGAATTTGATTGAGCGTTGAAAGTAGTTGATAATGCTTTTATTTTTGTTTATCTTGTTTGGCTAGTCTTGCGAGAATTTGATACTTGGTTATTTTCTAGGTGTGCATGAACACAAGATCACGTGGAATAGAACCAATTCCCTTGAACTTGGAGATCGAAGGTACCGTAAGGAGAAACCAAAATCGTCGAAGGGCTCAAGCTTGAGCAAGAGAAAGAGATCGTGAGATGGAGAACAACGGCCAAGATGTGGTCGAAAGGAGAGAGAATCGAGGAGAAAATCCAAGAGACCCTCCAAGGGAAAGACCAATTCGGGAGTATTTTGAGCCTCCCGTCCAACTTCACTATGATGGGATAGCTCGTCCACCATTGACGGCTAATAATTTCGAAATTAAGCCAGCCTTGCTGCATATTCTCCAAAGCAAGCAATTCGGTGGAGATCCCAAGAAGGACCCGAATCGTCACATTGCTCAATTCCTTGAGTATGCCGATACGGTGAAGATGAATGGAGTGACCGAGGATGCATGGAGAGCTCATCTCTTCACATTTACTTTGAGAGACCGAGCTAAGGATTGGATTGCCTCTCTACCACGAGATAACTTGGGTTCTTGGGAAGAATTGAGTAAGAAGTTCCTCTTGAAATTTTTTCCACCTTCCATGACTCTCCAATGCAAGACATTGATTGCTCAATTCCGTCAATTGGAAGATGAGAATATGCATGAAGCTTGCGAGAGATTTAATAGCCTACTCCTAAGTGTCCTCAACATGGATTCGTTGATGAGCAAATAGTAAGCTTCTTCTATTATGGACTTGATCCTCTATCTCGGAGAATTCTTGACTCAAGTGTGGGTGGATCACTCTTTGACAAGTCCGGAAGAGAAGCTAAAGAGTTGATCGAGAACATAGCTTGCAACACCGCAAGTTGGCCAACCGAGAGAAGGGGTCACTTCAAAATTGCTCAAGTAGAAGAGAATGAGGCGTTGAAGGTGCTAGCTGATGTGGTTTAAAAGTTGGCTACAAAGGTGGATGGAATCGTAGAAAGTGGCATGATAAGTGGAATGGGGGTGGCAATGAAGTTCCACCAATGGCTAATCATGTGGAAGAGGCAAGTTATATGGGAAGACCATCATATCCTCAAGGAAATTTTCAAAGTAATCAATTTCCTAACCAAGCCCCTCCACAAAATTACCAAAGTCGATATCCCAACAATGCTCCACCAAATTTCCAAAATCAAGTCTCTCAACCACATCCATATCCCTCAAACAACCCTCCATATACGCAAAACCCAAAAGCTGCCCTTACATTGCCTCCGGGAATTGATCCGAGTGCTCGTTTACCCAATAATGAGGAAGCCAAGCCTTGAGGATTTTCTCACAAGTTTCATGGGATCTCAAAATCAAAAGATGGAGAAGATGGAGAGTGTTGTGAGTTCTTTGGACAATCAAGTCAAGAACCTAGAGTTCCAAATTGGTCAAGTTGCTTCTTCAAGTGGAGGAAATCAAAAGGAAAACTTCCTTCTACTACGAAGTGAACCCGAAAGAGCATTGTATGGCAATTAAACTCCGAAGTGGAGCTCAATATAAAGGACCAAGCATGCCGGTTGAGGAAGATGAGGACAAAGTTGAGAAGGAAGTTGGTGGTGAAGAGAAAGAAGAGTTGAAAGAAGAGAAGAAAGTAGAGAGAATTCTCAAGTGGAAGAAAGCAAAAGAGTTGAGGAAAGAGAAAGAGAGGAAAGAGCTACAAGGTGCCAACATTGAATGTGATGCATGGGGGTACCCAAGACTTATGTTCCTCCACCATATCCACAAAGGTTCATGAAGCAAAAGCTCGATGAGAAATTCTCAAAGTTCTTGGAAATCTTCAAGAACGTGAATGTCAATGTACCTTTGATGGATGCTCTTGAGGAAATGCCTACTTATGTTAAATTCTTCAAAGAGTTGATCACCAAGAAGAGAAAATTTGATGAAGTGGAGATGGTGAGCTTATCCATGGAATGTAGTGCTCTTATTCAAAAGAGTCTACCTCAAAAATTGAAGGATTCGGGAAGCTTCACGTCGACTTGTGAATTGGGTAATGGTGAGAAGAAGAAGGCCTTTTTGACCTTGGAGCTAGCATAAATTTGATGACATTATCTATCTATGACCATTTGAGGCTCGATGATCTCAAACCAACCCACATGGCCCTACAACTAGCTGATAGATCATTCATTCATCCAAAAGGAGTTGTAGAAGATGTGGTGGTGAAGGTGGACAAATTTAGCTTCTATGCGGACTTTGTGGTGATGGAGATGGAAGAGGACCCCAATATTTCCTTAATCCTTGGGAGACCATTCTTGGCTACTAGTGGAGCTACTATTGATGTGAAGGAGGGGAAGATCAAGCTCAAAGTGGATGATGAAGAAATCTCATTCTCCATGAACATTAAAGATCCTCCAAAAACTAGCTCAATTCATTCTATACTCTCTCTCTCTCTCTCTCATTTCATTGATGATTCTCATTGTTTAAGCAAGTTTAATGTTGCTAATGATAATTCTCTTTGTGTGCTAGGAAAGAAAGTGGAGGAGGACAAGGATTGGTTTGACAAGAAGAAGAGAAGAAACAAAGGAAGGAAATATCATCATGCTTCATCCTCCATGGAAGTGGGTGAAGTGAGGATGGAATGGATGGCAAAAGTTAAGCGCCTCAAGCTCCGTCCGGCATAGGACGTTAACATTAGCGCTAGATGGGAGGCAACCCATCGGTTTTCTTATTTTATTTATTTATTTATTTATTTATTGCTTTCAATAAGAGTGTGTGATTTATTTTTGTGTTTCTTGTAGGAGGTCGAGGTGTGCAAGTGAGGCTTGGTGTGCAACAAGCTTGAAGACAATTTTAAAGACCTTACGGTACCACACCTTCTCTAGACTTAGACTTATCTAAGTTTCGGGGAGGTGTGCCTCGTTTCTTCCTTTCTTTTTATTATGTGCTCATTTGGATTTCATTGGGTATTTGTGTGCAACTTCACCTAGCTAACTAACTACCTTTGCCAAACTTTTAATTACTTTGCAATGAAAAGTTTGGGGGTGTGTGTGTTAGTTAGCAATGCTTGTTGCACCAATTTGCCTCTCATTTGTAATGAGAAAATTGTGTGAAAATTTTCGTGAATATTGAGCTTAAATGTGGATTTCATTCTTATCTTTGAGTTTATTTTATGTGAATGTGATGAGGTGTTATGCTTGGAGGTATGTACGTGGCATATTTGTTTTGATTTATGGATATGATAAACTTGTGATGTGTTAATGAAGTTGATTTGTTGCTTGATTCTAGCATGAGAAGTTGTCTTGTGATGATGAATGTGATGAAGAATGCTTTCTCTTTGCTCATTTTAAGCACGTGAGCTTTTGAGCCTTTTAAATCGTGCATGAAAAATAGTTTGATTCCTTGTTGAGTGCATCAATTGCAATTTTACATGCTAGAACTTGCCTATAGACTTGTTGAAGTCGAGTTTTGTGTGGATTTATGAAGATGATTTGAGGTCTGTGTTTGATTTGTTAAGCCACTTAGCTAAATTTTACCCCACCAATGCCATTGATTTCCCTAGTAAGCCAATTTGTGCCTTAAAGCCTTAATCTTTGGTAAGCTTGTGAAATTAAGCCATTTGGCCTTTCCTTATGAGCCTTTGTTCCCATATGTTGAGTAGAGCATGATTGTTGGCAAATGAATGGTGTAGTGAAGTTGAAAAGTGTGGTGGTATGAATTGGATAAGTATGATGAGATAAAAAAGAAAAAGAGAAAAAGAAAAATTGAAGTATGAAAAAATGAAAAATCATGAGAAGAAAAGTTCAATTTGAGCTTGAATGCAAAAGGAAGTCTCAAAAGGAGTTTGGTGGTGAATGTTGTGTGAAAAGGAAGAAAATGAAAGAAGGAGATGTGTTTATTGAGATGATGTGTAAATTGCATTGCATTATTTGATCAACAATTATTGCTCTATTAACATTGAGTCACTATTTCCAAATTCATCTACCCCATCCAAAGAGCCTTCATTACAACCTCTTGAAAAGACCCCTTTGATTCATAGTTGATGTTAGGGAAGAAAAGTTGTATTTAGTTTTGATGTGTTAAAAAGTGTAAAGTAGGATGACCACTGAAGCATCATGTATAGACAATCAAGTAAGTGATTGTAAATAAAACTAAGTACAAGTAAGATGAGGATAAGAAGTCAGACTAGGACAAGAAGTAAGATGAGGACAAGAAGTCGACTAGGTTAAGAAATCGAGACTAGGACAAACCTCGGATGAGGACAAGAAATCGATGGAGATCATATATCGACAAGGACGACATGAAGAAGACAGCTTAAGGTTCAATTCGATAAACAATCACCCGAGACAAAGAATGAAGACGAAGACAGGGTGAGGCTAAATGCAAACAAGGAAGTGTTAGAGAAATTTCATACAAGTTTCAAGAAGCGGTTTCAACTAACCAAGATGAAGTTACAAGTTTCGATTAATTGTTATAACTAACTAAAAGCGTAATTCGGGAAGTTACAACTACCAAATGAAGGTCTTTATAAATAGTGATAGAAATTAGAATAGAATTACTTTTTGATTCTTTGCATCTACACTATTCACACATTCTATATACACGAGTCATAAAAGTTGTAAACACACACAAACGTTCTATCGTTTCCGGTTGTGTGCTTGTAGAATACTTCGCACGAGAACATCTTCAAGCCATTGATATTCGAAGTTAGGAAGAAGTCATTGTAAGGATGAAGATTCACGATTGTAAGTAAGTAAGCAAGAAGAAAGCAAGATAGTAAGTGAAGACCCTTCTTCAAGTTGAAGAAGGAGAGTGGACGTAGGATCGTTTGATCCGAACCACTATAAAATCTGTATTCTTTATTGCTTTACTTTACTTTTCTGTCAATCTCAATTTTCAGTTTATTAATCAAAGATTAAGTTCAGAATCGAAGTTAAAACTAAAATATCAGTTTGCTTTTGATCTTATTAAAGTAGAGATTAAAATTGTTTTCCAAGTGTTACTTTGAAGTTTTGAATAAGTTTTAAAAGATTTGTTAAAAATCTATAAAATCTATTCAATCCCCCTTCTAGATTTTATCCTAGAAGGTTAACTCAAGTTTTTCTTAAATCAACTTAACTAATCGGGACCAACAAGTGGTATCGTAGTAGTGTTAAGTTTGATACGATATTGATTTTAGGTCTTAACCAAGATTCTGAAATTTGTTCTTGATTATCTTCATTTTCTTTGCTTCACTAACAGTACTACTAACAAGATCTTGTAAGCTTGTTTTGGTTTTCTATTTCATCATGTCTTCTGTCAAGAGCAAGAAATCAAGGAGTCTACCTGATTTCTCAATTGAAGAATATGACTATTAGAAGTTTAGAATGGAGAATCATTGATTGGAGTGTATAGGGTAAGAGTTATTAAGACCAATCAACAAAAATATCGAACCCAAGGGAGAAAGTATGCAAATGAAATTCAAGGATAAGAGTTCTAAATGGCTAAAGTTGCAACAAGCTCTTGAACTAAATCACTACAAATTGCAAGAATTTAAATGGCAAGATTATGCAAACAATTTATCAAACACTTAGAATGCAAGATCAAATAGACTAAAATCAATGAGGGAATAGGGTGCAAGGGATAATCTCCATCAAGGAATCCACGATTAACAAGCTATGATTGTATCCAAATGCAAATCAATCAAATTAGAAAGCATAAACCATCATGAAATTAATCACTCCATTAATATCACAATGCCTAATGTGAGTATCCTTAGTTCTTCCCATCTCTCAATGTAGAAGTCCCCAATTCATACAATCATGCAAAATTGAAACCCGATTAACACCTAATCACGTTAGCTCAACTCTCGCCTATTGCTAGGGTGATCAACCATTAATCAAAAGAGACAATTTTTCATGAAGCACAATTAAGAATCACAATTAGGAAGCAATCTAATTCAATTGATCACAATTGTCAACAATCATAGCATGAGGCAATCACTTCATCCCTAATTTCAATTATCCCAAGCACAAGGCTATTAGCCCATGGTGCTACAAGCAAAAACCATGGCTAGAAAATCTAAGAAAGCAATTGAAAATCTAATCACTACAAGCAATGAATTAAAGAGATCAAAGGGTAAGAACATCACCAATTAAGCTTCAATAGTCAAAAATAAGAATGATTAATCTTGTACAAGGCTTCAATTCAACTTCACTTCTTCTCAATTCTCAGCTGCAAACTTCAATTACAATCACCAATCTACTAATCTAATGATCTAAATGTGGAATCTATCTAAATTCTAACAATCTAGTGCAATTACAAGTAAATTCAAGCTACAAAATGTAAAATTCGCTCAAAGGAACTCCTAGAAACCGCTCTGAACCGCTAGAATCAACTCCTCCTCTGTTTTGGCTTTCCATGGCTTAAAAACTGAATTTTTCGGTTTTGGGCACTCCTCGAGTCGAGCTTCAGGCCCTCGAGTCGAGGCCTAAAGTCGCTAACACGTTTCTTTAAAATTCTCTCCAGCCTCGAGTCGAGGCCTCGCCCTCAGTCGAGCTCGCTGTAATTTCGTCCCCCTCGACTCGAGGCTCCTCCCTCGAGTCGAGCTTGCCAATTTTTGAAATAATTTCCCTCCGAAGATGAACCTCGAGTCGAGGTCTGTGCACCTCGACTCGAACTCGAGATCGTGGAATTTTTATCGAGAAGGGCTCGGGCCCGACCCGTTTTCGTCCGTATGTTCGTCTTTTCATTCTAAGAATACCGGTACTCTCGGTTTGGCAAAATTCCACCGATTTACCTGCAAAACGGGCGAAATACATCAAAACCTCTCAAAGTAATACTTTTTAGGCAAAAGAGTGATACTTTTCACATTTAGGCACAAAACTAACACTTTAGCTCACTTTTTGCACTAAAAATAGCCCTAAAAACATGTATCAATTCACTCCAATCAATCATCTCAAAGCAATTCATGATAGAATGGAGGAGGTTGTTGAGGAAGGACCTATCAAGTTTTATCATGGTGGCACAAGTGATTGTCAGTAGCAAGGGAAACAAGAGTGAGGCAAGAAAAGAAAAGCTCGGAACTCACGAGTGATGAAAGAAAGATTCATAATCTAGATCAAGTTGCTAGAACAGAGATCATTGAAACATTGAGTAAGGATTGGATTGAAAAGGTGAAAAGATGCAAAGCGCCAAAGAAATGTGGGAAACTCTTGCGGAATTTGTGAAGGATAAGATCAGTCAAAGAAAATAAATTTCAATCGTATTACATGTTTTTTACACTTTCAAGATGAAAGAAGGAGAATCCATTGATCAACTTGATGTAAGACCGACTAATCTTACGAACAAGGTAGCTGATTTGGGTAAAACCTAAACGAGAGAAAGAAATCAACAATAAAGTGTTGAGGTCATTAAGCAAAAGATGGAGAGAAAAAGCTAATATTCTGAAAGCTACTCAGAATTTATCTTCAATTTCACACCACACTTTACTTTCTCATCTCAAGGCATTAGAATATGACATCCAAATCGAAGATGAAGAAGATGAAGCGAGAATCTTCAACATCTGGAAAGATCAGAGCATTTGTTCATCAAGATGAATGCGAAAAGATCTCCAAGGCATCTCGATTTGTCAATTAAGGAGGAAATGGCTCTTTTGTTAAAAAGATATGAAAGGTGAGAATGAAGTACAAAAGAAACAAGAGAGACAGATCAGGTCGAAGGAACTATAGATCGAGATAGAGAAGAAAAGAGTTCGTAATGATTGAAAAAAGGATCAGACGAGGAATCATAAGTCACCAATCAGACGAGGAGATAGTAGTCCTAAGACAGACAGAGGAGATATTTGTTATACATGCAACAAGCACTGGACACTATAGCCATGATTGTCCTCAACTCACTCCCGAGAAAGAGAAGAAAAGAGGAAAAAGCGGGATAGAAGGTATGCCGATCGTGAGAGCTCTTCCGGCCGAGAAAGAAGAAGTTCATGAAACATCATCATCCTCATCTTCATCTGATTTTGGATCGAGATGACGATATCTGTTTAATGGCAAAAGAGGTATATTACTAGTCATCCTCGATAATGATTGTGATACCTTATCGAAACTCGATCCTAGTCTTATTGAAAAACTTTTGAAAGATTTGGAGACCGCTCTATCTCGCTTATAAACAGATAGAGACTGAAAATCTTAATTTAAAGAATCAAATTACCGATCTAACTAAGGTTAATCAAACTGCCGGTGAGAAACCGGACTCTACATTCAAGGGGGAATGTCGACCGAGATGATCACTAGTACCTTGTCCGATGAGTCGAGATAAGTTAGAACAGAATTGAGTTCTTTGAAAATAAAATTTTCAAATATCTATTCCGAGAATGAGAGTTACAAGAAGACTAACAGAGAATTAAATCAGTTAGGACTTCTAAATAACACTCGGACTACAATAGATAAAATCTTCATTACTTCACAAAAGTCTAGTGATAAAAGCTGGATTAGGTTTTGATAGGAGTAAGAAAAATGATCCAATAAAACCTAGAGTTTTTGTTAAAGCAATTAAACCAAAGATAGAAACTAGATTTAGTCCCTGGAAACCTAAGGAACTAATTACCTCATCCGATACTTCCGAGAAGAAATCACAGACGAGGAAAGTAGCTCCTAAGGTTAAACCTAAGACTAAGTCAAAGTCATATCCTAGGTATAATGGCTTTGATGGAAGAAGTAAAACATATCCACTTTTACCAAGATTCAAGACAATTTCAAAGATCAAGTTAAATAAGATTGATCTTGAAAGCCTTATCTTAGTAGATAGATATGGATGTAAACTTCAATCTATGGTTTTGATGAACATTGATATCTTTATCTGGATTCTTAAAAGTCAACTTAACATGAAAGGACCCAAAGTACAAAGGGTACCTAAGCATTAAATTTGTGATTGCAGGAAGATAAGAAGATAGTTGAAAGAGTAGACATTCTTGAGGTCATCTGGTACATTGGCGGTCGTTCCAAGCACATGACCTATGAAAGACGACTTCTTTATAACTATCGAGACCATAGATGGACCAAGAGTAATGTTTGGAGATAACAACTATGGACTTACCAAAGGTGTAGGGACATTGATAATAGGAGATATTCAAGTACATGAAGTCTACTATGTGGAAGGATTGAAGCACAATCTACTATCTGTTTCACAATTTTGTGATAAGGGGTTTTGTGTCAAATTTACTCATAATGCATGCTATATATTAGATGGTATCAATGAAAATATTCTATTAGCTGGAGTCGACAAGGTAACATTTATGTTGCAAATTTCAAAAGTTGTCCTAAAGATACTTGTCTTGTTGCTAAGAGTTCGGATGACTTAAGTTGGGTGTGGCATGCACGTCTTGGTCACTTAAACTTCAAAACTCTTAACAAAATAGCAAGGAAATCTTTAGTTAAAGGACTCCACGATAAAGTATTTCCCAAAGAACCATGTGTGTGATTCTTGTCAAAAAGGAAAAGCAGACTAAAGCTTCTTTTAAAATAATAAGTAGTCCTTCTTCAAAAAGAATTACGGAACTTCTTCACATGGATCTTTTTGGTCCAGTGTCACCTCTCATCTTTAGTGGAAGAAAATACACTTTGATAATTGTTGATGATTTTTCAAGATTCACCGGGTTATTTTCTTATACAAAAAGAATGAGACTATGATTAAGATTCGAGAATTTCTTAAAAAGGTTCAAAATGAAAAAGGATTAACTATTGTTAAAATTAGAAGTGATAAAGGTACTGAATTCCTAAATAAGCTAATTACTAACTACTTTTGCATTGAGAATGACATAGCTCGGGAAACATCTGCGGCAAGGACTCCACAACAAAATGGAGTAGTTGATAGGAGAAAGCAGAACCTTGAAAGAGACAGCTAGAACAATGTTATCCGAGTACAACACTCCACACAGTTTTGGGCGAAGGCGTAAACACAACTTGCTATGTTCAAAATAGAAGTTTGATTGTTAAAAATAAATGCAAAACTCCCCCAAAATTTCATACTTTCATATATTTGGTTGTAAATGTTTCATACAAAACAATGGTAAATCTCAATTAAAAACCTTTGATGCTAAGATAGCGAGATGGGATATTCTTGGGATACTCATCCGTATCAAAGGCATATAGAGTTTTTAATAAGACAACCTTGTGTGTGGAAGAAACACCCCATGTGGTATTTGATGAATCTTCTTTTGAGTATAATAAGACAGGGATATCACAAAGATATCGATGATCTGGATCGATGACTATCAAGAGATCAACCATAAAATTCTATAATCAAGAATCAGATTCAGATGAAGAGGAAATATCAGATAGAGAGAAAAACCTGAAAGACCTTCCTCACCGGTTGATCTACCAGATGATCGTAATACAAATCCATCAAATGATCAGGTAGAGTCATCGAAGGTGTTGTTAACCGAAATATTTATGAGAGATTAATGTGGCTTGAAATCGGTTAAAACAAGTATTAAAAGATGAACACGAAGCGATGGGGAAGAACCGTGGGTTCTTCCCTTGAAGATGGCGGTGGGAATCCTCTTGGGATTCTCTTGCCTTGAATATTGCATATATGAGATATTTGTGAGGAAGCCAAGTCCTCTGTTACAATGGGGAGGGACTCGAGCCGCGATGAGGCTCGTCCGAGAGGCGGACTCGTCCGGAGAGGTGAACTCGAGCCGAGCGATGAGGCTCGTCCCGAGAGGCGGACTTCGTCCCGGGAGAGGAGAGGCTCGTCCGAGAGATGGGCTCGTCCGGAGAGGTGAACTCGAGCTGGCGATGAGGCTCGTCCCGAGAGGCGGACTTCGTCCCAGAGGTGAAGTCGAGCCAAGAGATGAGGCTCGTCCCGGGAGAGGTGGACTCGTCCGAAGAGGAGAGGCTCGTCCGAGAGAGATGGGCTCGTCCGGGAGAGGTGAACTCGAGCCGAAGCGATGAGGCCTCGTCCGGAGAGGCGGAATCGTCCGAGAGACGGCTCGTCCGGAGAGGTGAACTCGAGCTGAAGCGATGAAGCTTCGCCCGAGATGGACTCGTCCCGAGAGGAGAGGCTCGTTCGGAGAGACGGTCTCGTCCCGGAGAGGTGAACTTCGAGCCGAAGCGATGAGGCTCGTCCGAGAGGCGGACTCATCCGGGAGAGGTGAACTTCGAGCCGAAGAGATGAGGCTCGTCCCGAGAGGCGGACTCGTCCGGAGAGGAGAGGCTCGTCCGGGAGAGATGGGCTCGCCCGCAGAGGTGAACTCGAGCCAAGGGATGAGGCTCGTCCCGAGAGGCGAACTCGTCCGAGAGGTGAACTCGAGTGAAGAGATGAGGCTCGTCCGGAGAAGGAGGACTCATCCGGAGAGAGGCTCGTCAGGAGAGATGGGCTCGTCCGGAGAAGGTGAACTTCGAGTGAAGGCGATGAGGCTCGTCGAGAGGTGGACTCGTCCGGAGAAGGTGAACTCGAGTGAAGATGAGCTCGTCAGAGAAGGCTCGTCGGAGAGGCAGGCTCATCCCGGAGAGAGAGAAGGCTCGTCCGTAGAGGCTCGTCCGGAGAAGGTGAACTTCGAGGCCCGGATGAGGCTCGTCCGGAGAAGGCGGACTCGTCGGAGAGGTGAACTTCGAGTGAAGAGATAAGGCTCAAATCCGGAGGCGGACTCGTCCGGAGAGGAGAGGCTTCGTCCGGAGAGCAGGCTCGTCCGGAGAGGTGAACTTCGAGGCGATGAGGCTCGTGAGGCTCGTCAGAGAGAGAGGCCAGAGGCTCGTCCGGAGAGGCGGACTTCGTCGGAGAAGGTGAACTTCAGCTGAAGAGATGAGGCTCGTCCGGAGAAGCGGACTCGTCCGAGGAAAACTTCATCCGGAGAAACGAGGCTCATCCGAGAAGTGAACTTCAGTGGCGAGCTCATCCGGAAGCGGACTCATCCAGCGTCGGAAAGGCGGACTTCGTCCGGAGAAGAGGCTTGTCCGGAGAGAGGCTCGTCCGGAGATGAACTTCGAAGCCGGCGATGAGGCTCATCCGTAAGCGGACTTCGTCCGAGAAGAAGAAACTTCATCCGGAGAAACAGGCTCATCCGGAAGATGAACGAGGCGAAGAGATGAGGCTCGTCCGGAGAGACGGACTCGTCCGAAGAGGTAACTTCAGCGAAAGAGATGAGGCTCGTCAGAAGGCGGACTTCGTCCGGAGAAGGTGAACTTCGAGGAAGAGATGAGGCTCGTCCGGAGAAAGCGGACTGTCATCCGAGAGAGAAGGCTCATCCGGAGAAACGGGCTCGTCCGGAGAAGTGAACTTCGAGCTGAAGCGATAAAGCTCATCCGAGAAAGCGAACTAAATCCGAAGAAGCTCATCCGGAGAAGGCAGGCTCATCCGGAGAGGTGAACTTCGGCAGTAAAGGCTCATCCGAGAAAGCGGACTTCATCCGAGAGAAGAAAACTTCGTTCGGAGAGATAAACTCATCCGAGAAAGTGAACTTCGAGCTAGCAATGAGCTTCATCCGGAAAGCGAATTCGTCCGAGAGAAGCTTCGTCAGAAGATAAACTCGTCCGGAGAAGTGAACTTCGAAGTGGCGATAAAGCTCATCCGAGAAGCGGACTTCATCCGGAGAGAGTGAAATCGAGCTGAAGAGATGAGAGCTTCATCCGAGAAAGCGGACTTCGTCCGAGAAGGCTTCATTCGGAGAAGATCGTTCGGAGAGGTGAACTTCGAGCGATGAGCTCGTCCGGAGAAGGTGGAACTTCGTCCGGAGAAGGAAGCTTCGTTCGGAGAAGCAGTCGTCCGAGAAGTGAACTTCAGTGAAGCGATGAGGCTCGTCCGGAGCGGACTTCATCCGGAGAAAGTGAACTTCGAGTGAAAGATGAGCTCGTCCGGAGAAGCGGACTTCGTCCGGAGAGAAGTCAGAAGGCTTCATCCGAGAAGATGAACTCAATCGAAGAAGGTGAACTTCGAGAGGCGTCGGAAAGCGGACTCATCCGGAAAGTGAACTCATCCGAGAGAAATCGAAGAAGATAAACTCATCCGGAAGGTGAACTCAGTAAGCGGATGAGGCTCGTCGGAGCGGACTTCGTCCGGATAGCGGACTCGTCAGAGAGTGAACTTCAGAAAGATGAGGCTCATCCGGAGAAGCGGACTTCATCCGAGAAGAGAAACTCGTCGAGAAACTCATCCGAGAAAGGTGAACTTCAGAGGCGATGAGGCTCATCCGAGAAGCGGACTTCGTCCGGAAAGTGAACTTCGAGATGAAGAAGAGATAAACTCATCCGGAGAAGCGGACTTCGTCCGGAGAAGGAAACTCATCCGGAGAAGAACTTCGAGCGATAAACTCATCCGAGAAAAAGCGGACTCGTCCGGAAGGTGAACTTCGAGCGAAGATGAGGCTCGTTCCGGAAAACTCGGGGAAGAAACTCATCACAGAGAAGGCTTCGTCTGGAGAGAGCGGGCTCATCGGAAGGTGTACTCGAGTGAATGAGGCTCGTCAGGAGAGAAAACGGACTTCGTCAGAAGGTGAACTTCAGCGAAAGATGAGGCTCGTCGGAGAAAGCGGACTTCGTCCGAGAAGGTGAACTTCGAGTGAAGATGAGCTCGTCCGGAGAAGCGGACTTCGTCCGAGAGAAAGGCTTGTCGGAGAAAACTCATCCGGAAAGTGAACTTCGAAAGCCATAAGCTCATCCGGAAAGCGGACTTCATCCGGAGAGGAAGATCCGGAAGATAAACTCATCCGGAAAGTGAACTTCAGCCCAAGCGATGAGGCTACATCCGTAGAAGCGGACTTCGTCCGGAAGAAAACTTCATCCGGAGAAGGCCTCATCCGGAAAGTGAACTTCAAGCTGGCGATAAACTCATCCGGCGACTTCATCCGAGAAGGCTCATCCGGAAAGCAGGCACAAATCGAAGAAAAGAACTTCAGGCTCAAGTAATCATCCGTACTTCATCCGGAGAAAACTCATCCGGAGAAACAGGCTCATCCGAGAGAAGGTGAACTTCTGATAGGCTCATCCGGAAGGCGGACTCATCCGGAGAAGTGAACTCGAAGATAAAGAATGAAGCTCATCCGGAGAAGCGGACTCATCCGAGAGGAAGGCTCGTCCGAGAGATGGGCTTCGTCGGAGAGTGAACTTCGAGCTAAAGCGATGAGAGCTCGTGAAGAAGCGGACTTCGTCCGGAAAGTGAACTCGAGCTGAAGAGATGAGGCTCGTCCGGAGAAGCGGACTTCGTCTGAGAAGAGAGAAACTCATCCGGAGAAGTGAACTTCAGTGGCGATGAGGCTCGTCCAGGAAAGCGGACTCATCCGGAGAAGTGAACTTCGAGGCTGAAGAAGATGAGCTCATCCGAGAAGCGGACTTCGTCCCCTTCATCCGGAAGTGAACTTCAGCTGAAGCGATAAAGGCTCATCCGGAGAAGCGGACTCGTCCGGAGAAGGTGAACTTCGAAAAGATGAGGCTCATCCGAGAAGCGGACTCGTCCGGAGAAGGCTTCATCCGGAGAAGATAAACTCATCTGGAAGGAAGAGCTCGTCGGAGAAGGCAGGGAAGGTGTACTCGAGCTAAAGCGATGAGCTCGTCCGGAGACGGACTTCGTCGGTGAACTCAGCGAAAGAGATGAGGCTCATCCGAGAAAAGGCGGACTCGTCCGGAGAAGGTGAACGAGAAGATGAGGCTCGTCGGAAGAGCAGACTCGTCCCAGAAACTTCATCCGGAGAAACGGGCTCATCCGGAGAAGAGTGAACTTCAGCTGGCGATGAGGCTACATCCGGAGAAGCGGACTTCATCCGAGAAGAAACTTCATCCGGAAGCAAAGAAGGTGAACTTCGAGAGAAGCAGATGAGCTCATCCGTAAGCGAGACTTCATCCGAGAGAAGAACTCATCCGGAGAAAGGCAGGCTCGTCCGAAGGTGAACTTCATGCGATAAAGGCTCATCCGAGCGGACTTCGTCCGAGAAGAAACTCATCCGGAAAACGAGCTCATCGGAAAGTGAACTTCGAGGAGCGATGAGCTCGTCATCCGTAAGCGGACTTCGTCCGGAGAAGAGCTCGTCGGAGAGAGCCTCATCCAGAAAGTGAACTTCAGTAGGCTTCGTCGAGGCGGACTTCATCCGGAGAAGTGAACTCGAGCGAATGAGCTCGTCCGGAGACTTCATCCGAGAAGGAACTCGTCCGGAGAAGATAGGCTCGTCGAAGAAGTGAACTTCAGCGAAGGATGAGCTCGTCGGAGGCGAACTTCGTCGGAGAAGGTGAACTTCAGTGAAGAGATGAAGGCTCGTCCGGAAGAAGCTTCATCCGGAGAAGCAGAAGGTGAACTCATCCAGAGAGATGAAACTCATCCGGAGAAGTGAACTTCAGCTGATGAGCTCGTCCGAGAAGCGGACTTCCAAAGAAGAGAGAGCTCATCCGGAAACTCATCCGGAAAAGAACTTCGAAAGAGAAGCGATGAGGCTCATCCGAGAGAAGCGGACTCATCGGAGAAGTGAACTTCAGTGAAGAAGGCTCATCCGAGAAGCAGACTCATCCGGAGAAGGTGAACTTCGAGGCTGGCGATGAGGCTCGTCCGGAGAAGGTGGACTTCGTCGGAGAAGGTGAACTTCGAGTGAAAGATGAGAGCTCATCCGGAAGGCGAGACTTCGTCCGGAGAAGTGAACTTCGAGTTTGAAGAGATGAAGCTTCGTCCGAAGCGGACTCGTCTGGAGAAGCTTCATCCGGAGAAGATAGGCACAAATCGAAGCTTCATCCGGAGAGGCAGGCTCATCCGGAAGATGAACTTTGAAGCGATAGCTCATCCGGAGAAGCGGACTCGTCGGTGAACTTCAGCGAAGAGATGAGCTCGTCAGAAAGCGAGACTCGTCGGAGAGTGAACTTCAAGTGAAAAGAGATGAGCTTCATCCGGAGAAAGCGGACTTCGTCCGAGAAGGCTTCATCCGAGAGAAGGCTTCATCCGGAGAAGGTGAACTTCGATGAGGCTCATCGGAGAGCGGACTTCATCCGAGAGGAAAACTTCATCCAGAACGGTCATCCGGGAGAAAGTGAACTTCAGCTAAGCGATAAAAGCTCATCCGGAAGAAAGCGAACTTCATCCGAGAAAGCTTCGGAGAAACGAGCTACATCCGGAAAGTGAACTTCGAGCTGGCGATGAGGCTCATCCGAGCGGACTTCATCCGAGAGAAGTAGAAAACTTCATCCGGAAGATAGAACTCATCCGAGAAGTGAACTTCGAGTAAGCGATAAAGGCTTCATCCGGAGAGCCGGACTTCATCCAGAGAAGAGTGAGCGAAAAAGATGAGGCTCGTCCGGAGGCGGACTTCATCCGGAAGAGGACTTCATCCGAGAAGATAAATCGTCAGGTGAACTTCGAGGCGAATGAGCTCATCCGGAGACTTCATCCGAGAAGGAAAACTTCATCCGGAGAAAGCAGGCTCGTCGGAAGAAAGTGAACTTCAGCTGGCGATAAACTCATCCGGAAGAGTGAACTAAATCGAAGAAGAGAACTTCGTTCGGAGAAGGCGGTCTCATCTGGAGAAGGTGAACTTCAGTGGCGATGAGGATTCATCTGGAGAAGCGGACTCATCCGGAGAAGGTGAACTTCGGCGAAGAGATGAGGCTCGTCCGGAGAAGCGGACTTCGTCCGAGAGGAAACTCATCGAAGAAGATGAAACTCGTCAGTGAACTTCGAGCGATAAAGGCTCGTCCGAGAAGCCGGACTCATCCGGAGAAGTGAACTGCTAAAGATATAGCTTCGTCCGAGAAAGCGGACTTCATCACAGAAGGAGACATCGAGAGGCAGGCTCATCTGAAGAGTGAACTTCGAGCTTAAGCGATAAGGCTCATCCGGAGGACTCTTCGGAGAGTGAACTCGAGAAGAATGAGCTCATCCGAGAGAAGAAGTACTTCATCCCGAGAAGTGAACTCGGTGAAGCGATGAGCTCATCCGAAAAGCGGACTTCGTCCGGAGAAGTGAACTTCAAGTGAAGAGATGAGGCTCATCCGGCGGACTAATCGGAGAAGGTGAACTTCGAAAGAGATGGCTTCATCCGAGAAGCGGACTTCGTCCGAGAAGAAAACTTCATCCGGAAGATAAACTTCGTCCGGAAACCATCCGGAGAGGTCGTCAGCTAGCGATAAGCTTCATCCGGAGAAAGGACTAAATCGTCAGTGAACAGCGAAGAATGAGGCTCGTCGGAGGCGGACTTCGTCGGAGAAGTGAACTTTGAAGAGATGAGCTCATCCGGTCTCATCCGAGAGAGAAGCTCATCCGGAGAACGGACTCATCCGGAGAAGGTGAACTTCAGCTGGCAATGAGCTTCATCCGAGAAAGCGGACTCGTCCGTGAGAAAACTTCATCCGAGAAGATAGGCTTTCATCGAAGAAGGTGAACTTCAGTAAGCGATGAGGCTTCATCCGTAGCGGACTTCATCCGGAGAAAACTTCATCCGGAGAAAACAGGCTCATCCGGAGAAGTGAACTTCGAGCTAAGCAGTAAACTCATCCGGAAAGCGGACTTCATCCGAGAGCGAAAACTTCGTTAGGAGAAAGGCTCGTCCGGAAAGGTGAACTTCGAGCTGGCGATGAGGCCTCATCCGGAAGGCGAGACTCATCCGGAGAGTGAACTCGAGGCGAAAAGAGATGAGGCTCAAATCCGAGAAGCGGACTTCATCCGAGAGAAGGAAAACTCGTCCGGAGAGATAGGCTCAAATCGAGAAGGTGAACTTCGAGCTAGCGATGAGGCTCGTCGAGAAGGCGAACTTCGTCCGGAGAGGTGAACTTCGAGGTGAAGAGATGAGGCTCGTCTGGAGGCGGACTCATCCCCAGAGAAGGCTCGTCCGGAGAACAGGCTTCGTCCGGAGAAGGTGAAGCTAGAGCAGCGATGAAGGCTCATCCGTAAGCGGACTTCATCCGGAAGCTCATCCGGAGAAACGAAACTCATCCGAGAAAGTGAACTTCAGCTGAGGTAAAGGCTACGTCGTGCGGAAATGACTTCGTCGGAGAGAGAAACTCATCCGGAGAAACAGGCTCATCCGGAGAAAGTGAACTTCGAGCTGAAGCGATGAGGCTCATCCGGAGCGGACTCATCCGAGGCTGAACTTCGAGCTGAAGAATGAGAGCTCATCCGGGGGACTTCGTCCGAGAGGAGAACTCGTCGGAGAAACGGAGCTTCGTCCGGAAAGTGAACTTGAAAAGCGATAGAGGCTCGTCGGAGAAGCGGACTTCCGGAAGGTGAACTTCGAGCTGAAAGAGATGAGGCTCGTCCGGAGAAGCGAACTCATCCGAGGAGAAGGCTCATCCGGAGAAGATAGGCTCGTCCGGAAAGTGAACTTCGAGCTGAAGCGATGAGGCTCGTCCGGAGAAAGCGGACTCATCCGAGAGAAGTAGGCCAAAGAAGAGAAGCTCGTCGGAGCGAGACTTCATCCGGAGAAGTGAACTTCGAGTGAAAAGATGAGGCTTCATCCGGAGAAGCGGACTTCGTCAGAAGGCTCGTAGAAGATGACTCATCCGGAGAGGAGAGGCTCGTCCGAGAGTTGAACTTGAGTTGAAAAAATGAGGCTCGTCCGAGAGAAAGCGAACTTCATCCGGAGAAAAGTCATCCGGAGAAACAGCTTCCGGAGAGACTTCAGCTGGCTTGATGAGCTCGTCCGAGAGAAGCGGACTTCGTCCCGGAGTGAGGTGACTTCAGAGATGAGCTCGGCAGGTCCGGAGGAAACTCATCTGGAGAAGTGAACTCGAGCCGAAAGCATGAGGCTCATCCGGAAGCGGACTTATCGGAGAAAGTGAAGAGATGATGGCTCGTCGAAGCGGACTCGTCCGGAGAGTGAACTTCAGCGGAGAGAAACTCGTCAGGATCCGAGCCAGAAGATCCGGAAATGAAGGCTCATCCGAGAAAACTCATCCGGAAGATGGGCTCATCCGGAGAAGGTATACTCAGCTGGCAATAAAGCTCATCCGGAAAAACGGACTAAATCAGAAAAGTGAACTTCAGCAAAAAGAGATGAAGCTCCGGAGAAAGCGGACTCAATGAAGAAGTGAGCTTCGTCGAGAGAAGATAGACAAATCCGAAGGAGAAAGCTTCATCCGAAGACGAACTCAAAGCAATAAGAGCTCGGCAGTGATCCGTCAGAAAGAGACTCAGCGAAGAACTTCAGCGAAAGAGGCTTCGATCCAGAAAGAACTTCCTGAAAGAAGGGGAGCTCGTCCGGAAGGCCTCCTCCGGAGAAGGCAGGCTCATCCGGAGTGAACTTCGAGCGTGAAGGCTCATCCGAGAGAAAGCGGACTTCATCCGAGAAGGAAACTCATCCGGAGAAACAGACTCATCAAAAGTGAACTTCAGCGAAAAAGATGAGCTCATCCGGAGCGGACTCATCCGGAGAAATGAAAGAAAAGATGAGGCTCGTCCGGAAGCGGACTACGAGAGAAAACTCGTCCGGAGAAACAGGCTCATCCGAGAAGTGAACTTCAGTGGCGATAAACTCATCCGGAGAAGTGAACTTCGAGTGGCGATGAGGCTCATCCGGAGAGCGGACTCATCCGGAGAAGGTGAACTCGAGCTGAAGAGATGAGCTCGTCCGGAGAAGCGGACTTCGTCCGGAGAAGGAAGGCTCATCTGGAGTGAACTTCGAGCTGAAGCTGATGAGCTCATCCGGAAAAGCGGACTTGTCCGGAGAAGAGTGAACTTCGAAGCCGAAGACAAAGGCTCGTCCGAGAAGCGGACTCGTCGGAGAAGGTGAACTTCGAAGTGAAAAGATGAGAGCTCATCCGGAGAATCTTGAGACTTCATCCGAGAAAGGAAACTTCATCCGGAAGATAAACTCATCCGAGAAGGAAACTCATCCGGAAGATAAACTCATCCGGAAGGTGTACTCGAAAGTGGCGATGAGGCTCGTCCGGAAAAACGGACTAAATCGAAAAAGAAGTGAACTTCAGCGAAAAGAAGATGAGCTCATCCGGACTCGAAGAAAGTGAGAGCTCGTCAGAGAAGATAAACTCGTCGAAGAAGGCTTCATCCGGAGAAACGGCTCGAGAAGATGAACTTGAAAGCAGTGAAGGCTTCGTCCGGAGAAACGGACTCGTCGAAGAAGTGAACTTCAGCGAAAAGATGAGGCTAAATCGAAGCGGACTCGTCCGGGAAGTGAACTTCGAAAGCAAGAGAGAGGCTCATCCGGAGAAAAGCGGACTTCATCCGAGAGAAACTTCATCCGGAAAGGAAGGTCATCCGGAAGAAGAGTGAACTTCGAAAGCTTGATAAAGGCTTCATCCGAGCAGCCGGACTTCATCCGAGAAGAAAACTCATCCGGAGAAAGCAGACTAAATCAAAAAAGTGAACTTCAGCGAAAAGATAACTCATCCGGAGAAGCGGACTTCATCCGAGAGAGTGAACTTGAGCTGAAAGAGATGAGAGGCCTCATCCGAGAAGCGGACTCATCCGAGATAGAGGCTTCGTCCGGAGAAGGCAGCTCATCCGGAGAGGTGAACTCGAGGCCCAGATAAAGGCTTTCATCCGAGAAAGCGGACTCGTCCGGAAGGAGAAACTTATCCGGAAAGGCTCATCCGGAAGTGAACTTCGAAACTGGCAGTAAGGCTCATCCGTAAGGCGGACTTCGTCCGGAAGAAGAGGCTTCGTCCGGAGAAACGAAGCTCATCCGGAAGATGAACTGCAGCTGAAGCGATGAGGCTCGTCCCGGGAGAGACGGACTAAATCCGAAGAAGGTGAACTCGAGCGAGAAGAGATGAGGCTCGTCTGCAGAGGCGGACTCGTCCGAGAGGTGAACTCGAGCCGAAGAATGAGGCTCGTCGGAGAAGCAGACTCGCCACGAGAGAGAAGGCTCATCCGGAGAAGACAGGCTGAGGAGAGGTGAACTTCGAGCCGAAGCGATGAGGCCTCATCCGGGAGAGGCGGACTCATCCGGGAGAAGAGGCTCGTCCGGAGAAGGCAGGCTCGTCGGAGAAGGTGAACTCGAGCTGAAGCGATGAGGCTCGTTGATTGGAGTGTATAGGGTAAGAGTTATTAAGACCAATCAACAAAAATATCGAACCCAAGGGAAAAAGTATGCACATGAGGTCCTAGAAATACAAGTTATTAGTGACTAGAGTTGCAACAATGGTTTGGAACAAAAACAACAAAAACACAAGCAAAAATACAAAACAACAAGGAGCAAGCAATAGATCGAACACTTAGAATGCGATAACAAATACAACAATAAATGGTGGGATAGGGTGCTAGGATTAACATCCATCAATGAATCATCAATCAACAAGCTACAATTGAATCAAATTGCAAATCAACTAAGATAGAAAGCATAAACCATCATGAAATTAATCACTTCATTAAAATCACAATGCCTAATGTGAGTATCCTTAGTCTTTCCCATCTCTCAATGTAGAAATCCCCAATTCATACAATCATGCAAAATTGAAACTCGATTAACACCTAATCACGTTAGCTCAACTCTCGCCTATTGCTAGGGTGATCAACCATTAATCAAAAGCAACAATTTTACACAAAGCACAATTAAGAATCACAATTAGGAAACAAACTAATGTGAGTATCCTTAGTGCAACTAATCTCTCGATTCCGAAGCACCCAATCCACGCATTCATACACAATTATCACCCGATTAATCTAGGATCACGTTAAGCGCAACTCTCGTCTATAGCTAGGGTGATCAAACACTAATCTAAAGAGATAATTATGCATAAAGCACAAATGAGAATCACAATTAGTAAGCAATCTACTCAATTAATCTCCAATCATCAACAATTATAGCATCATCAATCAATTCATCATCAATTTCAATTAACCCAAGCACAAGAGAGTTAGCCCATGGTGAAATCCATGGGAAGAAGATAGAATTGAACCAACACAAAGCAAATTACAACAATTAAGAAATTAAAGAGACAAAAGAGGAAAAACATCACCAATTGATCTTCAATTAACCAAAATAGGAATGCTCGAGTCTTCAACAACAATCTCCAAAGGAATTACAAGCTTGAATTGAAAGGATTACAATGATCAAAAGCTAATCTATGACTAATCTAACAACAATCAATGGAAATCTAAATCTAATTCTAACTTCTACACTAATCTAAGATGGAAATTGGCTTGGGGCCTGAGAATTCGCCCCAAAACCGCTACTAACTGCTCTTATGAATGTTGTACTGCTGTTTTTCGTCCAAGGGAGTTTAAAAGAGAGAAAACTGAAAATCGGGTGCCTCGAGTCGAGGTTGGGGCCCTCGACTCGAGCTTGGGGCTTTTAAAAAATAAAATAAAAAATTTCCGCTGTTGGGGTTCGAACTCGGGACCTGTGGCGCGCATGGGCGAGCTCTTAGCCACCTCGGCTAGCAACGATCTTGTGAATAAGCTCGCTTCTTTATAGTATATATCCAGCATCTGAAGTGTGGCCTGCCTTACAAAAATTTGAGAAAAATCGCTTACTTCCAGGGATCGAACCACGGGACCTGTGGGCGCGAATAGGCGAGAGCTTTGCCGCTTGGGCCAGCCACGAACTTGATACAATCTCGCCTTTTGTAATATGTAAACCACTAAAGCGCCCCCAAAAATTCAACACTTCTTCCCTAAGCACCAACCTCGACTCCGAGCTCCCTCGGGCTCGACCAATGGTCGAGTCCAGTGGAATTTTCCCGGCCCGACTTGACCTCCAAACCCCCATTTTCGCCCGTCTCGTCCGTCTCTTCATTCTAAGAATCACGGTACTCTTGGTTTGGCAAAATTCCACCGATTTACCCGCAAAACGGACGAAAAACATCAAAAACTCACCAATAATACTTTTAGGCAAAAGAGTGATACTTTTCACATTTAGGCATAAAATCAACACTTTAGCTCACTTTTTGCACTAAAATAACCCCTAAAAACATGCATCACTTCACTCTAATCATACCCCCAAACTTGAATTGTTGCTCGATCCTCGAGCAACGTAGAACTAAGAACAAAGGAGTGAATTGATTGCAATTATGTCACATGGCACCATAGACGAGATATAAGACAATCGAACTCATCAATGATCTCAAGTATCAATGCAACCATCCACTAGCAAACAAGATGAATCATGCTCAAACAAATGCTCAATCAAATACTCAACACATTGCTCCTCCTATGGAGTGTTTCACTCTTCACTCAAGTGTATCATGGCATAATGCTCTCAATCATCAAATTCACAAATAAGTACACCATATGCTTGCCAAAAAACTTAATCTCAATCAAAATCAATTATGATCAATCAAGAATCAAAGAGGTCTTTCATCAAGGTTGTAATGTAAGCTCTTTGGAAAGGTGGGATATTTATGGATAAGAGTGACTAATTAGTAGAGACTTGAATGTAAGCTAATCAATACAAATGCACAATCTCTTCACTTTTCATCAAGCACACTCTTTCTTTTGAACTTCAATGATCAATCCACCATTCACTTAAGCTTTCTTTCTTTAAGCTCACAAATTGAATCATTTCACTTTTCATTTTCACTTTTTCTTCACAATTCAATTTTTCTTTCATCAACCTTTCTTTCTTCTCTCAAGCATCATCACTTAGCTCTTCATCTTTCTCCCACACTTAACAATGTAAACACCATCTATAGCCAACAATCAAGCTCTACAAAGCATAGGACAAGAAGGCTCATAAAAATAGGCTAATGGCTTCAATTTCACTTGGCTTGCCAAAGAATAAGAATAATAGGCTCAAAATGGCTCACTAAGGAAATCAAATGTATTTGGTGGGGAAAAATATTTGGCAAAGTGACTCAACATATCAAACATGGCCTCTTATCATTTTCAAGACATCTTACAAAGATCAATATCAACAAGTCTAATGGCAAGTTCTAGCATACAACTCATGAATGATGCACTCACAAAGGATGATATCAACCGTATAAGATGTACGATTATTAAGGCACAAAAGCTCACGGGCTTAAATTGAGCAATGAATCAAGCATCTTCAATCACATTCATCTTCACATAATTAATCAAGCAAGCTAGCTTCAAGCAACATATCAACTCATGATCAAATCAAATTTCAATATATCTTGCAAATCAAACACAAGTGCTCATGTACATAAATCCAAGCATACTCACTATATCAAGAATGATTCTAAAAGATATGCAATAAGTTCACAATGAAGCTCATGATGAATTAATCAATGCAAGAATACATGCAAGAAATTCAAGATACCAATATAGCATAATCATCAATAAGCACTAAGCTCAACAAATCCCAAAATCATATAAGATCACAAAGATAGGCAAAGAGAAAAACACTTCCCCAAACTTAGACAAGTCTAAGTTTGAAAGGAAGTGTTGTACCATAAAGCCTTTAAATTCCATTTTCCTTTAAGCATGTAGGGATCATCAAGCTTCCTAGCTCTTTCCTTCTTGACCTTGCATTTCCTTGCACTTCCAATCTTTTCCCATCCATGTAGTGAGTGTACCTACAATTTGGCAAAAATAATCATCAAATAATCATCACTAAGAGATGCATTTATAGCCAAAATGACACACACCCCCAAACTTGAATGAAGTCATGCATTCAAGTTTGGCTCCAAATATATGCAACTCATAATGATATCAACAATTAAGCACAACAATATACGAATTTCAAAGCATAGAGCATCATGTACCAAGAATAAGCAATTAAGTAGCAAGCCAAATCTCCTATAGAAACAAAAACACTAATCTACCAAAAAGAACACAAAAAGAACAAATAAAAAGGATGGGTTGCCTCCCATCAAGCGCTATTTTTATTGTCCTATGCCGACTTATTCTTTCACTTCCATCTTCCTTCATCGAAATGGCCAAGGATAGTGATCCTCCTTGCCATTGTATCTCAACCTGAGCTTCGAAATTTTGGAGGTTCATATGTAGGATAGACCCATCATCCACATCCTTGCACTTTGATGATGGTTGTCCTCCTTGCTTCCTCACCAACATCCTTCTCCCTTTCTTTTCTCCAAGGATGCCCAAGCACTTCTTTAATTCTTTCCTATAATCAAAAGTTCTCAAGAGGTAAAATCAAATCATTAGAAGCATCAATTTCAATTAAATCACAAATTGAAGAGTTAGAAGGTATAGAAATGCTCATTTCAATCTTCAATTCCTTATTTGGTGCTTCTAGATTTGTTTGTTCATTATTGCTCATGTCCATCAATGGACATTCCTCTTCATCACTCTTGATAAGGAAAACTTCCTTTTCATCCTCATAGCTTGGACCCTCTACCACATCTTCTTCAATTGTATTTTCTTCCTCCCCTTCTTCTTGATTCTCCATGATGGTCATGTTCTTTACTTGGCGTAGGGAAATTTTGACTTGACACTTTATAAACATGAAGTGGACTTCGGTGATCTCCATAGTCCCCTCGATCCATGAATTGACCATTGCTTTAGTCTCATAGATTTCCTCATACAAGGGAAGCATTTCATCACACCTAGTGTCATTTTCCTCAATTCTTTCCAACAATACTCCAAGCATCTCTTGCAAGTTAGCTCTCACACCATGGAGTCCCCATTCTTCAAATTTAGGAGAAGCTTGTGGCATTGGATAGTCATTCTCATAGCTCCTCCTATCATCATAATAATCTTCCTCTTCCGATGCCCCTTGAAATTCGACTCCACAATATTGATTGCATGCTTGATCATAAGGCTCATAGTATGGGAACATCTCTTGAGGTGGGGAAAAATTTCTTCACTTATCCAATCTTCATAATTGGATGGAACTTGTTGCCATTGAGAATTATCTTCATAGTTCCTCCAATCATTGTAGCTCAATTCTTCAAAGTGTGGAGAATACACCCTACTATCTTGATAATATTCTTGATTCCACAAGTATGAGTTGTATCCTTCCATCTAGACAAGATTTCAAAGTATCAAATTCAATAAAAATAACAAAACAAACACAAACACAAAGGCAACAAGTAGTCACTTCAAACACTTCCTAAGTCTCACTTAAGGCGCAAAGACTAATTCCCGGCAACGGCGCCATTTGATTGGAGTGTATAGGGTAAGAGTTATTAAGACCAATCAACAAAAATATCGAACTCCAAGGGAAAAAGTATGCACATGAGGTCCTAGAAATACAAGTTATTAGTGACTAGAGTTGCAACAATGGTTTGGAACAAAAACAACAAAAACACAAGCAAAAATACAAAACAACAAGGAGCAAGCAATAGATCGAACACTTAGAATGCGATAACAAATACAACAATAAATGGTGGGATAGGGGTGCTAGGATTAACATCCATCAATGAGATCATCAATCAACAAGCTACAATTGAATCAAATTGCAAAATCAACTAAGATAGAAAGCATAAACCATCATGAAATTAATCACTTCATTAAAATCACAATGCCTAATGTGAGTATCCTTAGTCTTTCCCATCTCTCAATGTAGAAATCCCCAATTCATACAATCATGCAAAATTGAAACTCGATTAACACCTAATCACGTTAGCTCAACTCTCGCCTATTGCTAGGGTGATCAACCATTAATCAAAAGCAACAATTTTACACAAAGCACAATTAAGAATCACAATTAGAAACAAAACTAATGTGAGTATCCTTAGTGCATGACTAATCTCTCGATTAGAAGCACCCAATCCACGCATTCATACACAATTATCACCCGATTAATCTAGGATCAACGTTAGCGCAACTCTCGCCTATAGCTAGGGTGATCAAACACTAATCTAAAGAGATAATTATGCATAAAAGCACAAAATGAGAATCACAATTAGTAAGCAATCTACTCAATTAATCTCCAATCATCAACAATTATAGCATCATCAATCAATTCATCATCAATTTCAATTAACCCAAGCTAACAAGAGAAGTTAAAAGCCCATGGTGAAATCCATGGGAAGAAGATAGAATTGAACCAACACAAAGCAAATTACAACAATTAAGAAATTAAAGAGACAAAAGAGGAAAAACATCACCAATTGATCTTCAATTAACCAAAATAGGAATGCTCGAGTCTTCAACAACAATCTCCAAAGGAATTACAAGCTTGAATTGAAAGGATTACAATGATCAAAAGCTAATCTATGACTAATCTAACAACAATCAATGGAAATCTAAATCTAATTCTAACTTCTACACTAATCTAAGATGGAAATTGGCTTGGGGCCTGAGAATTCGCCCCAAAACCGCTACTAACCGCTCTTATGAATGTTGTACTGTTTTTCGTCCAAGGGAGTTTAAAAAGAGAGAAAACTGAAAATCGGGTGCCTCGAGTCGAGGTTGGGGCCCCTCACTCGAGCTTGGGGCTTTTTAAAAAATAAAATAAAAATTTCCGCTGTTGGGGTTCGAACTCGGGACCTGGCGCGCATGGGCGAGCTCTTAGCCACCTCGGCTAGCAACGATCTTGTGAATAAGCTCGCTCTTTATAGTATATATCCAAAGCATCTCAAGTGTGGCCTCGCCTTACAAAAATTTGAGAAAATCGCTACTTCCAGGATCGAACACGGGACTCCGTGGGCGCGAATAGGCGAGAGCTTTGCCGCTTGGGCACAGCCACGAACTTGATACAATCTCGCCTTTTGTAATATGTAAACCACTAAAGCGCCCCCAAAAATTCAACACTTCTTCCCTAAGCACCAACCTCGACCCGAAGCCTCCCTCGGGCCTCGACTCAATGGTCGAGTCCAGTGGAATTTTCCCGGCCCGACTTGACCTCCAAACCCCCATTTTCGCCCGTCTCGTCCGTCTCTTCATTCCTAAGAATCACGGTACTCCTCGGCTTTGGCAAAATTCCACCGATTTACTCTCGCAAAACGGACGAAAAACATCAAAAACTCACCAATAATACTTTTTAGGCAAAAGAGTGATACTTTTCACATTTATGCATAAAAATCAACACTTTAGCTCACTTTTGCACTAAAAATAACCCCTAAAAACATGCATCACTTCACTCTAATCACTCGTCCGGGAGAGGCGGACTCGTCCCGAGAGAGGAGAGGCTCGTCGGAGAGACGGCCTCGTCCCGGAGAGGTGAACTCGAGTCAAGCGATGAGGCTCGTCCGAGAGGCAGACTCGTCCGGAGAGGAGAGGCTCTGTCCCGAGAGATGGGCCTCGTCCCAGAGGTGAACTCGAGCCGGGCGATGAGGCTCGGCCCGAGAAGGCGACTCGTCCGAGAGGTGAAGTCGAGCCGAAGAGACGAGGCTCGCCCGAGAGGCGACTCCGTCCGGGAGAGAGAGGCCTGCTCGGAGAGACGGCCTCGCTCGGGAGAGGTGAACCTCGAGCCGAAGCGATGAGGCTCGTCCGGGAGAGGTGGACTCGTCCCGAGAGGAGAGGCTCGCTCGAGAGACGGCCTCGTCCGGAGAGGTGAACTCGAGCTCAAGCGATGAGGCTCGTCCGGGAGAGGCGACTCAACCGAGAGGTGAACTCGAGCCAAGAGATGAGGCCTCATCCGAGAGATGGGCTCGCCCTGGGAGAGGAGAGGCTCGTCCGAGAGACGGCTCGCCTGGGAGAGGTGTACTCGAGCCGGATGAGGCTCGTCCGAGAGAGGCGGACTCGTCCCGCAGAGAGGTGAACTCGAGCCGAAGAGATGAAGCCTCGTCCGAGAGGCGGACTCGTCTCGGGAGAGTGAGAGGCTCGCCCGCAGAGACGGCCTCGTCCGGAGAGGTGAACTCGAGCCGAGGCGACGAGGCTCGTCCGAGAGAGGCGGACTCGTCCGAGAGGTGAACCTCGAGATGAAGAGACGAGGCTCGTCCGTGAGAGACTGACTCGTCCGAAGAGGTGAACTCGAAGCGAAGAGATGAGGCTCGTCCGGGAGAGGCGGACTCGTCCGAGAGGTGAACTCGAGCCGAAGAGACGAGGCTCGGTCTCGAGAGGCGACTCGGTCCGAGAGGAGAGGCTCGTCTCGAGAGACGGCTCATCCTGAGAGGTGAACTCGAGCCGGGCGACGAGGCTGGGCCTCGGGAGAGGCGGACTCGGCCGGGAGAGGAGAGGCTCGTCCCGAGAGACGGGGCTCGTCCGAGAGGTGAACTCGAGCCGGGCGACGAGGCTCGGCCCGTAGAGGCGGACTCGTCCCGGGAGAGAAGAGGCTCGTCCGGGAGAGACGGCTCGTCCGAGAGGTGAACTCGAGCCGGCGACGAGGCTCATCCGGGAGAGGCGGACTCGTCCGGAGAGAGGAGAGGCTCATCCGGAGAGACGGCCCATCCCGAGAGGTGAACTCGAGTCGAAGAGACGAGGCTCGCCCTGAGAGGCGCGACTCGTCCGAGAGTGAGAGGCTCGTCCTGAGAGACGGGCTCGTCGCAGAGGTGAACTCGAGCCGAAGCGATGAGGCTCGGCTCCGAAGAGGCGGACTCGTCCTAGAGGTGAACTCGAGCCGAAGAGACGAGGCTCGGCCCGAGAGGCGACTCGTCCGAGAGGAGAGGCTCGCCCGGGAGAGGTGAACTCGAGCCGAAACGACGAGGCTCATCCCAAAGGCGGACTTGTCCGGAGAGGTGAACTCGAGCCGAAGAGACGAGGCTCGTCTCGAGAGGCGACTCGGCCCGAGAGGTGAACTCGAGCCAAGAGACGAGGCTCGTCCGGGAGATGCGGACTCGTCCGGGAGAGGAGAGGCTCGTCTCTGAGAGATGGGCTCGTCCCCGGGAGAGTGAGAGGCTCGTCCGAGAGATGGGCTCGTCCGAGAGGTGTACTCGAGCCGAAGCGATGAGGCTCGTCTCGAAAGACTGACTCGTCCGAAGAAGTTGAACTCGAGCGTAAGAGATGAGGCCTGCCCGAGAGGCGGACTCGGCCCGCAGAGGCGAGGCTCGGCCCGCAGAGACGGGCTCGCCCAGAGAGGAGAGGCTCGTCCTGAGAGACTCGGCTCGTCCGAGAGATGAACTCGAGCCGGCGACGAGGCTCTGCCCCGAGAGACGGACTCGTCCGAAGAGGTGAACTCGAGCAGTAAGAGACGAGGCTCGGCCTGCAGAGGCGGACTCGTCCCGAGAGGTGAACTCGAGCCGAAGAGACGAGGCTCGTCCGAGAGGCGGACTCGTCCCGAGAGGAGAGGCTCGTCCGAGAGACGGCTCGTCCGAGAGGTGAACTCGAGCCGGGCGATGAGGCCTCGGCCCGAGAGGCTGACTCGGTCCGGAGAGAGGAGAGGCTCGTCCCGAGAGACGGACTCGGCCCAAAGAGGTGAACTCGAGGTAAGAGACGAGGCTCTGCCCGTGAGAGGCGGACTCGTCCGGGAGAGGTGAACTCGAGCAAGAGACGAGGCTCGCCCGAGAGGCGGACTCGTCCTCGGACAGAGAGGCTCGTCTCGGGAGAGACGGCTCATCCGGAGAGGTGAACCCGAGCTGAAGCGATGAGGCTCTGCCCCAGAGGCGGACTCGTCCGGGAGAGGAGAGGCTTGTCCCGAGAGACGGCTCATCCGGGAGAGGTGAACTCGAGCCGGAAGGCGATGAGGCTCGCTCCCGCAGAGGCGGACTCGTCCGGGAGAGAAGAGGCTCGTCCCGAGAGACGGCTGGCCCTGAGAGATGAACTTGAGCCGAAGCGACGAGGCTCGTCCGAGAGACTGACTGGGTCCGAAGAGGTGAACTCGAGTTAAGAGATGAGGCTCGGCCCGCAGAGGCTGACTCGTCCCGAGAGGTGAACTCGAGCCGAAGAGACGAGGCTCGCCCGAGAAGCTGACTCGCCCGAGAGGAGAGGCTCGTCCGGAGAGACGGCTCGTGACGGAGAGGTGAACTCGAGCCGAAGCGATGAGGCCTCGGTCCGGGAGAGGCGACTCATCCGGAGAGGAGAGGCTCGTCTCGAGAGACGGCTCGTCCCGGAGAGGTGAACTCGAGCCGGGCGATGAGGCTCGTCCGAGAGGCGGACTCGTCCTGAGAGTGAGAGGCTCGCTCGGAGAGACGGCTCGTCCGAGAGGTGAACTCGAGCCGAAGCGATGAGGCCTGGCCCGGGAGAGGCACTCGCCCGGGAGAGTGAGAGGCTCGTCCGAGAGATGGGGCCTGTCCCGAGAGGTGAACTCGAGCCGAAGCCGATGAGGCCTCGTCCCGAGAGATGGACTCGGTCCGAGAGGCGAAGTCGAGCCAAGAGACGAGGCCTGTCCGAGAGGCTGACTCGTCCGGTGAGAGGAGAGGCCTGCCTCGAGAGACGGGCCTGCTCGGAGAGGTGAACTCGAGCCGGGCGATGAGGCTCGTCCCGAGAGGTGGACTCGTCCGTAGAGGAGAGGCTCGCTCGAGAGACGGCCTCGCCCGAGAGGTGAACTCGAGCGAAGCGATGAGGCCTCGTCCCGGGAGAGGCGGACTCATCCGAGAGGTGAACTCGAGCCGAAGAGACGAGGCTCGTCCTAGAGACGGGCTCGTCCGGGGGAGGAGAGGCTCGTCTCGGGAGAGACGGCTCGTCCCGGGAGAGGTGTACTCGAGCCGAAGCGATGAGGCTCGGCCCGAGAGGCGGACTCGGCCCAGAGAGGTGAACTCGAGCCGAAGAGACGAAGCTCGTCCCGAGAGGCGGACTCGTCTCGGGAGAGGAGAGGCTCGGCCTGCAGAGACGGCTCGTCCCCGAGAGGTGAACTCGAGCCGAGGCGATGAGGCTCGTCCGGGAGAGGCGGACTCGTCCGAGAGGTGAACTCGAGACGAAGAGACGAGGCTCGTCCGAGAGACTGACTCGTCCGAAGAGGTGAACTCGAGCAAGAGACGAGGCTCGTCTCGAGAGGCGGACTCGTCCTGAGAGGTGAACTCGAGCCAAGAGACGAGGCTCGGTCTCGAGAGGCGGACTCGTCCGAGAGAGAGGCTCGTCTCGGGAGAGACGGCTCATCCGGGAGAGGTGAACTCGAGCCCGACGAGGCTAGTCCGGGAGAGGCGACTCGTCCGAGAGAGAGGCTCGTCCGGGAGAGACGGGCTCGTCCGGGAGAGGTGAACCTCGAGCTGAAGCGATGAGGCTCGTCCCGCAGAGGCGGACTCGTCTCGAGAGAAGAGGCTCGTCCGGAGAGACGGCCTCGTCCGGGAGAGGTGAACTCGAGCCGAAGCTGAGGCTCATCCGAGAGGCGACTCGCCCGGAGAGAGAGGCTCATCCGAGAGACGGCTCATCCGAGAGGTGAACTCGAGCCAAGAGATGAGGCTCGTCTCGAGAGGCTGGGACTCGTCCCGAGAGGAGAGGCCTCGTCCGGGAGAGATGGGCCTCGCCCAGCAGAGGTGAACTCGAGCTAAGGCGATGAGGCTCGTCCAAGAGGCGACTCCGTCCGAGAGGTGAACTCGAGCCAAGAGACGAGGCCTCGTCCGAGAGGCGGGACTCGTCTCGGGAGAGAGAGGCCTCGCCCGCAGAGACGGGCTCGGTCCGGAGAGGTGAACTCGAGCCGAGGCGATGAGGCTCGGCCCGAGAGGTGGACTCGTCCCGAGAGGTGAACTCGAGCCGAAGCGATGAGGCTCATCCGAAAGGCGGACTCGTCCGGGAGAGGTGAACTCGCGCCGAAGAGACGAGGCTCTGGTCCCGAGAGGCGGACTGGTCCGGGAGAGGAGAGGCTCGTCCGAAGAGATGGGCTCGCCCGGGAGAGGAGAGGCTCGTCCGGGAGAGACGGCCTGCCTCGGGAGAGGTGTACTGAGCCGAAGCGATGAGGCCTCGTCCGAGAGATGGACTCGGTCCGAAGAGTTGAACTCGAGCGTAAGAGACGAGGCCTGCTCCTGGGAGAGGCGGACTCGTCCGAGAGGTGAACTTGAGCCGAAGAGACGTGGCTCGGCCTGCAGAGAGACGGACTCGTCCGGAGAGGAGAGGCTCTCGGGTCTCGGGAGAGACGGGCTCATCCGAGAGGTGAACTCGAGCCGGGTGCGATGAGGCCTCGTCCCGAGAGGCGGACTCGTCTCGAGAGTGAGAGGCTCGTCCCCGGGAGAGGTGAACTCGAGCCGGGCGATGAGGCTCGGCCCGCAGAGGCGGACTCGTCCCGAGAGAAGAGGCTCTGGCCCGAGAGACGGGCTCGTCCCGGGAGAGGTGAACTCGAGCCGGGGCGACGAGGCTCGTGGCGGGAGAGGCGGACTCCGTCCGGGAGAGGAGAGGCTCATCCGGGAGAGACGGGCTCGTCCCGGGAGAGGTGAACTCGAGCCAAGCGATGAGGCTCGCCCCGAGAGGCGGACTCATCCGAGAGCCGAACTCGAGTCAAGAGACGAGGCTCGCCCGAGAGAGGCGACTCGTCCCCAGAGGAGAGGCTCGGTCCGGAGAGACGGCTCGTCCGGGAGAGGTGAACTCGAGTCAAGCGACGAGGCTCGTCCCGAGAGGCGGACTCGTCCCGGGAGAGGTGAACTCGAGCCGAAGAGATGAGGCTCGTCCGAGAGGCGGACTCATCCGGGAGAGGAGAGGCTCTGGTCCCGGGAGAGATGGGCTCGTCCGGGAGAGGTGAACTCGAGCCGGGCGATGAGGCTCGTCCCGAGAGGCGGACTCGTCCTCGAGAGAGGTGAACTCGAGCCGAAGAGACGAGGCTCGCCCGAGAGGCGACTCGTCCTGAGAGGTGAACTCGAGTCAAGAGACGAGGCCTCGTCCGAGAGGCGACTCGTCCGGGAGAGGAGAGGCTCGGGCCCGCAGAGAGATGGGCTCATCCGGAGAGGAGAGGCTCGTCCCGGGAGGGACGGCCTCGTCCGGAGAGTTGAACTCGAGTCAAGAGACGAGGCTCTGGCCCCGAGAGGCGAACTCGTCCGAGAGAGAGAGAGGCTCGTCCGAGAGACGGCTCGGCCCCGAGAGAGGTGAACTCGAGCCGAGGCGATGAGGCTCGTCCCGAGAGGCGGACTCGTCCGTGAGAGGTGAACTCGAGCCGAAGAGACGAGGCTCGTCCGGGAGAGGCGACTGGCCCTGAGAGAGAGAGGCTCGTCCGGAGAGGTGAACTCGAGCCGGCGACGAGGCTCATCCGAAAGGCGACTCGTCCGAGAGGTGAACTCAGCCGAAGAGACGAGGCTCGTCCCGAGAGGCGACTCGTCCGGGAGAGGAGAGGCTCGTCCGGCAGAGATGGGCTCGTCTCGGGAGAGGAGAGGCTCGTCCGGGAGAGACGGCTCGCCCGGGAGAGGTGTACTCGAGCCGGCGCGATGAGGCCTCGTCCGGGAGAGATGGACTCGTCCGAAGAGGTGAACTCTGAGCGTAAGAGACGAGGCTCTGCCTCGGGAGAGGCGGACTCGTCCTGGAGAGGTGAACTCTGAGCCAAGAGATGTGGCCTCGCCCGCAGAGACTGACTCGTCCGGAGAGGAGAGGCTCGTCCGAGAGACGGGCTCATCCGAGAGGTGAACTCGAGCCGAAGCGGGCGAGGCTCGCCCGGGAGAGGCGGACTCGTCCGGGAGAGGAAAGGCTCGTCCCGAGAGACGGCTCGTCCCGAGAGGTGAACTCGAGCCGAGCGATGAGGCTCGCCCGCAGAGGCGACTCGTCCGGGAGAGAAGAGGCTCGTCCGGGAGAGACGGGCTCGTCTCGGGAGAGGTGAACTCGAGCCGAAGCGATGAGGCTCGTGGCGAGAGGCGACTCGTCCGAGAGGAGAGGCTCATCCCGAGAGACGGCTCGGTCCGGGAGAGGTGAACTCGAGCCGGCGATGAGGCTCGGTCCGGAGAGGCGGACTCATCCGAGAGCTGAACTCTCAAGAGATGAGGCCTATCCGAGAGGCGACTCGTCCCGGAGAGGAGAGGCTCGCCCGAGAGACGGCTGCCTGGCGAGAGGTGAACTCGAGCCGAGAGCGAGAGGCTCGCCCGGGAGAGGCGGACTCGTCCGGAGAGGTGAACTCGAGCCGAAGAGACGAGGCTCGTCCCGAGAGGCGGACTCTTCCGGAGAGGAGAGGCCTCGGCCCGGGGAGACGGGGCTCGGCCCGGGAGAGGTGAACTCGAGCCGAAGCGATGAGGCTCGTCTCGGGAGAGGCGGACTGGTCCGGGAGAGGTGAACTCGAGCCGAAGAGACGAGGCTCGCCCGAGAGGCGACTCGTCCAGAGGTGAACTCGAGCCGAAGAGACGAGGCCTCGTCCCGAGAGGCGACTCGTCCCGAGAGGTGAACTCGAGCCGAGACGAGGCTCGGGCCCGGGAGAGGCGGACTCATCCGGAGAGGAGAGGCTCAGTCCGGGAGGGACGGGCTCGTCCGGAGAGTTGAACTCGAGTCAAGAGACGAGGCCTCGTCCCGGGAGGCGACTCCGTCCGGGAGAGGAGAGGCTCGTCCGAGAGACGGGCTCGTCCGAGAGGTGAACTCGAGCCGAGGCGACGAGGCTCGTCCGAGAGGCGGACTCGTCTCGGGAGAGGTGAACTCGAGCCGAAGAGACGAGGCCTCGCCCGAGAGGCGGACTCCGTCCGGGAGAGGAGAGGCTCTCCGAGAGGTGAACTCGAGCCGAAACGACGAGGCTCATCCGAAAGGCGACTCATCCGGAGAGGTGAACTCGAGCCGAAGAGATGAGGCCTCGGCCCGAGAGGCGACTCTCGTCCCGGGAGAGGTGAACTCGAGCCAAGAGACGAGGCTCGGCCCGAGAGGCGGACTCGGTCCGGGAGAGGAGAGGCTCGTCCGAGAGAGACGGGCTCCGTCTCGAGAGAGAGAGGCTCGTCCGGAGAGAAGGGGCTCGGGCCCGGGAGAGGTGTACTCGAAATGAAGCGATGAGGCTCTGGTCCGAGAGACGGACTCGTCCGAAGAAGTGAACTCGAAAGCGTAAGAGACGAGGCCTCGTCCCAGAGGCGGACTCGTCCGAGAGGTGAACTTGAGCCGAAGAGACGAGGCTCTGGTCCCGGGAGAAGCGACTCGCCCGAGAGAGAGAGGCTCGTCCGAGAGACGGCTCATCCGAGAGGTGAACTCGAGCCGAGGCGATGAGGCTCGTCCGGGAGAGGCGACTCGTCTCGAGAGGAGAGAGGCTCGTCCGAGAGACGGGGCTCGTCCGAGAGGTGAACTCGAGCCGAAGCGATGAGGCTCGTCCCGCAGAGGCGGACTCATCCGGAGAGAAGAGGCTCGTCCCGAGAGACGGGCTCGGTCCCGGGAGAGGTGAACTCGAGCCGGAAGCGATGAGGCTCGGTCCGAGAGGCGACTCGTCCCGAGAGGAGAGGCTCATCCGAGAGACGGCTCGTCCGGCCCGTAGAGGTGAACTCGAGCTGAAGCGATGAGGCTCGCCCGAGAGCCGGACTCATCCCGAGAGCTGAACTCGAGCCGAAGAGACGAGGCTCGCCCGGGAGAGGCGGACTCGTCCGGAGAGGAGAGGCTCGTCCGAGAGACGGCTCGTCCGGAGAGGTGAACTCGAGCCGAAGCGATGAGGCTCGTCCCGAGAGGCGGACTCGTCCTGAGAGGTGAACTCGAGCCGAAGAGATGAGGCTCGTCCGAGAGGCGGACTCATCCGAGAGTGAGAGGCTCGTCCGGGAGAGATGGGCTCATCCGGGAGAGGAAGAGGCTCGGTCCTCGAGAGACGGCTCGTCCGGGAGAGTTGAACTCGAGTCGAGAGAGAGGCTCGGGTCTCGAGAGACGGACTCTTCCGAAGAGGTGAACTCGAGCCGAAGAGACGAGGCTCGTCTCGAGAGGCGACTGGCCCCGAGAGGTGAACTCGAGCCGAAGAGACGAGGCTCGCCCCGAGAGGCGACTCGTCCGGAGAGGAGAGGCTCATCCCGAGAGATGGGCTCGTCCGAGAGGTGAACTCGAGCCGAAGCGATGAGGCCTCGTCCCGGGAGAGGCGGACTCGTCCGAGAGGAGAGGTTTGTCTCGGAGAGAGAGAGGCTCGTCCGAGAGATGGACTCGCTCGAGAGGTGAACTCGAGCCGAAGAGACGAGGCTCGTCCTCCGAGAGGTGGACTCGCCCGAGAGAGAGAGGCTCGTCTCGAGAGACGGGCTCGTCCGAGAGGTGAACTCGAGCCGAAGCGATGAGGCTCGGTCCCCAGAGGCGGACTCATCCCGGGAGAGGTGAACTCGAGCCGAAGAGATGAGGCTCGTCCTGAGAGAGGCGACTCGTCCTCGGGAGAGGAGACTCGTCCGAGAGATGGAGGCTCGGAGAGGAGAGGCTCGTCCTGAGAGAAGCGGCTCGTCCGGGAGAGGTGTACTCGAGCCGAAGCGATGAGGCTCGTCCCGAGAGACGGACTCGTCCGAAGAAGTGAACTCGAGCAAGAGACGAGGCTCGTCCGAGAGGCGCGACTCGTCCGGGAGAGGTGAACTTGAGCCGAAGAGACGAGGCTCGTCCGAGAAGCGACTCGGCCCAGAGAGGAGAGGCTCGTCCGAGAGACGGCTCATCCCGAGAGGTGAACTCGAGCCGAGCGATGAGGCCTCGCCTCGAGAGGCGGACTCGGCCCAGAGGAGAGGCTCGTCCGAGAGACGGCTCGTCCGGGAGAGGTGAACTCGAGCCGAAGCGATGAGGCCTGCCCGTCTCGAGAGGCGGACTCGTCCGGGAGAGAAGAGGCTCGTCCGGGAGAGACGGCTCGCCCAGAGAGGTGAACTCGAGCCGGGGCCTGCCCGAGAGGCTCGCCCGAGAGGCTCATCCGAGAGCTCCTCGAGAGAGAGTGAACCGAGCCGGAGAGACGAGGCTCGGCCCGAGAGGCGGACTCGTCCGGGAGAGGAGAGGCTCATCCGAGAGACGGCTCGTCCCGGAGAGGTGAACTCGAGCCGAAGCGACGAGGCCTCGTCCTGAGAGGCCGACTCATCCTCGAGAGGGAACTCGAGCCGAAGAGACGAGGCTCGCCCGAGAGGCGGACTCATCCTGAGAGGAGAGGCTCGTCCGGAGAGATGGGCCTCGTCCGAGAGAGGTGAACTCGAGCTAAAGCGATGAGGCTCGTCCCGGGAGAGGCGGACTCATCCGGAGAGGTGAACTCGAGTCAAGAGACGAGGCCTGCCCGGAGAGGCGGACTCGTCCGAGAGAGGTGAACTCGAGCCGAAGAGATGAGGCTCGTCTCGAGAGAGGCGACTCGTCCGGGAGAGGAGAGGCCTCGTCCGGAGAGACGGGCTCATCCGGGAGAGGAGAGGCTCACCGAGAGACGGCTCGTCCGGGAGAGTTGAACTCGAGTCGGAGCGAAGAGGCTCGCCCGAGAGACGGACTCGTCCGAAGAGGTGAACTCGAAATAAGAGACGAGGCCTCGTCCCGAGAGGCGACTCGTCCCGAGAGGTGAACTCGAGCCGAAGAGATGAGGCTCGTCCCGAGAGGCGGACTCGTCCTCGAGAGGAGAGGCTCGTCCGGGAGAGATGGGCCTCGTCCGGGAGAGGTGAACTCGAGCCGAAGCGACGAGGCTCGCCCGAGAGGCGGACTCGTCCGAGAGAGGAGAGGTTTGGTCTCGGGAGAGGAGAGGCCTGGTCCGGGAGATGGACCTGCTCGGGAGAGGTGAACTCGAGCCGAAGCGATGAGGCCTGGCCCGAGAGGTGGACTCGTCCGAGAGGAGAGGCTCGCTCGAGAGACGGCCTGTCCCGGGAGAGGTGAACTCGAGCCGAAGCGATGAGGCTCGTCCCGGGAGAGGCGGACTCATCCTGAGAGGTGAACTCGAGCCGAAGAGACGAGGCCTGTCCCGGGAGAGGCGACTCGTCCCGGGAGAGGAAAAGGCTCGTCCCGGGAGAGAAGCGGCTCGTCCCGAGAGGTGAACTCGAGCTAAAGCGACGAGGCTCGCCCTGAGAGACGACTCGTCCGAAGAAGTGAACTCGAGCGAAGAGATGAGGCTCTCGCCCGAGAGGTGGACTCGTCCGGAGAGGTGAACTCGAGCCGAGAGACGAGGCTCGTCCGAGAGGTGAACTCGAGCCGAGAGGAGAGGCTCGTCCGAGAGGCGACTCATCCGGAGAGGTGAACTCGAGCCGGGCGATGAGGCTCGCCAGAGAGGCGGACTCTGGCCCGCAGAGGAGAGGCTCGTCCGGGAGAGGTGAACTCGAGCCGACGCGATGAGGCCTGGGTCTCAGAGGCGGACTCGCGTCTCGGGAGAGGTGAACTCGAGCCGAAGAGACGAGGCCTGGCCCGAGAGGCGGGACTCGTCCTGAGAGGTGAACTCGAGCCGAAGAGACGAGGCTCGCCCGAGAGGCGGACTCGTCCCGAGAGGAGAGGCTCATCCGAGAGACGGCCTCGCCCAGAGAGGTGAACTCGAGCCGACGAGGCTCGGTCTGAGAGCCGACTCATCCGAGAGCCGAACTCGAGCCGAAGAGATGAGGCCTCGGCCCGAGAGGCGACTCGTCCGAGAGGAGAGGGTCCGAGAGACTCGTCTAGAGGTGAAGAGACGAGGCCTCGCCCGAGAGGCGACTCGTCCAGAGGTGAACTTGAGTCAGACGAGGCTCTGGCTCGAGAGAGGCGGACTCATCCCGGGAGAGGAGAGGCTCGTCCGAAGAGACGGCTCGTCCCGGAGAGGTGAACTCGAGCTAAAGCGATGAGGCTCGTCCCGAGAGGCGACTCATCCGAAGAGGTGAACTCGAGCCGAAGAGATGAGGCTCGTCTCGAGAGGCGGACTCGTCCCGGAGAGGTGAACTCGAGCCCGGAGAGACGGCTCTCGCCCGAGAGAGGTGAACTCGTCCGGAGAGGAGGCCTGGCCCTCCGAGAGACGGGCTCATCCCGGAGAGGAGAGGCTCATCCGAGAGACGGGCTCGGCCCGGGAGAGAGTGAACTCGAGCCGAAGCGGTAAGAGGCTCGTCTCGAGAGGCGGACTCATCCCGGAGAGGTGAACTCGAGCCGAAGAGATGAGGCTCGGTCTCGAGAGGCGGACTCATCCCAAGAGAGAGGCTCGAGTCCGGGAGAGACGAGCCTCGTCCGGAGAGGCGGACTTGAGCCGGCGAGAGGCTCGTCTCGAGAGATGGGCTCGTCCGGGAGAGGTGAACTCGAGCTGAAGAGATGAGGCTCGTCCGGGAGAGGCGGACTCATCCGGAGAGGAGAGGCTCGGTCTCGGGAGAGTGAGAGGCTCGTCTCGAGAGATGGACTCGCTCGAGAGGTGAACTCGAGCCGAAGCGATGAGGCTTGTCCTCGGAGGCGACTCATCCGAGAGGTGGACTCGTCCCGAGAGGAGAGGCTCGTTCGAGAAACGGCTCGTCCCGAGAGGTGAACTCGAGCCGAAGCGATGAGGCTCGTCCCGGAGAGGCGGACTCATCCGAGAGGTGAACTCGAGCCGAAGAGATGAGGCTCGCCCGGGAGAGGCGGACTCGTCCGGGAGAGGAAAGGCTCATCCGGGAGAGACGGGCTCGCCCAGAGAGGTGAACTCGAGCTAAAGCGATGAGGCTCGTCCGGGAGAGGCGAACTCGTCCTGTGAGAGGTGAACTCGAGCCAAGAGATGAGGCTCGTCCTGAGAGGTGGACTCGTCCGGGAGAGAAGAGGCTCGTCTCGAGAGACGGGCTCGTCCCGAGAGGTGAACTCGAGCCGAGGCGATGAGGCCTCGCCCGAGAGGCGACTCATCCGGAGAGGTGAACTCGAGCCGAAGAGATGAGGCTCGTCCCGAGAGGCGACTCATCCGGAGAGGAGAGGCTCGGAGAGACGGCTCGTCCGAGAGGTGAACTCGAGCCGACGCGATGAGGCTCGGCCCGAGAGGTGGACTCGTCCGGGAGAGGTGAACTCGAGCCAAGAGATGAGGCTCGCCCGAGAGGCGACTCATCCGAGAGAGAGGCTCGTCCGGAGAGGTGAACTCGAGCCGAGCGATGAGGCTTGTCCGAGAGGCGGACTCGTCCGAGAGGTGAACTCGAGCCGAAGAGATGAGGCTCGTCCCGAGAGGCGACTCGTCCCGAGAGAAGAGGCTCGTCCGAGAGACGGCTCATCCGAGAGGTGAACTCGAGCCGAAGCGATGAGGTTCGTCCCGAGAGGCAGACTGGCCCAGAGAGGAGAGGCTCATCCGAGAGACGGGCTCGTCCGGAGAGGTGAACTCGAGCCGAAGCGATGAGGCTCGTCTCGAGAGAGGCGGACTCATCCGGAGAGGTGAACTCGAGCCAAGAGATGAGGCTCGCCCGGAGAGGCGGACTCGTCCGGGAGAGGAGAGGCTCGTCCGGAGAGACGGCTCGTCCGGGAGAGGTGAACTTGAGCCAAGCGATGAGGCTCGTCCCGAGAGGCAGACTGGTCCCGGAGAGGTGAACTCGAGCCGAAGAGATGAGGCTCGTCCGGGAGAGGCGGACTCATCCAGAGAGGAGAGGCTCATCCGAGAGACGGCCTCGTCCGGGAGAGGTGAACTTGAGCCAAGCGATGAGGCTCGTCCCGGGAGAGGCGGACTCGTCCGTGAGAGGTGAACTCGAGCCAAGAGATGAGGCCTGGCCCGCAGAGGCGGACTCATCCGGAGAGGAGAGGCTCGTCTGGAGAGATGGGCTCATCCGGAGAGGTGAACTCGAGCCGGGCGATGAGGCTTGTCCCGAGAGGCGGACTCGTCCCGGAGAGGTGAACTCGAGCCAAGAGATGAGGCTCGTCCGAGAGGCGGACTCGTCCCGAGAGAAGAGGCTCGTCCGGGAGAGACGGGCTCATCCGGAGAGGTGAACTCGAGCCGCGATGAGGTTCGTCCCGGAGAGGCAGACTCGTGCCCAGAGAGGAGAGGCTCATCCGAGAGACGGCTCGTCCGGAGAGGTGAACTCGAGCCGAAGCGATGAGGCCTCGTCCCGGGAGAGGCAGACTCATCCGAGAGGTGAACTCGAGCCGAAGAGATGAGGCTCGTCTCGAGAGGCGGACTCGTCCGGGAGAGGAGAGGCTCGTCCGAGAGACGGCTCGCCCGGGAGAGGTGAACTTGAGCCGGGGCGATGAGGCTCGTCCGAGAGGCAGACTCGTCCGGAGAGGTGAACTCGAGCCGAAGAGACGAGGCTCGTCCCGGAGAGGCGACTCATCCAGAGAGGAGAGGCTCGTCCGGGAGAGATGGGCTCGTCCCGGGAGAGGTGAACTCGAGCCGGGCGATGAGGCTCGCCCGCAGAGGCGGACTCGTCCGAGAGGTGAACTCGAGTCAAGAGATGAGGCTCGGCCCGAGAGGCGGACTCGTCCGGAGAGGTGAACTCGAGCCGAAGAGACGAGGCTCGTCGGGAGAGGCGGACTCGTCCGGGAGAGGAGAGGCTCGTCCCGGGAGAGATGGGCTCATCCGGAGAGGAGAGGCTTGTCCGAGAGACGGGCTCGTCCGGAGAGTTGAACTTGAGTTGAAGCGATGAGGCTCGTCTCGGAGAGACGGACTCGTCCGAAGAGGTGAACTCGAGCCGAAGAGACGAGGCTCGTCCCGGGAGAGGCGGACTCGTCCGGGAGAGGTGAACTCGAGCCGAAGAGATGAGGCCTCGTCCGGGAGAGGCGACTCGCCCCGGAGAGGTGAACTCGAGCCGAAAAGATGAGGCTCGTCCCGGGAGAGGCGGACTCGTCCCGAGAGGAGAGGCTCGCTCGGAGAGACGGCCTCGCCCGGGAGAGGTGAACTCGAGCCGGGCGATGAGGCTCGGCCTGCAGAGGCGGACTCGTCCCAGAGGTGAACTCGAGCCGAAGCGATGAGGCCTCGTCCCGAGAGGCGGACTCATCCGGAGAGGAGAGGCTCGTCCCGAGAGATGGGCTCATCTCGGGAGAGGTGAACTCGAGCCAGCGATGAGGCTCGTTTCGCAGAGGCGGACTCGTCCCGAGAGGTGAAGTCGAGCCGAAGAGACGAGGCTCGTCCCGAGAGGCGGACTCGTCCCGAGAGGAGAGGCTCGTCCGGAGAGATGAACTCGAATCAAGCGATGAGGCTCGTCCCGAGAGGCGGACTTGTCCGAGAGGAGAGGCTCGTCCGGAGAGACGGGCTCGTCCGAGAGGTGAACAAATCTGATGGAGGGAGCTCGCCGGAGAGGTGAGCCTGCCTCAAGGAGGTTGAAGATGGTGCCACTGTCTCGACCTTACGCTTATGCTTTCATAATATTTTTCTTTATTTGTCCCGTTGGGGTCTTTGCAATTAATATTAATTTTTTAATTGCCATAGAAACAATCATAAGTCGCGGGTTCAAAATAATCTATTTGTTGTTCGCCCCCAAGTCGAGGCTCGACTTTGAAATTTGTGATGAGAAATTGAGTGAAATTTTTCGGATCAAAGGATCCTCGCCCGCCCCGCAGTCGAGGCTTGGCTTTTAAAATTTTGTAATGAAAAATTTTGAGTGAAAATTTTTCGGATCGAAGGATCCCGCTGAAGAGGTTTTAGGGTGCTTGTCGAGCTTGTGTCCGCTCGCGAGTCTTATCCCTACGAGATTGGTTGGTCGATTTCTATGACTCCCAATACATTTGTCTCGGTGCTCTTTGAGGGATTAAAATCCGCTCGAGCTCATTTGCCCTATCGTGAATATGCACGCATGCGGTCTTACCCTACGTGAGCCGGTCACGTGTTAGGGCTCGAACGCCCGAGACTCATAGGAATCGGGATACCTCGCAGCAATGTTGCCCGTTGACCTCGGCCGTAGCCGCAGTTCGTCGCGAGGATTTGGGGGTGGTGTGCCCCCTTTCTTGTGATAGGTTCTAGCTCGCTCACAAGTCTTATGGAGTCGATGTCCATTCGTGAGCTCATTCGCCCTAACTCAAAAGAGTTGGGAGACCTCGCAGCATAGTTGCCTCGCTGACCTCGGTGGGGGCTCGAGTTCGTCGCGAGGATTTGGGGGTGAAGTGCCCCCGCTTGTGAGAGGCTCGGCCTGCTCACAAGTCTTTCTCGCACCATGAGCTCGCTTTCGGGCGAGAGACAGAGCTCGCCGCAATGAGTTTTGTTGGGAAAGTAACTCGTGCTCGGCGAGAGAGTAAACTCATCGCGAGTCTTATTTAGGACGCGTCTGTCTCGGCTCGACGAGAGGCTAAGCTCCTCGTGAGTCCTGCAGAGGGAAACCTCGCTAATAAAGCGGAATGTCAATGCCGAGAAGGCGGATAGGCCAACGCCACGGAGGCGAGCGATCAATACCACAAAGGCAAAATAGATCAATGCCGAAGAGGCATATAGTCGATGCCACGAAGGCGGACAAGTCAACGCCGAAAAGGCGGACGATCAACGCCATGAAGGCGGATAAGACCACGCCATGGAGGCAGGTGATCTATGCCATAGAGGCGAAATAGATCAATGCCGAAGAGGCATAAAGTCAACGCCACGGAGGCGGACAAGTCAACGCCGAAAAGGCGGACGATCAACGCCATGAAGGCGGATAAGACCACGCCATGGAGGCGGGTGATCTATGCCCTAGAGGCGAAATAGATCAATGCCGAAGAGGCATAAAGTCAACGCCACGGAGGCGGACAAGTCAACGCCGGAAAGGCGGACGATCAACGCCATGAAGGCGGATGAGACCACGCCAAGGAGGCGGGTGATCTATGCCATAGAGGCGAAATAGATCAATGCCGAAGAGACATAAAGTCAACGCCGAAAAGGCGGACGATCAACACCATGAAGGCGGATAAGACCACGCCATGGAGGCGGGTGATCTATGCCATAGAGGCGAAATAGATCAATGCCGAAGAGGCATAAAATCAACGCCACGGAGGCGGACAAGTCAACGCCGGAAAGGCGGACGATCAACGCCATGAAGGCGGACAATCGATGCCGAAGAGGCAGATAGTCGACGCCCGGAGGGCGGACAATCGATACCGAAGAGGCAGATAGTCGACGCCCGGAGGGCGGACAATCGATGCCGAAGAGGCAGATAGTCGATGCCCAGAGGACGGACAATCGATGCCGAAGAGGCAGATAGTCGACGCCCGGAGGGTGGACAATCGATGCCGAAGAGGCAGATAGTCGACGCCCGCAGGAGGACGGACAATCGATGCCGAAGAGGCAGATAGTCGGCGCCCGGAGGGCGGACAATCGATGCCGAAAAGGCGGGGCACCTAGGCTGCTTGATCGGTGATTCGAGAATTTTACTTCATCACGAGTCTTATTTTGGAAAGAACTTTATACTTTATTTTTCCGAATATTTGGAGTGTGAACTCGGAGTTCCACTCTCCTTCTCCCCGAAGTATAAATATTTTTTCGGGTGTTTTCGAGACCGTTAAAGGTTTTTGAAGAAATTTCTACATTTCGAAGATTTCGGGGTGTTTTCTTTAAAAAATTTGGAGTTCTAATTATCCTTCCCTTTGAAATATGAAAATTTTTCGAGAGTAAATTTTTAACCGTGAAGGTTTCTAAATAATTTTTCGACAGTATAAATTTTGAAGTCTCAAGATATACATGTGTTTGCCCCAATTTTTATAAAAAGTAGGGAAATATGCAAGCAAAGACGTAATTAAATAGGTAGTCATCGAGAATACCTCGATACACTGGACAAAGGTGTGTCCGTAGATTCCTAATTGATTTCGATCCGGCCATAAATTAAAATTTATGCCTCAAAGAACTCCAAAATAATTTGGCCCGTCAATTCTTTAAATAAAAAAGGGACCCAACAAATTTTAAATTAACAAACAGGCCAACAGATCATCCTTAAAAACTAGGCCCAACATTTGTAAAATTTAAAGGCCCGGATGATTTTCAAATTAAGAAAGAGCCCACCAGGTTTGAATAAAAAGGAGCCCACCGCTTTAAATTAGAAAAAGGCCCAATAGCATTAAAAATTAAAAACCCAAGCCCATCCTTTGAAGATTAGGCGGCATTCTCGCCCTTCTCAAACATATTGCGCACCGCTAACCTTGGCACCCAAGGAGGCGCAGCCTCCTCCCCTAACGGCGGCGATGGTGGCACAAGAAAGGGCAGCAAGTGCGGCGGTTCACGCGGAGATGCGCTTTGGAGAGAGAGAGAAGGCCGTCGGCGCCGTGGAGAGAGGCAAAGACGGCAGCCGACTTCGAGGAGAGAGGAAGCAAGGGCAGTGGCGTTGGCGGTGGCGCCGGGGGCCGAGACGGAAGCGTCGACGCCGTAATCCACGCGGAGGCGACGGTGCACCGGCCGGAGCCTCGAACAGCGGCTAAGGTGAGCACCGACGAGTCTAACTTGTGACACGTAGAAGTCTCGTAGTTCCGATTTTTTTGAATTTTTGAGATCTTTTTGTATGAAAGATATACGAAGAATTTCTTCTCTGTAGACACCGAACATTGAAATATTTGGTATTTTTCTCGAATGGTTTCGTAATGAATCTCTGGAATTTTGCGTATTTTTGCCGTTGTTGGTTTTTGTGAAGGCTTGAGGAAAATGGTTTAGCAGTAGTAATTCTAGGGTTCTCGCTTGAGTTTTTGCAGACAACGTTGCAAAAATCATGTAGGAATAGTCAGAGAAAATTTCTTCTTTTCGTAAAAATGATGAACGAGAGATTTCTTCCAAGAACAAAGAATGTTCTTGGGGATTCAGTGATTTTGGGGATTGCAACCCTCCTTCTAGCGCCAATTGTTGTTAACCGAAATATTTATGAGAGATTAATGTGGCTTGAAATCGGTTAAAACAAGTATTAAAAGATGAACACGAAGCGATGGGGGAAGAACTGTGGGTTCTTCCCTTCAAGATGGCGGTGGGAATCCTCTTGGGATTCCCTTGCCTTGAATATTGCATATATGAGATATTTGTGAGGAAGCCAAGTCCTCTGTTACAATGGGGAGGGACCTCTATTTATAGAGGCCCAAGCTTCTAGGCTAAAAATGATCTATACCCTTTATATTAGGGTTTTATTTACATCTGTTGATCTAATACATACTATACTAAATACTTTACGCCATGCGAACTCCGTCACCTGCTCGCCTACCGAGCTCGGGTCTTCGTCGAGTCGAGGTGGGGCGATGTGGGTCTCGTAGTCTGCTCGCTAGCTTATGCGCTCGTCTCGCTTGCTCGCCTGCTCGTCGGACTTTATGGCGAGATCGGGGACCCTAAGGGACCTCGGCACGTATGCCGAGGTGGGGTACTTTCACGATTATTTATGTCACAACAGAAGGTAACATAGAATCATCTAAAATGAATAATTCAGACAAGACACCATCCACCGTAAAAGATAAAGGTAAGAAAGTAATGTCATATCACCCAAGCAGAGATAATTGGATATTTAGACTGGAGTCTGCATAAGGACCCAACTAAATCAAGATTGTATGATCGGTTGCTATGTGTCATTACTTGAACCTAAATCTTTTACAAAAGCTCTAACCGATTCCAACTGGATTAATGCCATGCAAGAAGAACTAAATCGAGTTTCAAAGACAAGATGTGTGGGAGCTTGTTGAAAGGCCTCATCATCAAAAAGTCATTGGAACTAAATGGGTCTTTAAAAACAAAAGGGATGAAAACAATATTGTGGTTAGAAATAAGGCCGCACTAGTTGCTCAAGGTTATTCACAATCGAGGATTGATTATGATGAAACCTTTGCACCAAGAACTCGTCTGGAAGCCATAAGATTGTTTTTAGCCTATGCCGCTTTTAAAAGATTCATAGTTTTTCAAATGGATGTTAAGTCAGCATTTCTTAATGGAATACTAGCAGAGGAAGTTTATGTAGAGCAACCTCCTGGTTTTGTCAAAGGAGACAAGGTTTATAAACTAAGGAAAGCTCTATATGGACTTAAACAAGCACCAAGAGCATGGTATGACACCTTGTCGATTATTTAATTCAAAATGATTTTGTTAAAGGTAGAATTGATAGAACTCTCTTTAGAAAAGAATATGGTTGTGATCTTTTGTTAGTTCAGATTTATGTTGATGATATAATCTTTGGATCAACTAACATATCTTTGTGTGAAGAATTTAATCATCTTATGAAAAGCAGATTTGAAATGTCCATGATGGGAGAGATGACTTATTTTCTTGGACTCCAAGTCAAATAGACAAAGAAGGGAATATTCATCAATCAAGCCAAACATACAAAAAGATCTCATTGAAAAATTTGGAATAGGTACCAGCCGTAGAAGCTAAGATACATATGATGACAAACTTTTCAATGGATCCAGATGAGAAGGAGAAGACACTCGATCAAACCGAGTATAGAGGTCTAATTGGTTCTTAATTATATTTAACTGCTAGTAGACCTGATATTTCATTTGCAGTTGGAGTTTGTGCTCGATTTCAAGCTAATCCTAAGAAAAGCCATCTTGAAGCAAAGAAAGAAAATTCTTAAGTATCTCGAAAGGAACTGTAAATGTTGGGTTATGGTATCCAGTAGATGACAACTTTGAGTATGTCTGGATACTCGGACTCGAACTTTGGTGGGTGTAAGATAGATAGAAAATCTACATCTGGTACTTGTCAATTTCTTGGTGGTAAGTTGATTTCATGGTTGTCTAAGAAACAAACCTCTCGTAGCTACTTCCACAATCAAGCCGAGTATATGGCACTGGAAGTTGTTGTTCATGGTGATCTGGATAAGTCAATGGCTAAGGGACTATAACATTATCACCAAAGATGTACCTATCTTTTGTGATAGTAATAGTGCCATAGTTATTACCCGTAACCGATCCTACATACGAGATGCAAGCATGTAGATATCGAGACACCACTTCATCCGAGACCATGTAGAGAAAGGTGACATCGTACTAGAGAAGATTCTGACCGATTTCCAAAGAGCAGACATCTTGACAAAGCCACCGACAGAGACAAGGTTTAAAGAACTATCTGTAGAATTAGGATTATTATATGCTTCTTTAGTTAATCTATAATCTTATTTTTGTTTTTCATTCTTTGTTTCTCTCTCAATTAGTTTATTATGTCTAGAAAGAATTATCGGACTAGATATGAGACAAAGGACAATCAGTAGCCGATATCATTGATCTTCTATCTTGGAATCAAGAATCAAGGATTAGTCATATTGACCTTATCCGACTTGATGGTTACTTATTCGACATTTGGTAAATCAGACAAGATCACAATAGTCAATTGACTTCTATAAAATCGCACGACCATTGCATCTTATCCGACTTACCCTTGGTACTAATGACTTGTCTAAGTGTCTTTAATTTCAGAAAGAACAAGGTTTGATACACATCTCTAAATACAAGACAAGGTCTACTTATCCAAGTATTCATGAAACAGACTATGATGCTATCAATCCAAACAAGTTACGCACACATAAAACCCTTCATATTTTCTCAAACTTTTCCTTTCCCTCCTAAACCTTCTATATTCATCAATGGCAGAATCTAAGAAAGCAAACATCAAGTTTGAATATGATCTTACTTTGATTCGACATAAAACAAAGTCGAGATGTATGTTGAATGGGATATTTCAACGGATCCCGAGACCAGAGAGATTTTGAATTTGCTCGAGTCCCGAGGTTTGAAACAATCTTGCCACGATGAAACCGCCGAGGAATCTTCTTGTGGATGATCTTTCTGCCGAATTCTTAACCGGCAAAGGCAATCGATACCGGTTTGGAATCACAAATCCGAACCAAAGGAAAGAAGAAGAAGGTGGTATTATCCATTACCGAAATTGGAGAAATTTTTGGTTTAAGTATTGTCGGAGAAAATCCGTTTACTTACAAGGCGTCGGAATACTTGGAGAGTTTCCGATTAATGGCAAGAACAACTTACCGTAATGCAACGGCAAATTTAAAAAGACCAATGCTGAAGAGGAAGTATCGATTATTGATGTTGATTTTGACAAAATGCATCTTGGGAGAGCAAAGCAGAGTCACGATGGGTTGACTAAGCCAAGGATCTCGTTGTCCGAGAGCAATAATAGACGGAGCGAGAAATCAATTGGGCAAGGTTGGTATATTCAAGAATGATGGAACAAGAAGAAGTTTGTCAAAACCATTGTATCGATGAATTGATGAGATGGTCTTTGACCAAAATCACAAGTATGATGGCGGGATTACCATCATACTTGAACACAAGCCGGTCGACAACCCGGACCGAAGGAGGGTGTAAAGAAGTACACCAGACATGAAGGGACTCTGGTCAAGGATGAAAACTCTATGGACCAACAGATTCGTAAGGAGACGGGGATGCTCCAGCTCCACCCCAGCTCCTAGGAAGAAGGCTTCAAAAGCCAAGACAAAGGAGGCCAAGACAGTGTTGGTGGATGAGTCCTCGTCTGCTGAGGCGAGGCGACGAAGAAGAGGAGGAGGAGACAGCTTCCCAAGGGGGAAGTGTCTCACCCGAGGCCGAGAAAGCCCAGACAAAGAGGAAGGGTCGAAATCTCATCCGGAGACGACTGTGACAAAGAACAAGCAAAATCTTCATCCTCCTCATCCGAGGATGAAGTACCATAACCCTCCACATCCCAACCTGGCGATGAAGAGGCAGGTAAGACCGCTGCCTCCGAGCCTCTAAAACGGTCCACTCCCGTAAGTCCAACTCAAACCCAACCCTCATATGATCCAATCTCTTTCTTACCATCTACCTCATCCGAACCGGACCTATTCCTTAACCTTCCAAATCCATCCGGTATCATGGGTCCAATGGAAACCTCCCTAAGGGTTCTTGGAAAGAAATTCCTTCTCGTAAAGGAATCAGCCCTTGCGCAGACGAGCCTGAGCTACTTAAAGAGCTAATTGATTTATATCTTCTAA